>JARHVA010002059.1:1872500-2467500 GCA_037957365.1 Torreya grandis
TATAAATATGCTAAAACTATCAGGTCCCAAGTAAATACTCTATGATCATGTATCATGTTCATAACTACATCCCCTAGACCCAAATGGAACCATCTCCCATTCTTGTCTAGCAATAGGATACCCAACACAAGAGCCATCGACACTAATGTCAAACAGTCCAAGGCCCCCTCCCACTAACATCGGTTCAAATCAATGCAGCCATCACGCACCCCTATTTGTAGGCTACCACTTAGCTGCTATAATGTCTGCATCATTATCCAAGATCTCTAGTAGATCCTCACACCCCTCATGGGTAGATGTAATATCTTGTAGACATCCTCCAAGGTAATTGTCATCTCCCTCATCATGAAATGGAAGGTACTCATCTCTGAGTACCACCTCTCTACCAATGCCCTAATGAGAGATTGATCTATTCGAATCAATGGCATCATCACCATGTCATGCAAGCCTACCAACTCCAAGACATCATACTCCTCTAGTGTTACTCACCACATCTCATGTAAAATCTCAGGATGTCACAACCGTGATGCCAAAATCCACAAACACTCATGTACCAAAAAAATTAATAACCTATTATCACCACTATTCCCTACATCCTTATCCTATCATTTACCTACCTAATCCTTACCTGCACCCTATCGATACCCTAACCAACCCTACCATCTAGCCTCTCCATTAACTATCCAAAAACTTGAGTCTCACCTATCATCCTATCCAACTATGCCAAGCCCAAAATGCTTCTGAATCCCCAAAACCAATCCAAACTAATTAGATCTCTCCCCCCTAGCCCCTAACAATTCCTTATCCCAACCAGTATCTAATTTCCCTATGTCATAACCTAAACCTTCACCATTCTTATCCTATCTCATAATCCCATTACAATCCTCATAATCCCACTACTCCCTATTAGCAAAATTACAACTCCATGACTTCCAACTCATGGGATCACAATACCACAACCCTTTTAAATGAGATTGTAATCTCGCTATTCCCCACTAGCGGGATTTCCATCCTGGCTTTTTTCTCCTCCAATCCCACCACACTTTTGGCTATCCCACTATTTGAGTCTACAATTTCGTGAATGTGGGCAAAAATCCCCAGTCATGGGATTGCAATGTCGTGGTAGATGACATTTTTATTTCCTAAAATCTAGCTAAAAATTCATATAAAAATATAAAAAATCCATAAAATATAAAGAAAGGGATTGTTACTTACCGATGGTCCCACTTTTGGCTCCCTCTAGTGCTCCCCTACTCTCTCGTTGTGGAGAGAAGCTCAAGGAATTATGTCTATTTTTCTCTCTCGAGCTCTAGATTTCTATTAGCCAAGGGTAAAAATGAGCCAACCAATAGCCCCTTTGGCATATATGACCCCCCCACCCCCCTCGTCCTCCCCCCTGTTCATACCCCCTATCCATTTTCTCCTTAAAATTAATTTCATCAATTCCATTTTCCCAAAAGTCATTACTAGCATCCCAGGGCATGCAATGCCCATCCGCCTTAAAAATCTTCATTTTCTGGTATCCCAAATCATACTATCCCGGATCCCTTTCTAACCCTTGAAAACATCCATAGCCCCATTATCAGCACCCCAAAAATCATTTTTCCCTTATCACCATCCCGTAAGTGGATTTTTGGATCATTATTTTAAAAATACCACATTTTACGGAAAGTGGCTCATTATTATCACCAATCACTTGCAACCCCTATTCTCTCTTTTTGAGCCTCTCATAGCATATGTCCTTGCTATTAGACCCATCATTTGCTCAGACCTATCATATTTTTAGCAATCACCTCTTTTATCACAAAATCATTTTTTAGACAAATTGTCTATTGTCTAGACCCATCATTTGAGCCACTTTTTTATCCACATTAGGGCATTTATGTGATCCACTTAAGTTTATCCCATCCCCCATCAACACCCTCATCTTACCCCACCCTAGTATTTTTAATCCAGTGACCATCTAGGTCAGTTTGTCTTCTCGCATGCTCCCTCAAGTGGGCATCAACATTATATCCTGCTAATAGTGAACATTATCCATACTACAGTTTTTCTTTGAAAGATCACTACTTCACCCCACTCACAACACCCTTTCAAAGAGGAGAAAAATGTATGCATTAAAATATGCTCGCCCCGTTAATTTTAATAATTCTCACTAATTTAGCCTAATTATCCTATTTCCTAGTCATACTGACCCTTGGTGGGATTGTGCATTCTGGTTGCAGGGGCATCAACATTATATCCTACGAACAACTAACATTATCCATACTACGATTTTTTTTTTGAAAGACCATTACTTCTCCCCACACACAACACCCTTTCAAAGAGGGGCAAAAATATATGCATTAAAATATGCTCACCCCACTAATTTTAATAATTCCCACTAATTTATCTTAATTACCCTATTTCCTAGTCATACTGACCCTTAGCCTAATTCCCATACCCATTCCTATATCCCATACAACCTTTATCTTATCCTAAGAATAATTAATCCTACCATTTAACCCATAATAAGACTCATTACCTACTAACTTACCCCCTAATCCTACTAGCCAATTTTAAATTCAAAAAAATCCCAACTACCCACCCACCACCCTACACTAGCCTTCCATAAACCCCTAAAACCCTATAGGGAGATTTCTAGATTTGGAGAATTCTAGAAATATCTCTAATTTAGCCCCTTTTCCCTCTAGAATTTTTTATTCTAGAGGATTCCATGGAATGAAAAATTCCATGGAAATTCCTCCACCATAGATCTTGATGGCCCAAATTTAAATTTGGATTATATATCTTCCTCCCATAAGCCTATAAAACAAAATCACCTCCCTTTGCTCAAGACTAATGAAGGAATGTGTGAATGCATGAGCAAGTGAATCCCAAGCAAGCCATTCAAGCACTTATCAAGCCATTATTCACATACATAGCCTCTTGGAAGCCATTGTCAAGCATCTCTAAGGAATCCAACAGTCAAGATTTCAAGTTCAATTACACAAGTTCAAGTCTTGGAATGGAGCTATGAGAAGGTAAAAGTGATGGTGAGCAAGCTCTATCTATTCTAATTTACGTTCTCTATCTACTCCTATTGGTGTCATTGGTTTTGGGTGCATATTGTCATGTGATAATATTTCTTGAATCTTAAAATTGGTGCACAATAACAAAAGAAGTATAACAAACTTTTACCTAAGTATTATGACCCTTATTAGATCTTCTAGAGGATCGATAGCATGGCATATAAATTAGAGTTACCACGTTTAGAGAAAATACTCATTCATTCATGTCTCATGTTAGAATAAATTTTGTGGCAAGAAGATCCCATCCCAAACAAAGCTTGATGAAGAGGGAAGAATCATCTTGGAACTTAAACTGATTTTTCAGACAATAAATATGAGGCTATGAATTAGGGGGATCATGGAGTTTCTCATCAATTGGAAGAACTTGTATGGGGAAGATGCGGCATGGGAATAGGAAGTCTTCATGCATAAGCATCTGTGGATAGGGTCATTGTTGAGGAAAACTATTGTTTGAAGGGGGGAGGGGAGTGGGGGGTGCGGGGGGCATATTATGCCATTAGCCTATTGGATGTCTTGGGATATATGAGGCTAACTTGTAGTGCATATAATCTTTGAATTATTCATTTGTTAAAATTTAATATTTCATATTAGTATTAGTATTTGTCTAATTATATTTTAGAGACCCCATAGCCTAATTATAGTATATATTCTAATAGAATTTGAGTATTGAATTGGCATATTATGAATATTGTTCATATTAAAAGGATTGTGGATGTTTTTTCATCTTAGGGGCTCAATAATATATTAAATATTATGCCCTTCTTTCACTTATATTGTGCTTTTATTTGTGAGCTAATGTTGTTATTATATTCATACAATTTATTGATGTGAATCTACTCTTATTATATAACAGGTTTATTACACATATATACATGTCATACACTGTCATGGTACAAATCGAAGATAATTCCTTTCAACTCAATCTTCCTCTTTAACTCAAATTTCACCTCTTCTTCATTGTGGATATTCTTAAATTCCATTTTTCACCAAGGATATTTGATGGGATATTTTTAAATTCAGAATTTATAACTAGATGAAATTAAAAATCCTAAGGAGTTTCATAAGACATTATTTCCATATGCTATAAATTTTTATAATAAATTCAACTTGATAATTAATAAAATTGTCATCTTGCAAAAATAAATGCATGTCATATTTGAAAGGTTAACTTTATTAATGAACATAAAAAAAAATCTCATCCAAGTTTTCCACCATTGTTGGATACATTAGATGCAATAGAAAAATTGCAATTTATAGAGATGAACCCCGACTCTTCTACTTTAGTGACAATAGATGATATAATGAACAGCTGGACTAAAGGTAATTGAAACTTGAAAATACCACTTTATGAGGATGTGCAATCAAGTGAGGTTATCCACTTAGAGAAAGTGGTTCAGTATGGATCAAAAAGAGAATAAATTTCTTAGAAATGGATATAATGGAGGCCATTACTACTCGAGGGGGTGAGTGATCAAGATGGCTGATCTTGACAAATTTTAGAAAAAACACTTATCAAAACAAGTAGTTCGAAATGACCCCATTCAAAAAAAATTTGGAAAACTTACGACTTGTACAACATAATGAAAGGTTGCTGAGTTTGACGACTAAATGTACTTGCAAATCAGTTTCAATAAACGTTAAGTAAATCAAGCAATGCAGACATCTTGCCCCACGAAATACATGACAGATTACGACCAACTTTAATGACAAAATTGTTTAAAACAGTAAAAATGGTCCCTACAAAAGCTCTCCTCCTCTGTTTCATAGCAAACATACCTGTAGCCACTTATCATCTGGTTCAGCTTGAGTTTTGGAAGAGAGGAATATATAGATTACCCACAGTTACACCGCATTTGTAGCAATTTCATTGTAAATATGTTTCTTCATTCTCAACGCTTTCTCCGAAAAAACAATGTCTCCTGCTCCCTCACCCGGCTCCATAAGCAACTGTAGAGACCTTGGAATGGGCGGTATGTCAACGATATCTACGATGCCTTCGAGCACGTTCACAACATGAGCCATTGTCGGCCTGGCGTCTTCGACATCCTGAATGCACCACCCGCCCACCATAGCAGCCCTTCTCACCTGCTCCATGTCTGCATTGTTCTTCAGCTTCACATCCAGAAGCTCCATGACGTTCTTCCCCAATTTCATATGAGTGCCCGCCCACGTCGGGTAAAACAACCTGCTGGAGGGCGCACTGAAGTCCAAATTCCTGCGCCCTGCGATTATTTCGAGCAGCGTCATGCCGAAACTGTATACATCCGCCTTGGCAGTGATTGGAAGGCCGGAGATCCACTCGGGAGCCAAGTAGCCTCTCGTTCCTCTCATGGTGGTTAAAACATGGCTGAAGTCTCGGCCGACTAGTTTGGCCAGCCCGAAGTCAGCTACCTTGGGGTTTAAGTCGGCGTCGAGGAGGATGTTCTCGGGCTTTATGTCGCAGTGGATGATGCAGTCGCGGCACTTCTCGTGTAAATAAACGATGCCCCGGGCGGTTCCGAGGGCGATCTCGAACCGGGTCCTCCAATCCAGGACTTTTTGCTGCTCTTGGGGTTTGGGGAAGAGCAGAGAGTTGAGCGAACCGTTGGGCATGTAGTCGTACACCAGCATTCTTTTTGAACCCTCTGTGCAGAACCCTCGGAGCCTTACCTGGTGGATCAGAAATTCGATATAAAGACTGCGCAAATACATTAAAAACTTCTTAACTTGAATATGGCTATGGCTGAAGATGTTCATGCAACTGTCGCGGGGTCACCGTTTTGGGCAGATCGACTGTTTCCTGTTAAAAATTTTGATGGACTGCTCGATAATTTCAAACGACCAACACAGATATTTCAAACCGTAATAAACAATTTATGCTCAAACAATAACAACTGAGGATTAGAGGCCTGTGGTACTATACTGTGCTTTGTGCATGAATTCGTGAAGGGTTTACATGCCTAGCTGCTTATCCAGTTTACGAGAAGTTATTTTACAGATTTTTTTTAAATTGAAATGTATTAATAAATCACAAATATTATAAAGTATATACATGATTTTAATAAAAAGTGGTATATTACAATCAAAAAATATATAATAGTTAAAAATATTAAAATCAGGAAAAATTAATAATAATATTTATTAAAAAATATTAAATTGATATTATCAAAATATTAAAACAAGAATGAAATTCTTACACACTTAATAGCACCAGAAACAAGTAGGGCTTGTAGTGGCAGGGTATTTTTAAGAGGCCAAACAATTCAAGAACAGCGTTCTCTTCAAATTATAATAAAAAATAAATTTTTGGAAAAATTGTATGACAAATTTTCAATTAAAATTTGTATGACAAATATTCAATTAAAATTTGAAATTATATTTTATTGTTTAATAAAAAATTTAGATATTAAATTATATTTTATTTTTTTATTTTTATTTTTTATTTATTATTTTATTAAGAGAAAAGCTTCACTAATATGCATTTATTAATAGTGGAACAATTTTTTTGTGTAAATGTGTTTTATTGATATATATATATATATAAGTACACCAATAATAATGTATGTAGTATCCAAAAATTTTTTAATATTTATTTTATAAAATTAAAAGTAATCAATCACATTTTGATAAGTAAAATAAGTATTGATACTTTAATATATAGTTATAGATACTCCAAAAGTTAATTTTTGGTGATAAGTTTAAAAAATACATTTCATAAAAAAAATTGATTATATCATAAAATGTTTAATTAATTGGATCTTGAAACCTTAATTATAAATAATTCAAATGACATATTAAAATAAGTTAAAATTTCAAGATCTATTGTAATATTATAATATTTTAATTTACTATTCTAAATTAAAATACACCATAAATATAATATAAAATATTGATTAAAAATCTACTCATCAATATTTCTAAAAACTCCAAACTTAATTTATGGATTGTGAACACTTTATCTTTATATAAATAAATGACAACAGCTTTAATGTGTAAATTTTAGTGTAACCTTTACTTTGTATTTGGTCTTATAGATCTTATGATAAAATATCTTCAAATTATTACAACTTAAAAACTTACAAAGTATAGTAAATATTTGAAGTTATCCGATTTGGATTTGGGAATCCTAGTTCCACTCAAAATACAACATATGATTCATAATTTATTTTAGATACTAAGTAATTTATTTGAATTTTTAAAAATATATGAATTTTTTTTTTTTTAATTTTAAACACTTTTAAATAATTTATTTAAATTTTAAATAAATAATACTTTAGTTTCAATGCATAATTGTGTACAAAATATGAAAGGGCTTTGGATGGTGGTAAAGAGGAACACTGAGTGAAGAGGCTTGTCATTCTTAAATTTTTCAAATGATAAGTATAATGTTTAATAATATGAAAAACAATTAAATTTATATAATAAAAGATTGGAAAAATATATAACTTTTAATTTTTTTAAATATATTTTATTACTATTTTTTAATTATTTTTATATTATTAATAATTCTTTTGTAATGGTTCAACCCAATATTAATCGAGCACTATTTTTAAAGTCCTTATTAAAAACCAAGTTTTACTATAATTAAAAATAATCAAATAATTTACATATATAACACTTATTAATATTTATTCACATTTATGATATTTGTCCAAACAATTCACATGTTTTGTGTGGGAGAGACATGATGACATTACGTGGAGCACTAGTGCGAGCTAGGGCCCACGTGCCCTAGCTTGTTGTGTCTATTAGCTGAGCGCATCAGTGACGATTTTGAGCGCGTCAGCGGTGGTTTTGAGAGCACGCGGGGGGGGCGGGGGGGGAGGTTCTGTGTTCACAGGGGTCTGGAGGGGGTTGAACAGGGGTTTGACCTCCTCCTTTCTGCCGCTGGGCATTTTTCTAGCCGCGGTCTGGTGCGTGGGTATCTTGGAGGGGAGTGCGTGGAGGTTTGGGCATTTGGGTCGACTGCCATGCCTCTTTCCCTCTTCTGATTGGTGTTTGAGCTTGTATTGCCATGGAAAATCAGGGTCTTGCTTCTTCCCTAGATTTGGAGATGGTAGATCCATCCTCTTTGATGCATGCTAGTAACAAGGATCAGACTGAGTTTCCTCTTTCTGGAGAGGGTACCTCCTCTTTAGAAGGGTCGTTTCGAATTGAAAAAGTAAATGGATGTTTGGAGCGATCGAAAGATAGACCGATTTTGGTTATTCAACCTGAGCAGGTTTCAGAGGATGTTTGGTGCAAGCATGCTCTTATTTGAAAATTTTTGGGTCTTCGTCTTTCTCTTCCTGTGTTGGAATCTTGGGCACGTCGGGTTTGGAACCTTGAAGGAGATATGGAGATTCTTTTAGCGGCTAATAACTACTTCCTGGTTATTTTTTCAAGTATGTCGGACAGGAATAGGGCTTTTGAAGGTGGACCTTATTTCTTTAACCAGGTTGGGCTCTTCATTAAGCCTTGGCATATGGGCTTCAACTCTGCTGAAGAGATCCCTTTGCGGGTGCCTGTGTGGGTTCGTTTGCCGAGGCTTTCGTTGGAATTATGGAGGGAAGATATCCTCCACTCAATCTCTTTGCTTCTCAAGAAACCTATTGGATTGGCTTCACAGACTCAAGAGCGTAAGGTAATTTATTTTGCTCGTATTTGTGTTGAAGTTGATTTGAATAATCCATTACCAGACTCTATGGAAATTTGCATGGGTTCTTCCTCCTGGATCCAACAGCTAGACTATGAAACCCTTCCATTCAGATGCAAAATTTGCCATGAATATGGTCATCTACACCGCAGCTATCCCAGACTAAAATCTTCCCCCTTGTCTGCCTCTAGACCTCCTAGGATGGACAAGGGGAAAGCTCCAGTGACTGATGGCCCTGTTGATAAGGAGGGATTTATCCCAGTTAAATCCTGTAATAAAGGCAAAGGCAAGAAAAGATCCTAGAGTGATAGACAGAATGATGGAACATTTAATAGGTTTGAGGTTCTAGATAGCGTAGTCCAAGAAGATGGTATTCCAGTTGAGCTTTCTTTTAGGGTTAAGGGTCAGGTAGAGATTCAGGTGGTGGAAACAACGAAGGAGGAGCTAGTTTTACCGTCAGGGGTTCAACAGGTTTGTCAGCCAGCTTTGGACTTGCCTTCTCAAGTTCAGAATATTGGTGGCTTCCAGGAGTCACAGATTCTGGTGGTACTGCTAGGTTGGCTCCTTGTCCCAAGTTATGAAGGGATCCAAGGATCTTGTGAAGGGTGCTAAGGCTCCTCCTGCCTTAGGCTTGCAACAAAAATCTTTTAAAAAGGGGCCTCTAGATAAACAGTCAAGGAGCGGAAGGAAGACTGATTAAGAGAAGGTTAAGATTATGGGTGATACTTTGGTTGAGTCTGGGTCTGTGAAACCCATTGATTCCCACTTCTCCCACCCCCCTAAATGATAGTGTTATCATGGAATGTAAGGGGGTTGAATAACATCCTTAGACAAAAGGTTGTTCGCAGATTAATCGAGTTTCAAGCTTCGGATGTGGTCTTTATGTAGGAAACCAAGCTTACAGTGGATGGTTTGAATAATTGTGCTCTGTGTATCTGGCCCCAAGGCTATTGGTGGGGGGTGGGGGCATTGGGTAGTTCTGGGGGGTGGCTTGCTTTTGGAACCCGAGGAAAGTCTCCCCCTTATGGTGGGTTTCCAGTCGGTCGTCCAACTCTATGGTTGCCTCCAATTTTGAAACTAGCGAAAGATGTCTTTTCTCCAATATTTATGCTCCTACTGATCTTCTAGGCAAGACACATCTTTGGGATCATATCAATTTTGTCCATTCTCTTGACCCGTTTCTCCCATGGATTTTGGCTGGTGACTTTAATGTTGTTATTAGTATGGATGAAAAATGAGGAAGGGTAGCTAGGCTTGATCCTTATTCTCTTTTGCTCAGAGATAATATTGGTTTCCTTAACCTGGTTGACGTGAAGCCAAGCAATGGAGTTTTTACTTGGAATAATAAGAGGTGTGGATATGAGGCTATCTCAGAACGGCTCGATAGATTTTTGGTTTCCAGTTATTGGATGAGCAGTAGGTGGACTACCAGTTCTGAAATCCTAGATTGGAGAGGATCTGACCACTGGCCTATCAAACTCTGTGTTTCCTCTTATAGGGTCACTAAAAAGCATTCTTTCAAATTTCAATTGATGTGGTTACGGGATCAATCTCTTCGAGATCTTATGATGCATTGGTGGTATGAAGGACTTCCTACCCATGGGAGGGCCATGTACACTTTTAGTAAACGGCTTCAACATGTGAAGTATAGGCTTAAGAGGTGGAATAAACAATGTTTTGGGAACCTGCATGCTCAGAAGCTTGTGGCTCAGTCCAAGTTGGATAGTGTCACTCATCAAATTTGTGACCATGGGCTATCCTTTGACCTTTTGAATGTTGATTCCTTTGCCCTTAGGGGCCTAGGAGAGTGGGAACTTCGGGAGGAGATTTTTTGGAAGCAAAAATCTCATATTGATTGGCTTCAGGAGGGGGACAGGTATACGGCTTTTTTTCATAACTCGGTTAAGGCCTGTAGGCAGGGGAACTCTATTTCCACTCTTGTCTCGAGTGATGGGACTCAACTCTCGTCCTGTAGTGAAATTTCCAGGGAAGCTATCAACTATTTTTCTAATCTTTTTACTAGGGAGGATATTGCTGCTAGATCTGAGGAGAGGGCTATTTTGGATTGTATTCCTTGATTGGTCTCAGATGAGATGAACGGGGCTCTTTTGTGTCCAATCTTGTTACCTGAATTGGAGAAAGTTGTGTTTAGTATAAAAAAGGTAAAGCTCCTAGCCCATATGGGTTTTCGATTGAGTTCTTCTAGGAATTTTGGGAAATAATAAAGTATGATCTCCTTGAGGTGGTTCAAGAATCTATTAGGAACAAACAAATGCTTAAGTCTTTGAATTCTACTTTTTTGGGTCTCATACCTAAGAAGGAGGGGGCTAATCGGATGGATCATTTCAGGCCTATTGCTCTATGCAATGTTGTCTACAAAATCATCTCCAAGTTGATTGCTGAGAGACTCAAACCTCTCCTTGGTGCTTGATTTCTGCTAAACAGGGAGGTTTTGTGGAAGGGAGACAAATCTTGGATGGTGTCGTGATTGCTATGGAGGTTATTCACTCTATGGCTTCCTCTAAGGAGAAGGCAATGCTCTGTAAGCTTGACATGTTTAAAGCTTATGATCGGGTGATCTGGGAGTTCCTTCAAAATATCCTCTTGGCCTTTGGCTTTAAAGAGGAATGGGTGAGTTGGGTTCTCAGTTGTGTGACCTCGTCCTCCTCTGTTCTCATCAAAGGGGAATCTTCAGATTGGTTTAGTGTTGCTCGGGGACTTCGGCAAGGGGACCCTCTGTCCCCTTATCTTTTCATTATCATGGCAGAGGGCCTTGGTAGATTTATTAAATCTCAGGTGCGGCAAGGTCTTATTCATGGCTGGAGCTGGAACAATGATCTCCCTCCTTGTTCTCATCTTCAATTTGTGGATGATATTGGACTGATGGGCTTGGCTAGAATTAGTGAGGCAGTGAATTTTAGAAGAACTTTAGACATCTACTTGAAAGCTTCTGGTCAGTGTATTAATGATGATAAATCTTCCATTTATTTCTTTAATACTCCTCGACTCATTCAGAACATGATTGCCAAGATTCTTAGATTCCAAATTGGCACTCTTCCCCTGATATACTTGGGGATTCCTTTAGCTTTGGGACCTCAGTGTAGAGATTATTGGCAAGGGATTTTGGATAAGTTTTGGAGTAAGGTTAGTCACTAGACTTACAGATGGCTCTCTTCTACTGGTAGAGTGATCCTCCTAAAAGCTGTGGTGCAGTCTCTCCCTATTTATAGGTGTTGTGTGCAGATTGCTCATGCTTCCTTTGTGAGGGATTTTGAGGCTCTTTCTCGGCAATTCCTTTGGTCAGGTAACCTTTCCTCAAAGTGGAGTTTAGTCAAGTGGGAGTCTGTCTGTAGGCCAAAGCATGCTGGGGACCTTGGCATTAGGTCTGTGGCTCTTGTGGTTACAGCTTTGGCGGCTAAGCTGTACTGGAGATGGTGCAACAACTAGGATCAGGGTTGGGCCAAGACTCTTGCTTTCAAGTATGTTCCTGGGGTTGAGAGCCAAGATGTGCCGTGGATTGCTTTGTTGGGCAAAGGTTCTTGCATTTGGGATACTCTTAAGAAGGGAGCTCAGCTTGTTCAGAGTGGGCTCTTCTGGATATGTAATAATGGCTTTGATGCTCTTTTTTGGCTGGACTCTTGGGATGGTCACCCTCCCATTCTCTCTAGTCTCGCTCAGCTTCTGCCTCTTTGCCAGATGTTCTCTAATGCTGGTTGGATTAAGGTGGAGCATTTTAAAACTGTTAAGCGCATTGGTCAACTGGAGGTGTTTTGCTGGAAGGATCCGCAGGAGTGACCTGTGGGTGGTTCTGATGAGGATCGTGCTGCTTTGTGTAAGGTCTTGGAGGGTAGGCTTTGCAACTCTCTGAATGAGAGGGACAAGTTGGCTTGGAGTCCTAGCCCAAAAGGTAATTATACTGTTGCTCAAGGTTATGCTGTGCTTGATAGGAATTTACATGGTCCTGCTGAGGTGCCCTAGTGGAGGAAGGTTTGGAACAAGTTTTCTTGGCCCAAGTGTAACTTCTTTTTATGGTTGGTTGCCCAGAGGAAATGTCTCACTTGGGAGAATCTTCGCAAATGGGGGTTTCAGGGTCCTTCCATTTGTTTTCTTTGTTTGTGCAATGAAGAATGTTCTTCCCACTTGTTCTTTCACTGCCCCTTTTCTAGTGAGATTTGGCATAGATGGTGGGAGGCTTGGCATCATGGTTGCATTCATGCTTCCTCTCTTATTGAGTTTTGGGAGAGCCTAGGCAGGCCTCCTGCGAAGACGCCTTTTCTCTAGGTGGCCTGGAGCATTGGGCCTATTTTCATTCTTTGGAACCTTTGTCTGGAACGGAACCACAGAGTTTTTTGTGATTCCAAATTAGATAGTGGTCAACTGTGGACAAAGATTATCAGTAGACTTCAGGAGACTATTTATGCTAAATATGATATGTTTGAAAGTATTGATCCTAGGGATGTTGAGGTCGTGCGAGATCTGAGCCTGGGTCTTAATAGTAGGGGTGGCATTGCTAGTATTATGCCCTGTCGTGTCAAGAAACAGGTCTGTCGTGATGGGAAGTGGGCACCTCCTCCAAATGGGGTCCTGAAAATTAACACTGATGGATCTTCTCGTGGAAATCCTGGGCATGCTAGTATTGGGGGTATTGGTAGGAGTAAAGATGGTGATGTTGTTTTTTGCTTCTCTGTCTACAAAGCGCATTACTCTAATAACCTGATGGAGGCCCTTGCTATTAAGATTTCTGTTGAGCAGGGTTGCTCTCTTGGCTGGAGGAGGATCATTTATGAGTCTGACTCTCAGATTGTTGTGGATATGTTGAACAACCAGAGATTGGATGGTGTTAGTTGGCATTTAGCTTCGATGGTCAGACAGATTTTAAGGGTTTGCAGCTCCTTGGAATCTGCCTCTATATTTCACATCCCTAAAGATTGGAATAACGTGGCTGACTACTTGGCAAAGTGGCCCTCGGAGAAAGGGGATGGTTGGGATATCAGTGGTAGGGATGAGTTACCTTCTAATTATCTGAGAATTTTAGAGAAAGTTTTATTGGAAGACAGAATTATGTAGTGTTATTGTTTGGGTTATTGGCAGTTCTCCTTTTTTATTGAGCTTGTGGCTCTTGCCTTATATCTTGTTTTGGATTGAATAAATTTTTTTCCCTTTTATTTATATATATATATATATATATTCACATTTATATTTAAGATAACAAACGCACACTCATTTAAATAGAATAGTGTTTAGTGTTGATTGTTGATCAGCTCTTTGAATTTAAGCTCCTTCCACCTCAACGTATTTTGGTCTTGAGTGAAATAATAATGATAATGAAATTGATTTGTGATAAGCAAAAACGTGGTACATACCAGGTTGACGTGCTGAATGGTTCCAATGGTGCTGACTTCCATGCGGAATTGCTTCTCACCCTGACTAGCACCTTCCAGGGTTTTAACCGCCACGGGCGTCTTATCCGGCAGTACTCCCTTGTATACAGATCCGAATCCACCGCCACCCAATCTTTCCGAAAAACTCTTGGTCGCAATCTGCAGCTCTTTATACGTAAACATTCGTAGCGATCCAGGCATGTTGTCATTATACTTCTCCGTCGATGATCTCCACCACAAAAACACCGCAAAAAAAATCGCCAACACCACGGCCAAGCACCCGCTGACGGTCACCAATGTCCCGGGCAAAGCCCCCCTTCGATTCTCCGACGACCGTGGCAAATCGCCCGCCGCCACACGAATGAAAAGAGAATCGTTCTCCCCATTGTCGGAGAGGGTAAACAAGTCGCCGGCCCACATTCGACATAAATTCGAATTCGACGTCGTGAAGGCAAATGCTGCGCACGAGCAGTTGTTCACACAGGCGGACTCGCAGGCTTCCCGGGTCGGTTTTTCCAATGAATAATCTCCCGGATCGATCAAAGAGTTTCTGTGCAATTCTAAAAACCCGTCCGTACTCCCCTTCTTACATTGCAACGGCGTCTGTCGAAGGCAACCACCGGACCAGTCCTGCGACTGCCAGGCGTCGGCGTCCCTGGGCAGGAAGCCCTGCACGCAGTTACAGAAGCGCAGACTGTTATTGTGCGTGCAGACACCGTAAGGCCCGCAGAAGTCATATATCTCGCACTGGTCTAGGGGCTGCGACCAGAACATGTTCCACTTGCTGTTATCAATCCACGTATACTGCCGGGCTTCCCCGACCCTGTCCAGTACGAACCGGGTCAGCAACCGGACGCCCGGCTTCAGTGAATAAGTGAAATACGTCTCCGAACCGTTGTTCACAAAGCTGAAGTCGTAGACATATTTCGTTGCCATTTCCGGCAGCCCGCTGAAGAACTGCCCATTCCACACCCCGCTTTCCCAGTACCGAATCGACCCTTTCCACAGCAAAACAAACTGCCCGGCCCCGGACGGGTCAAGCTCCAGCGTAAAAGGCCCGGGCGCCGGGTCGATGGAGCTCTTCCACGAGGTTAGTTTTTGACCCATTCCGATCTTCATCCCGGGCAACCACGTATTGCTCGGTTGGTGGAAGCTCTCCCAAACCGCGCTGCCATTCTCGTTCACCACCACAAAATTACCGGACTCCAATAACGTCGCCTGCGATCCTTTGTCACTTCCTTTGCCCGACCAAACGCAGGTTCCGCCCTCGTCAAACAGCGCTAAACTCCCGGATCTTGTCAGCGTGAAAAGACCGCCATTGTTCTCCAGGGGATTCTCCCGGTTGGCTACCCACACGACCGTCTGCTCCGAAATCTGGCCAAACCAGATGCCAACGTACCATTTGGTGGCGCCTCCGGGTCGAAAAAACCCCAGCTTGAACGTGCCGTTCGTTGAGATTCTTGTCTGGTTTGCGGTGAGTTTATCGCCAGCGTATAGCGTATCTGCAACACCATGACAAATGCTTAGAGCAGCTACAGCCAAAAATGCCGGTAGCAGGTGAAACAGTAGGCGCACTTGAGAATCCATAATACTGACAAACTTCATCCAGCTCTGTAACGGATTTGTTAGGTTGGTTTCGACCCCGTGGAGTGGCGACTGCTTCAAATATCCGAATCGGTTGTCTGGAGAAAATGTCCCTACTTTTGACTTTGGGTCTTGTGGAAAACGACATTCTTGGCTGGATTCGAAACACCGACCCCGCCCAAATATCGTCTCGCGCTGTTGCGTTCTGTGCACCGACAAAGATGACAATGCAGGCCCAGATGCATCCAACGGTGGACGGAGCCTCCTCATTTGTTGGAAGGAGTGTGAACCGCTAGATATTCATTTCGCGCACGGACGATATTCTTGTGCTGGATTTGATGGCACGTAAAGGTCGCATCGTACAGGGTTATTTTAACTAGTAGAGTCAAGTGAGGTGAGTGCAGCATGTTTGTTGACTCTAACGCGACTTGGGTTGCGGGAGGAGGTAAAGTTATGCGTGAAGGAAGCTCTTCGAAATTCACGACTCCTTCCCGTCAAGCGCTAAGACCAGCGCGCTTCCCAACTGGTCTGCAATTTCAACTCAATCTTTCTGTCAATTCAAAATTTGTTGACGGCTACCTCTTTCAGACAGCTGCCAATTGTAAATTATTTCTATACAAATTCTCATTGTCCTCTCATAAATATTAACAATCATTATATTTTTATATATTCAAATGAGCATGTATACTCTCTGAATTTTAAGAAACTTATTATGGAAGGGTTTGTATATGTTTACGAAAGATTTTTAAGATTAAGCTTGTATTGATTATATTGTATATATATATTTTTTTAATGGATTATTTTTCTTTAAAAGGTTTTCAATCAATTTGTCATAATTATTGTTGTTAATATTGAGAAGGATAGCGCTGAAATTATTGGAGTTGTTCCCAGAATTTAGATAATGCGAATGCAATGGAGACATGATCACACGAGATGAAGCTAGTGCACATCACATAGATGCTAAAGCAATTTGAAATTATACAAGAAGATAAATTGCACAAGACAAATAGGAGAAAACTCAATATCTGATTAACATGAGATGGTTAAAGTGAAGAATACATATAGGACAGCACGTAAGTAACTCCTCCACAAAAGGTGGTCAAGGCACTCCAAGAATAGACTGTAACTCCTCCATGAAAGGTGGTGACAAGGTGCTAAGAATAGAGAAGTAATTCTCATATCTAGAATAGCCAATCAAAGGAGTTACTTATGACATTTTTATGACACCTATTGTTCGGTTGTGGAGCTAAAAGCTTCACCAGAATGCAAACAGGGGAAGTTACGGAGGATGCAGAGTTGCAGGGAGTTGCAGAATCAGTTGCAGGGAAATCGGCGTCGGTCTGATCAACCGACGTCAGTCAAATGGCAGTGAGAAAGCAACCGGCCGACATCGGTCACCAGTCGGCCGACATCGGTCATGGAGGAGCCGACGTCGGCAGCCTGTGCGTGAACAGGCAGTTCACATGTTGATCCCGGAGAGTCTATTTTTGGACTGTTAGTTTGCATGTTGAAGGCTAGTCTTAGTCTTGAGTTGTCCGTCTAATTATTGTAATTAGGTTAGTCTAATTATTGTAAGCATGAGATCTATATATGGACTCATGGGCTGTATTGTAAACTTGTAGCTAGTGAGTAAGAGAGCAATAAGCTCCTTCAGAGAGAAGAGAGTAATGGTGCGTTCCTCTTAGTGTCGCAGTACCAAGGTGGGTACTGGTTTGGAGAATCAGAAGGGTTCTTCGTGTGTGTATGATCTTGGTCAGCATGTGGGCATGACTTTCTATAGGAGATCTACAATGGTGAGTAAGGTCTAGTGATTTGCAAGTAGCAGCAGAGAGCAAGAGATCTACTTGGAGTACGGTTGTGTACTTGGTGAACTGGCAGCGTGTTACTGACTGGTTGGAGAGGTGAACATCAATTCTGTATTAGAGTTGATTGTTGTGATCAAGAGAGAGAGGGAAGAAGGTCTTGAGGTGTGGCGAACCTTTGAGGTGGAAGAAGAAGTGGCATCTTCTTTATTGTATATTCTTCTGAGTGATTATTAACACAATTGTGTATTGTCTCTCAATTCCTGTGTTGTTTCATATTTTTAGTTACTTATTGATTCTAGTTAAATTTCGTGTTTAGTTGCTAATACAAGAAGTAATCATATGTGCTCTAATTGGTAGAGCAAGATCCTGACACAGTGGGATCAGAGCATGTTTATTGTTCTACGTTTCCCCTGACAAGTGGTATCAGAGCTTCAGGTTGGGTTGACTAACAGGTGGTTTTAGATCTAGTAGTATTTTTTGATTACAGGTCACTCACAGGTGTTTTAGATTGAGTGGGAGTATAGCAATGGCAGAAGAAAGTAAGCTATGAATGGAGAAACTGAATAGCACGAATGGTCTGATTGATGGAAAGGAGCAGGTAAAAAGAGATTGTTGGTCGGTAGAAGATCAGCGTGTGGAAGCATATGTTGCAGGTAATATTGCACAAGATGTTCTAGATATATTGGAGTCTTTGTTTACATATTCTTTTGCCTCTTTCCATGCAGCCCAAAATAAAGCATCTTTTCATGGGTATGTCTTTGGAGACCTTGGAGAGATTTATTTAGGAGTTGGAGAGCCTTGTCAGATGATTGACGAAGGGGAAGTGAAGCTGAAATTGCAGGCAGATGACACACAGTGGTTGAAAGAAGTCATGCAGGTACCAATCTTGGAGATGAGTCTAATTTCTTCAGAAAATTTAGGTGATGAGAGATGCACTGTAACTCTCACAGCGGATACACTTGAATTAGATGGTGGTAAAAAAGTAGGTATCCTTTATCTATCTACTTATATTGTTGATTCACCTTCTGTTACAGAGATGTGGCTTCATAGGCTTAATCACATATGTAGAAGGAGAATGCAGGTTTTGAAACGGAAGTCAAATATTTTTGACAAGCTAAAGAATTGGAAAGCCTTGGTGTTCATGGAGGAGATGACGGACAGAGATTAGGTGATAAAACTGAATTATTCTAAGCAGAGCAGGGTTGATTTGATTAAGATTTTGATCCATGAAGAGCTCGCGGGTAAAAAGTTATCACTCACAGACGAACACAGGTACCAGCATCGGTCATACAGTAACCGACGTCGAGAGAATAAAGACCAACGTCGGTCATAAAGATCGACGTCGGCAGGAGGGACACCGACGTCGGTCAGGAAAATGACGTCGGCAGTCAGGGTCAGTACAGGGAGCCGACATCGATCTGAAACAGACTGGGAGATGGCCGAGATCGATCACTGGGACGGATGGTGGGCGAACAACAAGCTGTCAACAAGTCTCAAACGCTCATGATGAGGTCAGAAAGGGTAAGTGAACCTCATATTCGTTGTTCACCTTCTTTATATTACTTATTGATGGTCAAAAACCAGGAAGATGGAAGAAGCAATGCAGGTAGAATCCAGATACAGTGGAAGCTTGACATGGATGAGGAGTGTGAGTCCTTGGAGAAGAACCAAATATGTATTTGTTGGTATAGTTGTCAGCTGGAAGTAAGCACTAAGAGACGGAATGGATTTCCAAGTTAAAGAAGAGAGTGGATGGATACAAGAGACAGAAGGCCAAGGCATATGGTCTTGAAGAAGCTACAGAACAGTGGTATAGGTTTTGACAAGTGGATGACTAAGCATGGCTTCAGTTAATGTCAGTGTAACTATTGTGGTTTTATCTTACCAGGTAGATGATGGTCGCAACATCATCTTGTTACTGTATGTGGGTGATTTACTAGTAAGTTTGTACATACAGGTATTTGTTGAGCTAAGGGTAAGGTTAGTTCAGAGGTGTGTCATGAAGAATTTGAAGCAGCGAAATTTTTTGGCATAAGAGACATGGAGATTTTATCTCCAGTGGGAGCTGATGTGAAGATGGTGTTGGCAGGGTTCATGATGCAGGTTGCAGAATTAGAAAGCACACCAAGGGCTAGACAGTTCAAGCTTAGCTTGAAACAGGGTTCGAAATTACATGAGGTCTAGTGTAGACCTGAGTTGTTTTTCCAAGCAGTGGGGGTTGTCAAAAAGTATGGAGCCAATTCGGGGAAGGATTACTAGAGGGCAGTTCAGTGGGACTAGCAGTAGGGATTATTGTTATGCAGGGTCAAGTTCTTCACTACATGGATATGTAGGTTCGGATGTGGCAAGGTACTTGAATGACAGGGGTAGCATCACAAGTTGTGTGGTGGTTGGTCTTTAGGATTGATCTTGAAGAGAAATATAAGCCAAAAAATAATTTAGACGGTGTACAGGTACAGGTATAGGTGTAGCTTTTTATTTCCAAGTGGGAGATTGTTAGGTTGTGGAGCTAAAAGCTTCACCAGGATGCAAACAAGAGAAGTTACGGAGGATGCAGAGTTGCGGGGAGTTGCAGAATCAGTTGCAAAGAAATCGATGTCAGTCTGATCAACCGACGTCGGTCAAAAGGCAGTGAGGAAGCAACTGGCATCGGTTACTAGTCGGCCGACATCGGTCATTGAGGAGCCGACGTCATCAGCCTGTGCGTGAACAGGCAGTTCGCATGTTGATCCCGGAGAGTCTATTTTTGGACTGTTAGTTTGCATGTTGAAGGCTAGTCTTAGTCTTGAGTTGTGCGTCTAATTATTGTAATTAGGTTAGTCTAATTATTGTAAGCATGAGATTTATGTATGGACTCATGGGCTGTATTGTAAACTTGTAGCTAGTGAGTAAGAGAGCAATAAGCTCCTTCAGAGAGAAGAGAGTAATGGTGCGTTCCTCCTAGTGCCGCAGTTCCAAGGTGGGTACTAGTTTGGAGAATCAGAAGGGTTCTTCGTGTGTGTATGATCTTGGTCAGCATGTGGGCATGACTTTCTATAGGAGATCTACAATGGTGAGTAATATGACACACATCTCTACATAAGCTAGCCTATCCCACAAATGTAGAAAAACTCCATGTATGCACAGATATATAATTTTTCTAATTAAATAATAGAAAAAAATAAAAACCTACACTAATACCCCCCCATAAGTGCAGCTTAGGTGGGTAGTGTGGAAATATAAAATGGGTCCCAGTAACTAGGCCTGACGAGGTACCCATATACAAATGCAATCTCCCATAAGATAGAGAAAAAGAGAAAACTCGTAGGAAAAAAACTCCCCCCAAAAAGAGAGACATAAAAGAAATGAAGAGGCTAGAAGGCCCCCCTGAAGATGATGTTGCCGCAGATGTAGACCGCACCCCAAAAAGAGCTCGTAGATGAATGAACTTGCTCTCGATGAAAGGTTTGGTGAAGATGTCTGCAACTTGCTCTGAAGACTGGCAAAATAGCAAGTTAATGCCCTGACTATGAATAAGCTCCCGAATGAAATGCATGTGAATATCTATGTGCTTGGTTTGCTGGTGCTGAATCAGATTCTTGCAAATCTGAACGGTACTCTGGTTGTCACAATAAATCATGGTGGGTTGCCTGATATGAATGCCAAACTCACAAAGTATCCCCTAAAGCCAAATAGCCTCAGTAGCTGCATTAACAGCTCCCCTGTACTCTGCCTCTGTGAATGATATAGCAATAACATTTTGCTTCTTGATAGACCAACTGATAAGACCAGAACCTAGAGAGAAACTGTAACCAGAAGTGGACTTGTGAGTCTGAGAATCGCCAGCCCAGTCTGAATCTGTATATCCAACCAAGTCAACATCTATGCTAAATCTGTAATGAATCTCATATCTATGTGAACCTTGTATGTAATGCAAGATCCTCTTAGCTGCTTTCCAATGCAACTCATGAGGCTCCTACATAAATCTGAAGACAAGTCCCACTGTATATGATATGTTGGCCCTGGTATGAGTCAAGTAGATGAGACTACCAACAAGTTGTTGATATCGAGTGGCATCAACCAATGGTGAAGAACAGTCAGCCTCAAGCTTGACCCCTGATAGAAAGGGAGTTGGAGATGGCTTGCAATCAACCATGTGAAATCAAGTCAATATGTCAAGAGCATACTTAGACTGTGCAAAATAAATCCCTAAATCTGACTGTGAGATCTCGATGCCAAGAAAGTAGTGCAACAAACCTAAGTCTGTCATGTCGAATCTATCCTAGAGAGATGCCTTCACCGCTGCAATAGCTGATGAAGAACTCCTGGTGATCAAAAGGTCATCAACATAAAGAACCGAAATCAAGAGCAAGTCATCCTGTCGTAAAAAGTAGACATTAAGATCAGAATGGCACCTAGTGAAACCCGCTGTGAGAAGGAAGGAATCCATCTTGGCGTACCATGCCCGAGGGACCTATTTGAGGCCATAGATAGCTTTCCTAAGTCTGCATACTAAAAAAGAATCTTAAACAAATCCTGACGGCTGGTCCATGTAGATCTCCTCCTCTAGGTCTCCGTGAAGAAAGGCACTCTTCACATCCATTTGGTGCACATCCCAACCATATGCTACGACAATAGCTAAGGTGAGTCGGATAGAAGTCATCTTTGCAATGGGTGCAAAGGTCTTTGAGTAGTCAATGCCTGCCACTTGTGAGAAACTCTTGGCAACCAATCGCGCCTTGTACTTATCAACCGACCCATCTGCTGCAAACTTGATCCGATATATCCACCTACATCAAACCATCTTCCTTCCCTTAGGAAGTGAAGTCAAATTCCAAGTGTGATTTTTGATTAAGAAAAAATATTCTTCCTCCATAGCACTATCCCACTCAGGTACCCTCGATGCCTCTCGAAAAGTCTGTGGATCTGAAATTGAAGCAAAGAAGGCATGTGGATCTCTCTGAAAATCCTCCCTAATTCGTCTGTCATCTGCAGGATCTCTTGCCCAAGTGCCAACACTCTCAAGTGTCTGTCTGGCCCAAAGTAGCCAAGAAGTGGGCAAGTCAGGTGCTAACTCCTCATCTTCTGACTGACTAGAGGTGGATGACTCTGCATCACTGTCCTCACTATCTGAAATCAAAGAAGAAAAAGATGTCTCTAGCTCAAAAACTTGTTGTGGTTGATCTGAATCTGATGAATCATCATGAAGAAGTAGATCCAATGAGAGAGAAGTGTCAAGTGTTGAGTCTCTAAGACTCTCCTGAAAGTGGACACTTCTCTTGATGAACAACTCATGAGTGACTAGATCTATAAGGCGATACCCCTTAATACCATCTGGATATCCTACAAAGATGTAAGGCTTGGACTAACATTCCATAGATTTGTGTTTTTTCTTCGGTATGCGGCCATGGCTGAGGATCCGAAAACCCTAAGGTGTTCAACATCAGGTTTCCTTTTATGCCAAGCTTCAAAGGGTGTTATCCCTTTTAAAACTTTGTGAGGAACCCTGTTTTGAAAGTAGCAAGCACAATTGATGGCTTCGGCCTAGTACTGTGGTGCTAAGGATTTGGAGTGAATAATACAACTACCCATCTCTTTCAAGAACCTATTTTTGCATTTTGTAACCCCATTCTGTGAAGGACTGTAAGTGACTATGTGCTGCAAATCAATCCCCTATGTGATGAAAAACTGCTCAAACTTGTTGTTGACATACTCCCCTTCATTATCAGTTCGAAGAACTTTGATGAATTTTTCACTCTATTTCTCAACAAGAGCCTTGAAGTCTAGAAAATTTTCAAACACTTCAGACTTTTATTTGAAAAAATATATCCAAGTGTACCTAGAGAAATCATCAATGAAAGTGAGGATGTACTTGGCCCTTGTGAAAGATGGTTTGGGAAAGGGTCCCGATACATCACTGTGGACTAACTCCAAAGGTTGTGAAACCCTCCAAGCTTTGCCTTTGTCAAATTTTACTTCGAGATGCTTCCCAAGGGAGCACCCCTCGCAAAGTCTTTTTGAGAATTGGACACGAGGCAAGCCAATGACCATATTATTTTTGCAAAGTTGTTCAAGGTAGTGGTAGTTAAGGTGGTCAAACCGCTCATGCCATAATTTGCTAACTTCATCTGAATGAGTCAGCAATGTTGTTGGAGAAGAATCAGGTGCAAAATTTGAGGTGTATAACCTTGTTTGGTGACCTGCCCTACCCACTGCCACTGTAGTATCACTATGCAACTCCCTGATAGCCACTAAATCTGGTGAAAACTCAACTCTCATGCCCCGACCAATGTGAGTGATTTGGTACACTGATAGGAGATTGGTTGAAAGACAAGGAACACTTAGAACATTATTGAATGTTCATCTTTTCATTTTAACTGACCCTCTCCTTGCAACATAAATTGATGTGTCATCACCCAAACTAATTGAAGTCATGCTACAAGGCTTTAAAGATGAAAATTCAACTAGTGAAGAGCCCATGTGGTAAGAAGTACCCAAATCAATGACTCATGATGTTGTAGAAGCTATAGTTGCTACAAGGGCCTTGCCCTTTTTTTTCTCCTTACCCTTGCCTTTTGCCTTGGTAGAATCTTGGGTAGATGAATTTTGCTTGATGGACTCAGGAACACCTATGTTGTGCTTCTCTAGAAGATAAGTTAGGTGATTTATTTGTTTCTTCATACATTTATGTTCATCATGCCCTATCTTTTTACAATAGGCACACTTAACCTTCTCCTTCTTAGGTTTAGCATTGAAAGAGGAAGACTCAGTGTTGTTTTTGACAGGATTGTTGTTTTCTTTTTTCTTCTCTTGGTCCTTGTTCTTTTTCTTTTTCTCCTTTGTTGAAGTCTTATCCTTACCATTTTCAGCTATCAAAGCTTGGGGTTGAGTAGACTTCATTGTTTTCATTTGAATTATTTTATCTTGCTCCCTAGTCAAGTCGGCAATGAATGAATCCAAAGAAAGCATTTTCCATGTAATGCCAAGGGCACTTTTTGTGGCATGAAAAGTGGAAACAAAGACTGAATAGCTTGGACTTAACTTTGCAAGAATAGAAATGATGCGTTGATCATCGTTCTTCTCTATCCCGCATTATTTCAATTGCAATCTAAGGGCCTTAAACTTAGTGAAGAAGTCCTGAAGGGTGTCAAAGTTGCTAGGACTTAGACTTGTGAGTTCGTTTTCGAGCTCGTGACCTCTCATCTCATCAAGCTTCTCAAATAAGGTTTCTAGAGTGTCTCATATTTCTTTAAGAATATTGGAGGTTTCTAAATGAAAGATAAAATCTGGAGACACGGACAAGTTTAATAATCTATAGGCTTCATCACTACGGTTGTACCACTGACCTTTTCAGCATTAGTGCTGAGTTATACTTCAGTACCTATGGTGATCCTATACAACCCTTTGTTTCTAAGAATGATTGACATTAACCTTCTATTCATGATAGTTGAAGGGTTTTAGGTGTTTAAGTTGAAAATAATCCATTTTAAGCTAAATTTAGGTGAAGTTGTGTTGATTGCAAGTTGTAAAATTATGCAAAAAAGAGAATGAAAGCAAAGATTGCAAGTGTTGAAAAGCAATCACACCCTCTCGAAATGTTGAGTCCCTCTCAAATATGAAAGTGCATGCTCAAAATACGTCGGGATCAGTCAAGAATGCGTCTTAGAGCAATCAGTGCAAGACTTTAAGCAAACAGGTCGTCGGACTCAGCCGAAAATGCGTCTCGAGAGACCCAAATTTTAGGCACTTTATAAACTAGTGCATTTTTAATAAATAACAAGCCTACACTGTGGAGAATTGAAATACAAACATTTTTTTAAAAAATGGCACCTGAATCCGAGCTACTGTTTGCAAAATATTAAAGATTCAATTTCCCGTAAACTAGTGTCTTTGCAAAAAACACTAAAACATTAAAAAAATGCCAGTTTTGAGAGAGAAAGTGGCCTTCTAACCACTCGTTGAACTCGGCACGGAGAAAGGAATCCAAAATATGTCTTTGTGAGGGGGAATTGGCCTCCTGCCAACCTGGGCCTCACCCTTCATCTTCGACAGGGGAAGATACAAGTTTAAATTTAAACCCCCAAATTATCAAATTGTCTAAAATACTTAATACTCAGTCAAATTGACTGATTTGTTTTTGGACAAGTCAATTTTAACTGAAAAAATAAAGTAAAAGACAATTTAATGGATGGCCAAGTGTTTAAGGGCCCACATGGGATGCCAAACAAGGAAAATGAGTGTCACTTTCAAAAAAGAATAGTTCTAATTTTGCTGGGCAAAAAAAGTAGAGATATTGAATTTGCAGACCTCATAGATCTCAATGCACAGCAGTAAGTTGCAATCACAGAAGAGAAGAGACAAGTTTCAAGCACAGCAGGGAAGAGACAAAGTTTCAATCTCAACGCACAGCAGGTAGTTGTAATCACAACCTCACTACGCACCTCTTGCGTGTTGGACGCCGTGCAGCTCCACTTTGCCCTTCTGGAGTCCTAATCCATGCACATCTCACCCTACCAAATGCGCCACATGGACCTCCACGTGTAGATGCGCTTCCTGGAGAGCTGTCCCAAGCTAAAAGTGGTGTCCAAAAAACAGAAACCAGATGTGCAGAGATCTCTCTTTCCCTGCAAAATGACCAAAAAAAAGAATTCCATGGCCTTTGCTGAAGCGACAACATATCTATACAAGATGTCTTGGCAAATTTTAACTCGAATATCTAAAGGGTAGATCTGAATGAAAATCAACAAAAGTAAAATTTTTTTAAACAGGTTTTCGTATGGATTTGCATGAGTTTTCAAGAAACTCTACCAAAAAACCTCAAATACAACCGTGTTAAACAAAAAAATACTAAGAAAGCAAAGTAAGAATTTCAGAATAAACTAATAGCATAACCAGACATACGATTATCGGGATGGCTCTGATACTATATCAGAGTTATTGCCAGAATTTGGATAATGCGAATGCAATGGAGACATGATCACACGAGATAAAGCTAGTACACATCAAATAGATGCTAAAGCAATTTGAAATTATACAAGAAGATAAATTGCACAAGACAAATAGGAGAAAACCCAATATCTGATTAACATGAGATGGCCAAAATGAAGAATACATATAAGAGAGCACGTAAGTAACCCTTCCACAAAAAGTGGTCAAGGCACCCCAAAAATAGACTGTAACTCCTCCATGAATGGTGGTGAAAAGGTGCTAAGAATAGAGAAGTAACTCCAATACCCGGAATAGCCGGTCAAAGGAGTTACTTATGACACCTATGACATATCTATGACACATATCATCTCCACATAAGCTAGCCTATCCCACGAATGTAGGAAAACTCCATGTATGCACAAATATATAATTTTTCTAATTAAATAATAGGAAAAAATAAAAACTTACACTAATAGAAACAAGTTTGAAAGTTCATCTTGAAAGTTTACGATAAGGTATAAATTCTAATAATTCTTTGCATCATGATATTTGTTTGCAAGTAGATATTGTTGATAATGTGTATAGATGATATGAAAATAATTATCTTATTGCTTACTATGTTAGTTGTATCCCCTCAAGACTTCCTTAATGCCTAGATTCAACACCACTCAGAACCTTTACATTTTTAAGTTATTAGGGCTCGTGACCTAAGGGTTTCTTTATTTCTCCTTCAAGAAGCCCTCTCAAGTCCAAGCCCTCGTTTCCAAATCAAGATATTGGTTCTTAAAGAATACTCTCATGATCATGTCCCCTTGGACCCACAATTTCAAAGTGTCTAAACAAACTTCCCTTCAAGTCATTGTCTAGGTTGAGCTTCCAAGTCTTCCACTTCCTCTATGGGTGTTCCTAGATGAGATTTTCAAGCCCATAGAGTAGGTGTTTTGTTATGAGGTTGATAAATTCTACTATATATGGCTTACTAAGTGTGTTTGTGTCGAGGTTAATTTGACAAAGGATTTAAAAGAGTCCATCGATATTCAAGTAGGGATGAAATGCTTCTTGTCAAAGGTTACTTAATTTAATCTCTTAAATGTAAATCTAGGAATTTGACTCAAGAGAGGATGGTTAGTATGGTGTTAGTTTCAAAATGAAAACAAAATGAAAGAAACATACTAACTAGTATAACATCTCTAGGCCTAGACACTAGGGAGAGCTTAATTAATAAACATGAATAAAACACAACTAAAATGCAAAAAAACCCCTCTTTTACCTTCCTTGGATCCTCCAAAATGCTTATTGTAGTGGCTTACTCAGCTTATGCTCATGAAGTCCTTGGCAATGGAAGCTTGTCTACCTCCATCTCTCCTTGGCACCTTTGGCTTGTAGTTTGGCTTAGTTTGGAATCAATTTGGCATGGTAACACTAATTGCTTGAAGCTTTGTAATCAATTATGTATTATAACTTTGCATAATCATGTCTTAAAATTCATGTGATGAGGCCTCCTATATATAAATTTTTGAGAATATCTAGAATCAACTCAAACCGTCCATCCTGAGATTGAGATGTGTGGTTGAAGATTAATTCAATTTTTAGAATTAAATTTATAATTATCATCATCATGACATTGCAAGAAGGGGAAATTAAGAGGCATGGAGGGCATCATGGAAGGCATTGATGAGGCATGGAAGGCATGAACCCTGATATTTGTGGCATTTATGGCCTAGATATGTCTCCTCAAAAAATGAGGTCACCTGATGATGTAGATATTCAATATCTATTTCTAAAAATAAGTTTTCAACAAGTTTTCATGGAATTCTTAATTAAGCCTTGATTTGGATTAATTAGCTCTTAAGCATGATTAAGCACTTTGTGCACAAATTACACAAATTGATCAGAATGTCTTGTTATTGGTCTAAATTTTGATTGAATTAGAATTGAAAGGTGATATTAGATGCATTATATTCGTTATCCCATTTAAGATGTTACTGACAATAAATAACAAAGGCATACATCTTGTGCAAGAGATTTGATAGGAAAGAGCAATCCAGAGCACCTAGGTGCAAAATTAACATTTTGACTCAGAATGATCTGATCAAAGTTAGCTGACCCATAAATTGCATTACCCCATTTAGAGATACTTTGGCCAAAATCGACACTTGAATATGTCAGTTTCACATCATTTAGCATGTTTTAGTATTTTTAGGTTAAATTGTGCACTTTGGGTGGAAATTGATCAAAAACATGATTGGGGGTTATCGGTGTCCAGATTTAGGTGTCTACAATTTGCCCCTATTTGGGAAGGAGTTATAAGCTATAAGCACAATAATGTCTTTTTAAATAATGAAAAGGTTTTGTATGCCTACAACTACAATGATGATAAACTAATTGTATGATGCCCCCTTGAGGGAACGATTGTCATAAATAAGTCGATAAATGATCCCTCGAAAAGAAAGAATAAAAATGAGGGGACCAAATAAAAGAAAGATGATGGGGTGAAGACACAATGATATTGAAAAAGTAGTCAAAATCATTGAGAATACAAGTGGGATGGTGTACAATGATTTGCCCAAAGGTGGTTATAAACATTGTACCCCGATAGTGGCAATGTGGTATGATAACACAATGAGTTTGCCCAAGGCAGTTATAATCATTGAGAAGATGGAGTTGCCCCAGTTAGGACAGATAACAAGATAGCAACATGCCCCTGTATAGGCAAAAAAAGTAAAGTGGTGACAACACAATGATTTGCCCAAAGACGGTTATAATCATTGAAAAATACAAGTGGGACGATGTGCAATGATTTGCCCATAGGTGATTATAATCATTGGATCCCGATTATGAAAAACATGATAAACTTGATCGAGGATGATGAAAACTTAACACAAAGGGTAATGATGAATTGGAACAACCTAATAGCAGGGAGATGCTCGTCTTAATTAACAAAGGTTGAAATTCTTTTGTGTTTAATTACTCTGTTTGGGATGTGATTAGGATGGAATCAAGATGTCGATGCCAAAGAGATGCCGCCATTGCTGAATAAACTTCTTGAAGCTGAAGTTTGTTGTAGCATGTATTGGTAGGCATCATGGTATAACATCATGAGGACTTAGCCAAAATATGCATGAGGACTGACTCCCATAATTCAATACTCAATAGAAAATAATACACCAATGATAGAAACCATGATGACAATGTAAACATATGAATATGAATAGATTCAAGTATAAGTGTGGGCAAGGAATCGCTCAATGAACACACATAAATTGAATCAAAGCAACAGTGTTAAAAGCAAACAAATAAACATACAAACAAAACAATAAAGAAACACTCCAAAAAAACCATACAAACAGTGCCCCTAGAAAATAAACGACAACTTTAACAAACAAAAAAAATGGGAGAAATAGAAGAAAAAAAGGTGGTGGTCGAGCTATCTCCATTTACACTAGGCAACTAGACGCTGCTTACATAGTTTCATGAATATAATATCCAATAAAAAACTTCAGGCCAAATGTAGTTCTTCCAGGGTATGAAAAAAATGTGATAACTAAAAAAAATAAACAGAATGGATGTGATAGAAGAATATGAATGGTCTTGCAAAATGACAAGTGCGTGAGAGAAAAAAGCCAAAAATGATGGGGAAACTAAATGACAAGTGATTTGCTTGTAATTTAGTAAGGGTTTCCAGAATCTTTAAGGCAAAGAACTAGTCAATGTTTTTGTTCTTTTCTAATGATTTTTTAAATATTTTTAGATTTTTTTTGAAGTATCTCAACTCAATCAAGAATGATGAGACACCTAAATGGTTAAAGCTCACAAAATCGTGAGAGCGTTTAAACTAAAGTTACTTTAAAAATGGTGAGAGTGTGGCTTAGGTTGCTCATAAGATGACGAGAGCACGGCTTAGGTTGCTCATAAAATGGTGAGAGTGTGGCATAAGTTACTTGCAAAATGGTGAGAGTGTGGCTTAGGTTGCTCATAAAATGATGAAAGTGTGGTTTAGGTTACTCACAAAATGGTGAGAGTGTTCGAACTTAGGTTACTCACAAAATGGTGAGAGCATGATAAAAAAAGGGATTGAGATGACCTCAACAAGTATCGAGCATTGTCTACATAGTCCCAGAGTAGGACCTCAAGTCACTGTAGTTCACCTTATATTAGAGAAATTCGACTAGTGTAGCAGTCAATTTGAACAAAATAGGGACAATTGGTAAAAAGGCATAGTACGACATAAAAAATAGCAATTTGGTATGTCAAGGCTTAATGTTGGCCCTAGTCTGCCCATAGGTGGTTATAACCAGGACAAAATGGTATAAATCAATGATACTAATTTTTTCAAAGGTAGTTATAATTAGTAGCAAGACCAGTGGTAAGAAAGGAATAATAAATGAAGGATGCAACTGCTGAAACTTCTATCACACTATTCCAAAATATAATCTCTATCTGAAGTACTTGAACCAACTGATGAAACTGATCAAATATCTTGATGTTAAATATGTGTAACGAATGGCAAAAACTAAGGTCAAATGGACTAGGCTTTAGAACACATTGGGTCGATAGGTCGAAAGCGAAAAGTGGATACGGCTAAGAGGATAGATAAGGATGATATTTGGATAAATAAAAATAGTGATAAAATAGCACAACTAAAATGGTCCTTACAGATAATATGTCTTAGCACTCAAGAATAGTATCGTTTGAGATGAATAATATTCATTGACTCAAGAAGTTCATTTTCATCTGGTGTGGCAAGCTTGTATGCCCCTGATCCATAATCTACAGTAATGATGAAAGGCCCTATCCAGTTTGGTTTGAGTTTTCTTTTATGCTTTTTCTTAGTCGTGGTATTCTTTTGGTTTTATTTAAGAATAAGATCACCAAGTTCAAATGTTTGATACTTAACACACTGATTATAGTGGCCTTTGAGGCAGTTCTGATATGCTTGAAGATTGTTGAGGACAACTATATGTTTCTCATCAAGTAGGTCTAGCTCTTGCAGGTGAACTACTCGATAGTCATGATCATCCAAGACATACTTGAAAAAGATGCGTAGTAAAGGCAATTCGACCTCAATGGGAATGATGGATTTAGTACCATAAATAAGTATGGAGTGGCTTTTATGAGGGTATGATGATTGGTATGAAATACCTTGTTGTCCCCAAAAAATGTCACTCATTTTTGGGACAACATATGAACTATTTTGGTCCTACAGACCAGAATTCTATCTTCTCTTTTCAAAAATTGTTCTGTGCATTCAAATTCTCCGTTCTTCAAGCTTTTCAAAAATCTACGGACACTGCAGGATTGAATCTACAAACTCTATAGGCTTGAATCTACGGACTCTTTCAAGGCTCGAGAGACCTAGAGAAAACTATGGACTCTGCAGGCCAAGTTCTACGGACTCATTTCTACAAACTCAGTTCTACGGACTTCACAGGTTGATTTCTACAGACTCTGTAGGAAAAAAAACAAGCTTCAACACTTAGGTGATTTCAAGGTTGGTTCAACGACTTGGTTCAATCAAAAATGTCCATCGACAAGCTTCTAAGCAAGGATTGAACCATTGAACCGTTGAACCTTGAACCATTTTGGTTCAACGGGTTCAAAGGTTCAACGTCATCAACAAGAGTTAAGCGCTTCGGCAAAGTTTCAACAAGTTCAACCGCTTCAAAGTTCAATGGCTTCAAAACACTTATCAAAGAGAAGAAGGCTTGAACTATTGAACTGTTGAACCATTGAACCATTTTGGTTCAAAGGTTTAATGAGTGGTTGGTTCAATGCATTTTGTTTGAGCGATCAAAGGACTAAGCAAAAAACACAGGAATGAACCATTGAACTATTGAACCTTGAACCAAATTGGTTTAATGGGTTCAACATGTTCAATCAGTTCAAAGAGATCAAAAGACTTAGACAAAAAGATGGCTTCAAACGCAAGATTGAACCATTGAACCGTTGAACCAAAGTTGGTTCAATCAATCGGTTCAATCGATAGGTTTGAGGGAGTGCCCCAAAGTCAAGTGCCCTTGCGGAGGGCAATAACCAAGCCAAGTACCCTTGCGAAGGGCAGCAAGCAAAAGCGAACAGGGAATTCCTTCAAAAAAAATTCCGTGGCAAAGTTGTTAAGGACCATTTTCTTTGGACTTTTGTCCAAAAGAAATAAGCCCGATCGAAGAGAAAAGCCTGCGGAAAAATGCCCGACAGAAAAAGACAAAGCGAAGGAAAGATTTATTTTGGATAAATTGTCTGAAGGAATTCTTTCGAACATTTTGTCTGAAAGAATTAAAGCCCGAAGGCCGCCAAAAAGATCATGAAGGGTAGGTACCCTTGCGGGGGATACTCGACACTCAGAAAATGAACCATCTTTCAAGACCCCGAAGGGCAAGTTCCCTCTGGGAAAGATCAAACATTAAAGTGCAGTGGAAGCCACCATGTGTCCTTTATAAAGTCGAAGCAAAAGCTGCCAAGTGTCGTCTGTCGGGACACAATTTTTAATAAGTTTCAAAGCTGCAGAACGTGCCACGTGTTTCGTTATAACTTAGCGAAAGCTACCAAGTGTCAACATCTGTAATTTCTTCTTTTTGTTTCGTTATTGAGTAAGGACTATGGTGGGCCCCAGGTGAGTTGTTAAAGCAAGTGGAACGCACCAAGTGTCATAGTCCGTGTGAATCCAAATGAGTCCCAAATGTTTCTATTGTGTTTCTAAAGCTCAATGAAAACTACCAAGTTTCATCTTTCGTAAGACTCTCAAAAGGTATCTAAAACTTCTATAAGTTAAGTGGATGCTGCCAAGTGTCCTCGCCAGTTTCACAAAAGAAAATGTCACGCGTCACTTGTTAAGATCAGCAGAAAGCAGCCAAAGCAAACAAGAAAGCTGAAGGAATTGTCAAGGAAAGTGACGGGCCCGTAGACATCAAAATGCATGGTAACAAAATAGTCATTGATCTTTGAAGGCTTGAGCACAGGCTCGAATGCATTCAAAGGCCAAAATGCCAAAGGGAAGAATCGTTGATGGAAGAGCATAAAGAGCCAACAAGGCTGAGGATATAGCCCTGAGAACTCAAATGCCAGGAAAAGACAAAACTAGAAAGGGGAAAAGATAGCCCGAAGGCTCAAATCGTAACAGAAATAGGGAAAGGACAAAGTATCTTCAAGGGAGTTATTTCTAGTAGGTGAAACAGTGGATTAAGTGGACTTTTGAAGCACACCAAATCAAGGATGCGGCTTATTTTTTTTATAAGTAATAGTAAATTGGATAGCTGCGCAGACATAAAGAAACAGACTAGACAGTCCATACTAACAAAGAGACATATTAGATGAATGGACACGTCATAGTTAAGGCAATACATTGTTCTTAGCATGGCCCTCCATGCAGAACTAAAGGTGCATTGAAGGCATTAATTGCAGTGTGAGTTGTCTTATGGGAAAGAGCACCAAGCTTTGCTTAGTGGCTATACATTATAATTTCTCTCATTATGCAAAGGAAATCTTCCTAATACAGAAGCAAAACTCTGCCCAAATTGAAAGGCGAATACTAAGACTTTGAGCTCAAATTGTTGTTCATATTATTTTATTTGAATGATAAAGCAAGTTACTTGCAGACTTTGTGCTGTTATAGCTCGTGTTATTTTAAGAAATTGTTCTTATGTTTGTTTTCTAAGAGCATTCTTGTTTATCTAATCTAATAAGCAGAACTAGTGGAAGTAGTCAGGAAGGTGTCCTAAAGCCAACTGTGGAGAGACTTTGTGCCCCCATAATTTCTTTTAGTGTGTTTTCTTTATGTTCCTGTGTAAAAGATCTTGGGACGACTTTGTGTCCTCATTATCCTTCATATTTCACTCTTAGGCAGTCGAGGTGGAGACTTTGTGCTACATCTTAGTCTGCTGGTTACTACGCCTTTGGTTACCAGTTACTTGTTATTATCTGAAAGAACTTTTGCTGGTCCCTGCAAGAACACTTTTGAAAGAAGAGAAGTGCCTTAAGTATTTTCACCAAGATTTTTTCCTTTGTTTGTGAATATCATCTCTGAAAGAAGAGAGATGGATGGTGTTGCCCTACCCCTGAGTATTATTTTTTGCATATATTTATAATATATAGCCTCTTCATACTTATAGGGAACCTCTCCTTGATGAGATGAGAGATTTGTCCCCTTTGGATGTGGTAAACCTATAACTTTGGACGACCAATCTCCCATGTTGTGGATGATCAGACATATTTTGCTCACTAGTTAGCTGGTTGACAAAATATTTACCCAATAATCTTTTTGGCGACTCCACTGGAGAAGAACAAGTAGTTTGAAGCCTCAAACTTCAAGCTGAAGCAAAATTAGTTTTTTTTCATTTTTATTTACAATCTGGTAAATCCACGCTATACAAAAAGTCAGAGAACCCAAAGTGTTGTTTCCCCAATTTTTGAGTTGGTGCAGCAAGGCTTTTGATTTGTTTCCTCCATAACCTCACCTTCAACGAACTAGGAGTCTCCCTCCTACTAATACCAGGTCACCAATACAAGGCAGAGCTTTTTTTTCTATTGTTAGCAGAGCTTTGCCCTTACATACCCCACCAAGATTTGTTATCCCCCCTTTCCATAGCCATATAATGGCAGTTTAAGGCCCCTGGGGTAACTCTTTTGGCCTGCTCAATCTAACTCCACCCCTACATGAGCTACCACGCAGTTCAAGAAAAAATTTCTTAAATTATTTGGTGATGGGAGAGTTCACCCTGATGAACACATTCCAGCCTTCAGCATAGCCTACAGTGTGATAGGCGTGGAATATGAGGACGTAGCAGTCAGGTTGTTTGTGAAAACATTACAAGGTGCTACTGTAGACTAGTTCTACCATCTGCAGGCTTGTTTAGTTACTGACTGAGACACTCTCAAAGCTAAATTTGAAGCCAGATTCAAGCCTGCAGAAGATGCGCATGCGCTGCTAGCCCAGCTCACACAGATGAAGAAAGAGCCTCATGAACCTATGAGGGACTCCATAGCCAAGTTTGACAAGCTAAGAAATATGATTCTTACCATTGCTTAGCCAACACTTGAGAATCTTATATAATTTTTTATCAACTCATAGCTGCCTGAAGTGAGTTTCCTATTGAGACGGGCTGGCCACATAGACCGTGCTACTACTTAGGATTTGGCCACTGAGGTGGAAGATGATCTCATGTTGGTAGGGAAGATAAAAAGAGATCTTAATAGAGGCAAATCTTTTTTATCTTTTGAGAACTCACCTACGGCCACCATTGATCAAATGGTGGAAAAGCTGGCAAATGAATTGCTAGCCTTGAAAAGACAAGTGGCCCAAGGTATGTTTGCTCTTCCTTATTGGGATATGCCAAGGAGGACATTTCAGAACCAGTCATATTAATGCAATGCTGCCAGAAGTCAAGGGCAACCAAATCGTCTGCCTCCTCCATAGGGAAAACTTGTCATTAAAGTAGTACCAACTAACTCAACAGTTGAATATCTGGAAAAAGAACATGATTTCTCTTTCCAACCTGAGTTTGATCAAGAAAATGACGTTGATCTCTTTACAGTAGACCAAAAAGAATCAGCTGGCGACTCTAACATTGGTTTCCTAAATTATCAAGATGAACCCAGAAGTGAAGGTAAAGCAGATGAGGGATCATACGCAGTGTTCACTCGATCTAAAAAGCAGTCAGCCCAGAAAATTGATAAAAAGAAGACAGAGGAGCGATCTCAACTAGTAATTTCAATTGCTAAGCATAGAACCAATCTGCCTTTCCAGCCAAAGGACCCGATGGTTGCTAAAAAAGTAAGTACACCAAACATTTTTGCACCTTCAACTTTAAATTTGCAGGCCAGTCCTCCCCCTCTCAAAAACTAAAAGGATGAACTCCCATCCTTTCTTCTTAGTCCATTTCAGTTATTTGACATAATTAAACATGTCAAGAAAACTAAAATTCAAATGACTAAATTTGAATTCCTACAAGCCAACCCTGAGTAGTTGGATAGGTTGGTGGAGTGTGTGAAGAATACAGTCGTCCCTATAGGACAAGAGATTAGAAAGGTAACTCATGATCCCCCAAGGAACATGTCTCCCTCAAACAATCTTGTCATTACTCCTCCTGTTGCCCTTGAGAAAGTTGATCCTTTTTATGTTTCCCTATTGATAAATGGTCACAAGATGAGCAATTGCATCATTGATTTCGATGCATCTGACAACATCATGCCCGCCAAAGTGGTAGAATCCCTTGGTCTTACACTGACCAAGACATTTAGGAGATGCTTCTCCATGGAGAACAAACAAGTGCCACCATTGAGGCAGATCAAGGATGGCTAATTCGCATTTATAGCATTCTCGAAAAAGAGAATCAAGATGATAGTCCTAGTGGCCGATGTCCCAGCCTCATATGGCATTCTGCTGGGATAAAATTTTTGCAAAGATGTGGGCGGTGAGTTGAGCATGGACCTATCTGAAGTAAGGATCCCTGTGAAAGGTGTCATGAAGAGGCTGCTCCCTGAAAAAGAGGCAAAATATGTTGTCACTCAGACATCATCACTTGAAGCTCAGATTCTATTTAAGTCTTTAAGCAGGGGTAACTATTTCTTATCCACTGAGGATGTTTATGTTTCAGCAGATGAAAGTCCTGTAGGTGGCGATCCAAAGATTGATTTCAAAAAAACATCAAAAGAATCAGAAGGGCACAGTATAGATGAAAAGGGATCTTCCCTCTCTAATAAAAAAAATCTGATAGAAGATTAGTTTTTGATGATGTTTAGATCTGAGAATTTGATGGCAGTAATTCCTCTATCGGTGCTGGAGTTGGGATGGTGTTGATATCTCTTCAAGGAGATATTCTTCCTCCTTCACATGATTTGGAGTTCATCAACACCAACAACACTGCTGAGTATGAATCTCTGTTACTCGAGTTGAAGGTTGCTCAAGACAAAGGTGTCAAACTCCTTCACTCTAAAGGAGATGTTGAACTGATGGTTTATCAAGAGTTTGATGTTGACAATCAAATCATGTGCTAGACTGAACCAGAAGAACAACAAGCTATGGTAGTGGACCATACTGCTGTGCACCAAAGTAAGAAAGAGGAACCCTTCGTCGAGAGAGTAAAGATTTATGATTTTTGGATTGGAGACCACGTCTTGCCATGGCGCAACAAGAGAACAAAAGGAGTGCACAAGAAATGTGATTCCTGGTGGAGAGTTCCATTTACCCATCACCGACTCTGGGGACAAAATAGTTTCCTGCTGGTTTATCAAGATAGAATGTCATTTTCATTGTCTCACAATGGGTAGCGTCTGAATCACTTCAATTCTCAAAGTATCAGATAAGTTCACCTGTACATGTGTATATTTGTATAGTTTATAGTTCTATTTTGTGCTTTTTATTTTCATTTCTTAGAGCCTTTTTTTTTGGGTAGCATGACTTCATAGCCCAATGGCATACTCCAAAGGCACTAGAGATTCTGGTTTCTACTTCCCTCAATTGTTCCAAGTTTTCAGCTAAAGAAAGTTTTCCAATTGGAATCAGTTGTTGTCCCCAAAAAATGTCACTCATTTTTGAGACAACATATGAACCATTTTGGTCCTTCAGACCAAAATCCTCTCTTCCCTTTTCAAAAATTGTTCTATGCATTCAAATTCTCCATTCTTCAAGCTTTTCAAAAATCTACGGACTTTGCAGGCTTGAATCTATAGAGTCTTTTCAGGCTCGAGAGACCTAGAGAAAACTACGGACTCTGCAAGACAAGTTCTACAGACTCAATTCTACAGACTTCACAGGTTGATTTCTACAGACTCTGTAGGAAAGAAATAAGCTCTCAACACTTAGACAATTTCTAGGTTGGTTCAACGACTTGGTTCAATCAAAAATATCCATCGATAAGCTTCTAAGCAAGGATTGAACCATTGAACCATTGAACCGTTGAACCTTGAACCATTTTGGTTCAACGAGTTCAATGGGTTCAAAGGTTCAATGTCATCAGTAAGAGTTAAGCACTTCGACAAAGCTTCAACAAATTCAACCACTTCAAGGTTCAATGGCTTCAAAATACTTATCAAAGAGAAGAAGGCTTGAACCATTGAACCATTGAACCATTTTGGTTCAAAGGTTCAATGGGTTCAATGGTTCAAAGGTTTAACGAGCGGTTGGTTCAACGCATTTTGTTCGAGTGATCAAAGGACTTAGCGAAAAATAAAGGAATGAACCATTGAACCGTTGAACCTTGAACCAAATTGGTTAAATGGGTTCAACGGGTTCAATCGGTTCAATCAGTTCAAAGAGATCAAAAGACTTAGACAAAACGATGGCTTTAAACACAAGATTGAACCGTTGAACCAAAGTTGGTTCAATCGATCGGTTTAATCGACAGGTTTAAAGGAGTGCCCTTACGGAAGGCAGTGAGCAAAAGTGAACAGGGAATTCCTTTAAAAAAGTTTTCACAAAAAAGTTGTTAAGGACCATTTCCTTCAGATAAAAAGTTTGAAGGAATTCCTTCAGACTTTTGTCTGAAGGAAATAAGCCCGATCGAAGAGAAAAGCCCACAGAAAAATGCCCGACAGAAAAAGACAAAGTGAAGGAAAGATTTTCTTCAAACAAATTGCTCGAAAGAATTTCTTCAGACATTTTATCCGAAAGAATTAAAGCTCGAAGGCCACCTGGAAGATCCCAAAGAGTAGGTACCCTTGTGGGGGACACTCGACACTTAGAAAATGAACCATCTTTCAAGACCTCGAAGGGCAAGTTCCCTCCGAGAAAGATCAAACCTCAAAGTGCAGCGAAAGCCACCACATGTCCCTTATAAAGTCGAAGCGAAAGTTGCCAAGTGTCATCTATCAAAACACAGTTTTTAATAAATTTTAAAGCTGTGAAATGTTTCACGTGTTTCGTTATAACTCAGTGAAAGCTGCCAAGTGTGAACATCCACAGTTTCTTCCTTTTGTTTCATTATTGAGTAAGGACTATGGTGGGCCTCGAGTGAGTTGCTAAAGCGAGCGAAGCGTGCCAAGTGTCATCATCTATGTGAATCCAAATGAGTCTCAAATGTTTCTATTTTGTTTTTAAAGCTCAGTAGAAGATACCAAGTGTCATCTTTCGCAAGACTCCTAAAAGGTATCTAAAGCTTCTATAAATTAAGCGGATGTTGTCAGGTGTCCTTGCCAATTTCACAGTGAAAAACACCATGCATCACTTGTTAAGATCAGTGAAAAGCAGCTAAAGCCAACAAGAAAGCTGAAGGAATTGTCAAGGAAAGTGATGGGCCTGCAGACGTCAAAATTCACAGCACCAAAATAGCCATTGATCTTTGAAGGCTTGAGCGCAGGCTCAAATGCATTTAAGGGCCAAAATGCCAAAGAGAAGAATTATTGATGGAAGAACGTAAAGAGCCAGCAAGGCCGAGGATATAGCCCTGAGAGCTCAAATGCCAGGAAAAGATAAAACTAGAAAGGGGAAAAGATAGCCTGATGATCCAAAACTCAAAAGCTTTGGCTGAAATAATTCAAAGAAATAAGAATAACACAATTCAAATAATGTTATCTCTGAAAAGAGATGTTTTATTTATCAAAATTGCAGACCCAAACATATGCTTATCTCTGAGAAGAGATGTCTGATTTCTATTTCGGGTTACATCTTCATTTATACATGTTTTGAAGGTGTGGAGAGGATGTGGAAGGTCACCAATCTTGAGGGAGATGAATTGGTTTGACTTCCACGATTTACAACAATATAGAATTCGAGGAATTACTATTTTTAGAAACTTACTATTTTTAGATTGGACTAATAAAATTAAAATTTGAGACACTTCTATTGGGTTTTAGGGGGTCAAACTTCATCAAGCATAGATCAATGCCATCTCACGACATTCCCCTCATTATTAGCTTTCCAACAGTTCAAACGGTGAGTCAATTGGAGCTACGATGTAAAAGTTATGGCTCCCAGAAGTTCCGCCATCAAATGGGGCGGACCCATCACCCAAATTGTTATCCGAATTATTGTCAGGATCATTCCTCACTCCTTGAGAAGCAATGGTCCCCATTGCAACAAGACTTTTCATCAAGTGTGGTAGTTTTACTTTGATTTGATTCCTGTTGCATACCTGATTGTTCACGATTTCTTTCTGACCATCAGTCTGTGGATGGAATGTTGTGAACTTTTTCAGCTTGATATCTATTTCATTTTGTTGTTGTGTTGTTTGTGTAGTCAGGGCTGTAACATCAGCCCTCTTAGATTCCTGTGGTTGGACCACCATGAGAACAAATTTCTTGGCACTAATTAGAGAGATAGATGTAGAAGGTGGTACTTCTGGTACCCTGTAGCACCATGTTCCAAGAGTGAGAGTGATCCTTCTAGTTCTTGATTCATATATACCATGTCGATCATACATGAATGGCTGACCAAAGAGTACATCACAAACATCTAGATTGACCACATCACATAAGACCTCATCTTGGAAAGGTTGTATTGCATATGAGAGAAGACATTGGTGGGTAACACGGAGGTTTCTCCCTGGACTCAACCATCCAATACTGTATGGTTTTGGGTGAGTCTTCATGGACAGATTTAGGCTTTTCACAACATTAGCAGAGAGTAAATTCTTTTGGCTTCCACTATCAAGAATGAAATGTAGAGGCTTACCATTCACCCATAACTTAGAGTGAAACAACCTTTCCTTGTCATCTAGCATCTTGTCATGTGTCTGTGATGAAGCAACAATGGCTTCAGGATCAGCATCTATAATTTCTTCTTCAACCTCTTCGACTGCATGGTCTGTATGAGGTAGAGTAGAGGATTGTGACTCAGAAAGCAGTGATTTGATAGGTCGACATTCTTCTTTGGAGTGAGTTCCAGATTTGTGATAATCACACCACTTCCCAGTATTTCCTTCCTTTTGCTTTCAATTTTGGCCTTCTTTGTCACTTTTCCATTTTGAAGACTGATTCTTTATATTCATTCTTCCATGCTTCTGCTCAATCTTCACTGCGAACTTGTATGCCTCACCGATGGTTTCCAAATTGAAGAGTTCCATTTCTCCCCGTATGTATCATTGTAGTCCACCATGATATTTGAGAACCTTGTGTTTATCACTTTCTTGGATGCCTAATCTCGCAGATAGAGAATGAAAAATATCAGTATAATCTTGAACAGATTATTCCTTACCTTGGCAAAGTTGTTGCCATTGTATGTAGAGATCATCATATGCTCCAATGGGATAGTATTCTTCTTTCACCGCTTCCACAAAATTATCCCAGGTAGGTTCCACCTCAAGGCCAATGTCATCTATGATGAACCTCTTTTTGTACACTTCCCACCAATTTTTCACAGGCAATGTTGATTTTAAAAGAGCAAAAGTAATCTTTTCTCCATCGGTGAAATTATTTACAGAGAAGTAGGAAGACAATTGATCCAACCAATTTTCTACTGCATCGGCATTAATTTTGCCTTCAAATGTAGGAATATCAAAATTTACCTGGACCTTGAAGGGTGTTGGGGCACTGACAGGACGTTCCCTGGTTGAGGAGCCAGGAAGTGGAGCCGTAGAGCTAGAATTTCCCATCGGAAGTGTTTGAAGAATATGGGCAAACTGTTGTAGCATCTGCGCTTGTTGCCGTTGGAGGGCTTCATTCACCATTTCCTTGAAAGGATCGGATGTCTCGGTGTTGTCCGCCATTTGAAGTCGTTTGGAGCGAACAGGTGGAAAATTTGGAAGCTCTGTTGTTTCCCACCCAAGCTTCTTGTAGCCTGACCTCGTCCTTGGGATCATACACTCTCAAGACAAACCTCTCTGATACCACTGATCCAAAACTCAAAAGCTTTGGCTGAAATAATTCAAAGAAATAAGAATAACACAATTCAAATAATGCTATCTCTGAAAAGAGATGTTTTATTTATCAAAATTGCAGACCCAAACATATGCTTATCTCTGAGAAGAGATGTCTGATTTTCATTTCCGGGTTACATCTTCATTTATATATGTTTTGAAGGTGTGGGGAGGATGTGGAAGGTCACCAATCTCGAGGGAGATGAATTGGTTCCACTTCCACGATTTATAACAATACAGAATTTGAGGAATTACTATTTTTAGACTAGACTAATAAAATTGAAATTTGGGACACTTCTGTTGGGTTTTAGGGGGTCAAACTTCATCCAGCAAAGCTTGATGTCATCTCACGACATTTCTCTCATTATTAGCTTTCCAACGGTTCAAACGGCGAGTCAATTGGAGCTACGGTGCAAAAGTTATGGCTCCCAGAATTTCTGCCATCAAATGGGGTGGACCCATCACCCAAATTGTTATCCGAATTATTGTCCGGATCATTCCTCCCTCCTTGAGGAGCAATGGTGCCCATTGCAACAAGAATTTTCATCAAGTGTGGTAGTTTTACTTTGATTTGATTCCTGTTGCATACCTAATTGTTCACGATTTCTGTCTGACCATCAGTCTGTGGATGGAATGTTGTGAACTTTTTTAGCTTGATATCTATTTGATTTTGTTGTTGTGTTGTTTGTGTAGTCAGGGCTGTAACATCAACCCTCTTAGATTCCTGTGGTTGGACCACCATGAGAACAAATTTCTTGGCACTAATTAGAGAGACAGATGTAGAAGGTGGTACTTCTGGTACCCTGTAGCACTGTGTTCCAAGAGTGAGAGTGATCCTTCTAGTTCTTGATTCATTTATACCATGTCGATCATACATGAATGGCTGACCAAAGAGTACATCACAAACATCTAGATTGACCACATCACATAAGACCTCATCTTGGAAAGGTTGTATTGCACATGAGAGAAGACATTGGTGGGTAACACGGAGGTTTCTCCCTGGACTCAACCATCCAATACTGTATGGTTTTGGGTGAGGCTTCATGGACAGATTTAGGCTTTTCACAACTTTAGCAGAGAGTAAATTCTTTTAGCTTCCACTATCAAGAATGAAATGTAGAGGCTTACCTTTCACCCATAACTTAGAGTGAAACAACCTTTCCTTGTCATCTAGCATCTTGTCATGTGTTTGTGATGAAGCAACAATGGCTTCAGGATCAGCATCTATAATTTCTTCTTCAACCTCTTCGACTGCATGGTCTTTATGAGGTAGAGCAGAGGATTGTGACTCAGAAAGCAGTGATTTGATAGGTCGACATTCTTCTTTGGAGTGAGTTCCAGAGTTGTGATAATCACACCACTTCCCAGTCTTTCCTTCCTTTTGCTTCCAATTTTGGCCTTCTTTGTCACTTTTCCATTTTGAAGACTGATTCTTTATATTCATTCTTCCATGCTTCTGCTCAATCTTCACTGCGAACTTGTATGCCTCACCGATGGTTTCCAAATTGAATAGTTCCATTTCTCCTCATATGTACCATTGTAGTCCACCACGATATTTGAGAACCTTGTGTCTCTCACTTTCTTGGATGCCTAATCTCGCAGATAGAGAATGAAAAATATCAGTATAATCTTGAACAGATTGTTCCTTACCTTGGCGAAGTTGTTGCCATTGTATGTAGAGATCATCATATGCTCCAATGGGATAGTATTCTTCTTTCACCGCTTCCACAAAATTATCCCAGGTAGGTTCCACCTCAAGGCCGATGTCATCTATGATGAACCTCTTTTTTTAAACTTCCCACCAATTTTTCACAGGCAATGTTGATTTTAAAAGAGCAAAAGTAACCTTTTCTCCATCGGTGAAATTAATTATAGAGAAGTAGGAAGACAATTGATCCAACTAATTTTCTATTACATCAGCATTAATTTTGCCTTCAAATGTAGGAATATCAAAATTTACCTGGACCTTGAAGGGTGTTGGGGCACTGAAAGGACGTTCCCTAGTTGAGGAGCCAGGAAGTGGAGCCGTAGAGCTAGAATTTCCCATCGAAAGTGTTTGAAGAATTTGGACAAACTGTTGTAGCATCTGCGCTTGTTTCCGTTGGAGGGCTTCATTCACCATTTCCTTGAAAGGATCGGATGTCTCAGTGTTGTCTGCCATTTGAAATCGTTTGGAGCGAACAGGTGGAAAATTTGAAAGCTCTGTTGTTTCCCACCCAAGCTTCTTGTAGCCTGACCTCGTCCTTGAGATCATACACTCTCAAGACAAACCACTCTGATACCACTGATCCAAAACTCAAAAGCTTTGTCTGAAATAATTCAAAGAAATAAGAATAACACAATTCAAATAATGCTATCTCTGAAAAGAGATGTTTTATTTATCAAAATTGCAGACCCAAACATATGTTTATCTTTGAGAAGAGATGCCTTATTTCCATTTCGGGTTACATCTTCATTTATACATGTTTTGAAGGTGTGAAGAGGATGTGGAAGGTCACCAATCTCGAGGGAGATGAATTGGTTCGACTTCCACGATTTACAACAATACAGAATTCGAGGAATTACTATTTTTAGAAACTTACTATTTTTAGATTGGACTAATAAAATTGAAATTTGGAACACTTCTGTTGGGTTTTAGGGGGTCAAACTTCATTGAGCAAAGCTCGATGTCATCTCAGGACATTCTCCTCATTATTAGCTTTCCAACGGTTCAAACGGCGAGTCAATTGGAGCTACGGTGCAAAAGTTATGGCTCCCAGAAGTTCTGCCATCAAATGGGGTGGACCCATCACCCAAATTGTTATCCGAATTATTGTCCGGATCATTCCTCCCTCCTTGAGAAGCAATGGTCCCAATTTCAACAAGACATTTCATCAAGTGTGGTAGTTTTACTTTGATTTGATTCCTGTTGCATACCTGATTGTTCACGATTTCTATCTGACCATCAGTCTGTGGATGGAATGTTGTGAACTTTTTCAGCTTGATATCTATTTGATTCTGTTGTTGTGTTGTTTGTGTAGTCAGGGCTGTAACATCAGCCCTCTTAGATTCCTGTGGATGGACCACCATGAGAACAAATTTTTTGGCACTAATTAGAGAGACAGATGTAGAAGGTGGTACTTCTGGTACCCTGAAGCGCCGTGTTCCAAGAGTGAGAGTGATCCTTCCAGTTCTTGATTCATATATACCATGTCGATCATACATGAATGGCTAACCAAAGAGTACATCACAAACATCTAGATTGACCACATCACATAAGACCTCATCTTGGAAAGGTTGTATTGCATATGAGAGAAGACATTGGTGGGTAACATGAATGTTTCTCCCTGGACTCAACCATCCAATACTGTATGGTTTTGGGTGAGGCTTCATGGACAGATTTAGGCTTTTCACAACATTAGCAGAGAGTAAATTCTTTTGGCTTCTACTATCAAGAATGAAATGTAGAGGCTTACCTTTCACCCATAACTTAGAGTGAAACAACCTTTCCTTGTCATCTAGTATCTTGTGATGTGTCTGTGATGAAGCAACAATGGCTTCAAGATCAGCATCTATAATTTCTTCTTCAACCTCTTCCACTGCATGGTCTGTATGAGGTAGAGCAGAGGATTGTGACTCAAAAAGCAGTGATTTGATAGCTCGACATTCTTCTTTGGAGTGAGTTCCAGATTTGTGATAATCACACCACTTCCCAGTCTTTCCTTCCTTTTGCTTCCAATTTTGGCCTTCTTTGTCACTTTTCCATTTTGAAGACTGATTTTTTATATTCATTCTTCCATGCTTCTGCTCAATCTTCACTGCAAACTTGTATCCCTCACCGATGGTTTCCAAATTGAAGAGTTCCATTTCTCCCCGTATGTACCATTGTAGTCCACCACGATATTTGAGAACCTTGTGTCTCTCACTTTCTTGGATGCCTAATCTCGCAGATAGAGAATGAAAAATATCAGTATAATCTTGAACAGATTGTTCCTTACCTTGGCGAAGTTGTTGCCATTGTATGTAGAGATCATCATATGCTCCAATGGGATAGTATTCTTCTTTCACCGCTTCCACAAAATTATCCCAGGTAGGTTCCACCTCAAGGCCAATGTCATCTATGCTGAACCTCTTTTTGTACACTTCCCACCAATTTTTCACAGGCAATGTTGATTTTAAAAGAACAAAAGTAATCTTTTCTCCATCGGTGAAATTATTTAGAGAGAAGTAGGAAGACAATTGATCCAACCAATTTTCTACTGCATCGCCATTAATTTTGCCTTCAAATGTAGGAATATCAAAATTTACCTGGACCTTGAAGGGTGTTGGGGCACTGAAAGGACGTTCCCTGGTTGAAGAGCCAGGAAGTGGAGCCGTAGAGCTAGAATTTCCCATCGAAAGTGTTTGAAGAATTTGGGCAAACTGTTGTAGCATCTGCACTTATTGCCGTTGGAGGGCTTCATTCACCATTTCCTTGAAAGGATCGGATGTCTCGGTGTTTTCTGCCATTTGAAGTCGTTTGGAGCGAACAGGTGGAAAATTTGGAAGCTCTGTTGTTTTCCACCCAAGCTTCTTGTAGCCTGACCTCGTCCTTGGGATCATACACTCTAAAGACAAACCACTCTAATACCACTGATCAAAAACTCAAAAGCTTTGGCTGAAATAATTCAAAGAAATAAGAATAACTCAATTCAAATAAAGCTATCTCTGAAAAGAGATGTTTTATTTATCAAAATTGCAGACCCAAACATATGCTCATCTCTGAGAAGAGATGTCTTATTTCCATTTCGGGTTACATCTTCATTTATACATGTTTTGAAGGTGTGGGGAGGATGTGGAAGGTCACCAATCTCGAGGGAGATGAATTGGTTCGACTTCCACGATTTACAACAATACAGAATTCGAGGAATTACTATTTTTAGAAACTTACTATTTTTAGACTAGACTAATAAAATTGAAATTTGGGACACTTCTGTTGGGTTTTAAGGGGTCAAACTTTATCGAGCAGAGCTCGATGCCATCTCACAACATTCCCCTCATTATTAGCTTTCCAACGGTTCAAACGGCGAGTCAATTGGAGCTACGGTGCAAAAGTTATGGCTCACAAAATTTCTGCCATCAAATGGGGTGGACCCATCACCCAAATTGTTATCCGAATTATTGTCCGGATCATTCCTCCCTCCTTGAGAAGTAATGGTCCCCATTGCAACAAGACTTTTCATCAAGTGTGGTAGTTTTACTTTGATTTGATTCCTGTTGCATACCTGATTGTTCACGATTTCTATCTGACCATCAGTCTGTGGATGGAATGTTGTGAACTTTTTCAGCTTGATATCTATTTGATTCTGTTGTTGTGTTGTTTGTGTAGTCAGGGCTGTAACATCAGCCCTCTTAGATTCCTGTGGATGGACCACCATGAGAACAAAATTTTTGGCACTAATTAGAGAGACAGATGTAGAAGGTGGTACTTATGGTACCCTGTATCGCCGTGTTCCAAGAGTGAGAGTGGTCCTTTTAGTTCTTTATTCATATATACCATGTCGATCATACATGAATGGCTGACCAAAGAGTACATCACAAACATCTAGATTGACCACATCACATAAGACCTCATCTTGGAAAGGTTGTATTGCATATGAGAGAAGACATTGGTGGGTAACACGGAGGTTTCCCCCTGGACTCAACCATCCAATACTGTATGGTTTTGGGTGAGGCTTCATGGACAAATTTAGGCTTTTCACAACATTAGCAGAGAGTAAATTCTTTGGCTTCCACTATCAAGAATGAAATGTAGAGGCTTACCTTTCACCCATAACTTAGAGTGAAACAACCTTTCCTTGTCATCTAGCATCTTGTCATGTGTCTGTGATGAAGCAACAATGGCTTCAGGATCAACATCTATAATTTCTTCTTCAACCTCTTCAACTGCATGGTCTGTATGAGGTAGATCAGAGGATTGTGACTCAGAAAGCAGTGATTTGATAGCTCCACATTCTTCTTTGGAGTGAGTTCTAGATTTGTGATAATCACACCACTTCCCAGTCTTTCCTTCCTTTTGCTTCCAATTTTGGCCTTCTTTGTCACTTTTCCATTTTGAAGACTGATTTTTTATATTCATTCTTCCATGCTTCTGCTCAATCTTCACTGCGAACTTGTATGCCTCACCGATGGTTTCCAAATTGAAGAGTTCCATTTCTCCCCGTATGTACCAATGTAGTCCACCACGATATTTGAGAACCTTGTGTCTCTCACTTTCTTGGATGCCTAATCTCGCAGATAGAGAATGAAAAATATTAGTATAATCTTCAACAGATTGTTCCTTACCTTGGTGAAGTTGTTGCCATTGTATGTAGAGATCATCATATGCTCCAATGGGATAGTATTCTTCTTTCACCGCTTCCACAAAATTATCCCAGGTAGGTTCCACCTCAAGGCCAATGTCATCTATGCTGAACCTCTTTTTGTACACTTCCCACCAATTTTTCACACGTAATGTTGATTTTAAAAGAGCAAAAATAATCTTTTCTCCATCGGTGAAATTATTTACAGAGAAGTAGGAAGACAATTGATCCAACCAATTTTCTACTGCATCGGCATTAATTTTGCCTTCAAATGTAGGAATATCAAAATTTACCTGGACCTTGAAGGGTGTTGGGGCACTGACAGGACGTTCCCTGGTTGAGGAGCCAGGAAGTGGAGCCGTAGAGCTAGAATTTCCCATCGGAAGTGTTTGAAGAATTTGGGCAAACTGTTGTAGCATCTACGCTTGTTGCCATTGGAGGGCTTCATTCACCATTTCCTTGAAAGGATCGAATGTCTCGGTGTTGTCCGCCATTTGAAGTCGTTTGGAGTGAACAGGTGGAAAATTTGAAAGCTCTGTTGTTTCCCACCCAAGCTTCTTGTAGCCTGACCACGTCCTTGGGATCATACACTCTCAAGACAAACTGCTCTGATACCACTGATCCAAAACTCAAAAGCTTTGGCTGAGATAATTCAAAGAAATAAGAATAACACAATTCAAATAATGCTATCTCTGAAAAGAGATGTTTTATTTATCAAAATTGCAGACCCAAACATATGCTTATCTCTGAGAAGAGATGTCTGATTTCCATTTCGGGTTACATCTTCATTTATACATGTTTTGAAGGTGTGGGGAGGATGTGGAAGGTCACCAATCTCGAGGGAGATGAATTGGTTTGACTTCCACGATTTACAACAATACAGAATTCGAGGAATTACTATTTTTAGACTAGATTAATAAAATTGAAATTTGGGACACTTATGTTGGGTTTTAGGGGGTCAAACTTCATCGAGTGAAGCTCGATGCCATCTCACGACATTCCCCTCATTATTAGCTTTCCAACGGTTCAAACGGCGAGTCAATTGGAGCTACAGTGCAAAAGTTATGGCTCCCAAAAGTTTTGTCATCAAATGGGGTGGACCCATCACCCAAATTATTATCTGAATTATTGTCCGGATCATTCCTCCCTCCTTGAGAAGCAATGGTCCCCATTGCAACAAGACTTTTCATCAAGTGTGGTAGTTTTACTTTGATTTGATTCCTGTTGCATACCTGATTGCTCACGATTTCTGTCTGACCATCAGTCTGTGGATGGAATGTTGTGAACTTTTTCAGCTTGATATCTATTTGATTCTGTTGTTGTGTTGTTTGTGTAGTCAGGGTTGTAACATCAGCCCTCTTAGATTCCTGTGGTTGGACCACCATGAGAACAAATTTCTTGGCACTAATTAGAGAGACAGATGTAGAAGGTGGTACTTTTGGTACCCTGTAGCACCGTGTTCCAAGAGTGAGAGTGATCCTTCTAATTCTTGATTCATATATACCATGTCGATCATACATGAATGGCTAACCAAAGAGTACATCACAAACATCTAGATTGACCACATCACATAAGACCTCATCTTGGAAAGGTTGTATTGCATATGAGAGAAGACATTGGTGGGTAACACGGAGGTTTCTCCCTGGACTCAACCATCCAATACTATATGGTTTTGGGTGAGGCTTCATGGACAGATTTAGGCTTTTCAAAACATTAGCAGAGAGTAAATTCTTTTGGCTTCCACTGTCAAGAATGAAATGTAGAGGCTTACCTTTCACCCATAACTTAGAGTGAAACAACCTTTCCTTGTCATCTAGCATCTTGTCATGTGTCTGTGATGAAGCAACAATGGCTTCAGGTTCAGCATCTATAATTTCTTCTTCAACCTCTTCGACTGCATGGTCTGTATGAGGTAGAGCAGAGGATTGTGACTCAGAAAGCAGTGATTTGATAGCTCGACATTCTTCTTTGGAGTGTGTTCCAGATTTGTGATAATCACACCACTTCCCAGTCTTTCCTTCCTTTTGCTTCCAATTTTGGCCTTCTTTTTCACTTTTCCATTTTGAAGACTGATTCTTTATATTCATTCTTCCATGCTTCTGCTCAATCTTCACTGTGAACTTGTATGCCTCACTGATGGTTTCCAAATTGAAGAGTTCCATTTCTCCCCGTATGTACCATTGTAGTCCACCATGATATTTGAGAACTTTGTGTCTCTCACTTTCTTGGATGCCTAATCTCGCAGATAGAGAATGAAAAATATCAGTATAATCTTGAACAGATTGTTCCTTACCTTGGCGAAGTTGTTGCCATTGTATGTAGAGATTATCATATGCTCCAATGGGATAGTATTCTTCTTTCACCGCTTCCACAAAATTATCCCAGGTAGGTTCCACCTCAAGGCCAATGTCATCTATGATGAACCTCTTTTTGTACACTTCCCACCAATTTTTCACAGGCAATGTTGATTTTAAAAGAGCAAAAGTAATCTTTTCTCTATCGGTGAAATTATTTATAGAGAAGTAGGAAGACAATTGATCCAACCAATTTTCTACTGCATCGGCATTAATTTTGTCTTCAAATGTAGGAATATCAAAATTTACCTGGACCTTGAAGGTTGTTGGAGCACTGAAAGGACATTCCCTGGTTGAGGAGCCAGGAAGTGGAGCTGTAGAGCTAGAATTTCCCATCGAAAGTGTTTGAAGAATTTGGGCAAACTGTTGTAGCATCTGTGCTTGTTGCCATTGGAGGGCTTCATTCACCATTTTTTTGAAAGGATCGGATGTCTCGGTGTTGTCCGCCATTTGAAGTCGTTTGGAGCGAACATGTGAAAAATTTGGAAGCTCTGTTGTTTCCCACCCAAGCTTCTTGTAGCCTGACCTCGTCCTTGGGATCATACACTCTCAAGACAAACCTCTCTGATACCACTGATCCAAAACTCAAAAGCTTTGGCTGAAATAATTCAAAGAAATAAGAATAACACAATTCAAATAATGCTATCTCTGAAAAGAAATGTTTTATTTATCAAAATTGCAGACCCAAACATATGCTTATCTCTGAGAAGAGATGTCTGATTTCCATTTCGAGTTACATCTTCATTTATATATGTTTTGAAGGTGTGGGGAGGATGTGGAAGGTCACCAATCTCGAGGGAGATGAATTGGTTTGACTTCCACGATTTACAACAATACAGAATTCGAGGAATTACTATTTTTAGAAACTTACTATTTTTAGATTGGATTAATAAAATTGAATTTTGGGACACTTCTGTTGGGTTTTAGGGGGTCAAACTTCATCGAGCAAAGCTTGATGCCATCTCACGACATTCCCCTCATTATTAGCTTTCCAACGGTTCAAACGGCGAGTCAATTGGAGCTACGGTGCAAAAATTATGGCTCCCAGAAGTTCCGCCATCAAATGGGGTGGAACCATCACCCAAATTGTTATCCGAATTATTGTCCGGATCATTCCTCCCTCCTTGAGAAGCAATGGTCCCCATTGCAACAAGACTTTTCATCAAGTGTGGTAGTTTTACTTTGATTTGATTCCTGTTGCATACCTGATTGTTCACAATTTCTGTCTGACCATCAGTCTGTGGATGGAATGTTGTGAACTTTTTCAGCTTGATATCTATTTGATTATGTTGTTGTGTTGTTTGTGTAGTCAGGGCTGTAACATCAGCCCTCTTAGATTCCTGTGGTTGGACCACCATGAGAACAAATTTTTTGGCACTAATTAGAGAGACAGATGTAGAAGGTGGTACTTCTGGTACCCTGTAGCGCCGTGTTCCAAGAGTGAGAGTGATCCTTCTAGTTCTTGATTCATATATACCATGTCGATCATACATGAATGGCTGACCAAAGAGTACATCACAAACATCTAGATTGACCACATCACATAAGACCTCATCTTGGAAAGGTTGTATTGCATATGAGAGAAGACATTGGTGGGTAACACGGAGGTTTCTCCCTGGACTCAACCATCCAATACTATATGGTTTTGGGTGAGGCTTCATGGACAGATTTAGGCTTTTCAAAACATTAGCAGAGAGTAAATTCTTTTGGCTTCCACTATCAAGAATGAAATGTAGAGGCTTACCTTTCACCCATAACTTAGAGTGAAACAACCTTTCCTTGTCATCTAACATCTTGTCATGTGTCTATGATGAAGCAACAATGACTTCAGGATCAGCATCTATAATTTCTTCTTCAACCTCTTCAACTGCATGGTCTGTATGAGGTAGAGCAGAGGATTGTGACTCATAAAGCAGTGATTTGATAGCTCGACATTCTTCTTTGGAGTGAGTTTCAGATTTGTGATAATCACACCACTTCTCAGTCTTTCCTTCCTTTTGCTTCCAATTTTGGCCTTCTTTGTCACTTTTTCATTTTGAAGACTGATTATTTATATTCATTCTTCCATGCTTCTGCTCAATCTTCACTGCAAACTTGTATGCCTCACCGATGGTTTCCAAATTGAAGAGTTCCATTTCTCCCCGTATGTACCATTGTAGTCCACCATGATATTTGAGAACCTTGTGTCTCTCACTTTCTTGGATGCCTAATCTCGCAGATAGAGAATGAAAAATATCAGTATAATCTTGAACAGATTGTTCTTTACCTTGGCGAAGTTGTTGCCATTGTATGTAGAGATCATCATATGCTCCAATGGGATAGTATTCTTCTTTCACCGCTTCCACAAAATTATCCCAGGTAGGTTCCACCTCAAGGCCAATGTCATCTATGTTGAACCTCTTTTTGTACACTTCCCACCAATTTTTCATAGGCAATGTTGATTTTAAAAGAGCAAAAGTAATCTTTTCTCTATCGGTGAAATTATTTACAGAGAAGTAGGAAGATAATTGATCCAACCAATTTTCTACTGCATCGGCATTAATTTTGCCTTCAAATGTAGGAATATCAAAATTTACCTGGACCTTGAAGGGTGTTGGGGCACTGAAAGGACGTTCCCTGGTTGAGGAGCCAGGAAGTGGAGCCGTAGAGCTAGAATTTCCCATCGGAAGTGTTTGAAGAATTTGGGCAAACTATTGTAGCATCTATGCTTGTTGCCTTTGGAGGGCTTCATTCACCATTTCCTTGAAAGGATCGGATGTCTCGGTGTTGTCCGCCATTTGAAGTCGTTTGGAGCGAACAGGTGGAAAATTTGGAAGCTCTGTTGTTTCCCACCCAAGCTTCTTGTAGCCTGACCTCGTCCTTGGGATCATACACTCTCAAGACAAACCGCTCTGATACCACTGATCCAAAACTCAAAAGCTTTGACTGAAATAATTCAAAGAAATAAGAATAACACAATTCAAATAATGCTATCTCTGAAAAGAGATGTTTTATTTATCAAAATTGCAGACCCAAACATATGCTTATCTCTGAGAAGAGATGTCTGATTTATATTTCGGGTTACATCTTCATTTATACATGTTTTGAAGGTGTGGGGAGGATGTGGAAGGTCACCAATCTCGAGGGAGATGAATTGGTTCGACTTCCACGATTTACAACAATACAGAATTCAAAGAATTACTATTTTTAGAAGCTTACTATTTTTAGACTGGACTAATAAAATTGAAATTTAGGACACTTCTATTGGGTTTTAAGGGGTCAAATTTCATCGAGCAAAGCTCGATGCCATCTCACGACATTCCCCTCATTTTTAGCTTTCCAACGGTTCAAACGACGAGTCAATTGGAGCTACGGTGCAAAAGTTATGACTCCCAGAAGTTCCGTCATCAAATGGGGTAGACCCATCACCCAAATTGTTATCCGAATTATTGTCCAGATCACCTGATGGCTCAAATTGCAGTAAAAAGAGGGAAAGGCCAAAGTATCTTCAAGGGAGTTATTTCCAATAGGTGAAATAGTGGATCATGTGGATTTTTGAAGCACACCAAATCAATGATGCAGCCTATTTTTTTTGGAATTAATGGCAAATTGGATAGCTACATAGACATCAAAAAAAGGACCAGACAGTCCATATTAAGGAAGAGACATATTAGATGAATGGACACACCTTAGTTAAGGCAATACACTGTTCCTAGCATGGCCCTCTAGGCAAAATTGAAGGCACATTGAAGGTATTAACTGTAGCGTGGGCCATCCCATGGGAAAGAGTGCTAAGTTTTGCTTGGTGGCTATACATTGTAATTTCTCTCATTATGCAAAGGGAGATCTTTCCAATACAGAAGCAAAACTCTGCCCAAATTGAAAGGCGAATACTGAGACTTTGAGCTCAGATTGTTGTTCATATTAATTTATCTGAATGAGAAAGCAAGTTACTTGCAGACTTTGTGTTGTTATAGCTTATGATATTTTAGTAAATTGTTCTTATGTCTATTTCTAAGGAGCATTCTTGTTTATTTAATCTAACAAGTAGAACTAGTGGAAGTAATCAGGAAGGTGTCCCGAAGCCAACTGTGGAGAGACTTTGTGCCCCCATAATTGCCTTTAGTGTGTTTTCTTTATGTTTCTGTGTAAAGGACCTTGGGATGACTTTGTGCCCTCATTGTCATTCGTATCTCACTCTTGGGTAGTCGAGGAGGAGACTTTGTGCTACATCTCAGTCTGCTAGTTACTACGCTTCTTATTACCAGTCACTTGTCACTGCCTGAAAAAACTCCTGCTATTTCCTATAAGATCATTTTTGAAAGAAGAGAAGTGCCTTCAGTATCTTCACTAGGATTTTCTCCTATGTTTGTAAGCATCATCTCTAAAAAAAGAGAGATGGATGGTGTTACCCTACCCCTGAGTGTTATTTTCTGCTTATAGTATATAGGCCCTTCATATTTTATAGGGAACCTCCCCTTGATGAGAGGAGAGACTTTTCCCCTTTGGATGTGGTAAACTTGCAAATTTGGATGACCAATCTCCTTTATTGTGGATGATCAGACCTATTTTACTCATCAGTATGCTGGTGAGAAAATATTCACCCAACATGTCCAAAGGGTAGGAAATATCTATAGGTGTCAATCACGACCGACATCATTGATAATATTTTTGAGAATATTGACAATGGTTTTGTTGGATGCCTCAGCTTGGCCATTACCTTGAGGATAATATGCTATAGAAAAATGTTATATGATTTATATTTAGTACATATCTGATCTACATCTTTGTTCTTAAATGATCATCTATTATCAGATATAATGTCAGAGGGGATACTGTAGCAATAAATTAGATGGTTGAAAATGAATTTAAAAATTTGCTTTTCATTCATGTAAGTGAGGGGTATAGTTTCAACCCACTTAGTGAAATACTCGATGGTAAGGATATGTTTATGGCATTGTCAGATGAAGTGGGGTTGATCTTCCCAATGAGGCCAAGTTCTTATGTAGAAAATGGCCATGGTATCAACATCGATTTCAGAGTTTTTGTTGGGGAATGAATTAGATTAGCATGTCATTGACATTTTTCACACTTATTTACATATGCAATGACATTTGTATCCATCGTGGGCCAATAATAACCAATACACAAGAGCTTTTTGGATATGACTGCCCCGCTAGAATGAGCTCCACATACTCCTTCGTGAACTTCTCTTAATGCTAGTGTAGACTCTATCGAAATTAAACAACGAAGTAGAGATCCATCAAAATTATGATGGTAAAGGGTGGATCCAAGTAGATTATAATGAGTGGAATGATGAATGAAGGATTTGGTTTGTTTTTGAGATAGGTTAGGTGGCAAAACTTGGTCATGAAGGTAGTTGTAAAGGTCTGAGTACCAGATAGAATTAAGATCAACAATATCACAAATCATTGCAATGATTGAAGGTTCATGAGATGGTACTAACAAATTCTTGATGAAGAATTGATACTCTCTAGCTTTATCTATTTGTCAAATCAAAGAGCCAATAGTAGCCATGACATTTGCAGTTCGGTTACTAGCCCTTGGTATGTGCTCAAATTGAATGCTAGCAATTTATTGATTAAGAGTGTCGACCATAGATTTATATGGAGCCATCTTGTCATCTTTGGTCTGAAAATGATTTGTGACCTGATTGATGATTAACTGAGAATCATCATAAACTTGGAGATGAGATATGTTCCAATGCACTACTTGTCAAAGTCTTGCAACAAGTGCTTCATACTCGGCCATGTTGTTTATACAAGAAAAGTTGATTCTAAATGATTTAGAGATTAGATCCCCCTATGGTGTAATAAACAATAGGCATTTCCCTAATCTATGTGCATTAACTGAGCCATCAAAATACAATTTTCAAGGTTGCTCCTCAAGGGGTGTGTCAATGATGGTCAGTATGGATTCATTAAGAAATTGAAATGTGAGTGCTTGTGTGTCTGTGAGAGGAGCTTCCATAAGTTGATATGTAAGAACTTGTCCTTTGATTGCCTTTTGATTTACATACTCTATTTTAAACTCATTGAGAAGCATGATCCATTTAGCCATTCTACCTTACAAAACTATTTTAGATAGTAGATACTTGAGTGGATATACTTTTGAAATGACCATGGTCTTATTATTCAACATGTAGTGGCATAGTTTCTAAGTTGTGAAGACCATGGTCAGACAAACTTTTTTAATAGGTGCATAGTTATGTTCATATGTAATCAAGGTACAACTTAGGTAGTATACAACATGCTCTTTTTCATTGTCATCATGTTGAGCCAAGATTTCCCCTAGAACATGGTCGATAGCTGATAGGTATAACAAGAATTTCTTTCTCGACATAAGAGGTAATAAAACAGGTGAATTAATAAGATAGTCTTTAAGTTGTTGAAAAGTTGTTTGGTAGTGATCATCCTAGTGAAATACAACTCCCTTTTTTAGAAGGTGTATAAATGGATGGCACTTGTCTGCTAACTGAGAGATGAAGCATCATATTGATTGGATCTTACCCTGTAAACTATGAAGTTGTTTTAAATTAGTTGGTGGTGACATGTCGGTTATAACATGGACTTTAGCTGGATTGACTTTAATACCTCTATGAGACATGATGAAGTCAAGTAATTTGCCTAAAATTATATTGAACACACATTTATTTAGATTGAGTCTAACATTGTACTTCTGTAATGTTTCAAATATCTTATGTAGCACTACTGGATGGTCAGCCCTAGTTTTAGATTTTCCTAATATGTCATCGACATAGTCTTCAACAATATCATGCATCATATCATGGAATATGACAGTCATGGCTCTTTGATATGTAACTCTAGCATTCTTAAATTCAAATGGCATTACCTGATAAAAAAATATTCCTCATGGAGTGGTAAACATTATTTTATGTTAGTCTTTTGGTGCTATTTTCATCTGGTTGTATCCATAAAAGTCATCCATGATATAAAGCATTTTATAACCTACCGTGGAGTCAATGATCATGTCGATATTTAGCAAGGGAAAATCATTTTTAGGACAAGCTTTATTGATGTCTCAAAAATCAGTACAAATTCTTATCCCTTCAGGGTTTTTACTAACAGGTACCATATTAGAGATCCATTTTGAGTAGTCAATGGATCGAATACATCCTACTTCTAAGATTTTTTCTAACTCTTTCTTTACCAATACAACAATGTGAGGATGCATCTTACGTAGTTTTTATTTTATCAGTTTGGCATCAAGATTAACCACAAGGTGGTATAGAACTAAGGTGGGGTCTAAACCTGGCATGCCATAATAGGCCCATTCAAAGACATCTACAAATTCTCTCAACAGAGCTGTAAATATTTCATGTTCCTCCTCAGTGAGAGACATGTCTAATTTTATCCATTTCAGGTTTGGCAGAGTCCCAATATTTACCTCTATTGTATCTTCAACTAGAAGGGTCGAACCATCTTTTAGGATAGTAGGCAACAACTTGAAGTGTTGGATTATGTCAGGGTCCTCTATTAAGACTTGATCTTCACCTTCTCCTAATCATGATGAATCTGAGTCCCCTAATGGGATATCTAGCCATGTGATAAAAATAGTCAAAAATTCTTGAAGGATTTGATCAAATACTTGTTGCTCAAAGATGAACTCAGATCCACAGGTAAGTTCATTGTTGGTGGTCTTCTGGTCTAAATTTGAAAAAGAATGAACACCCTCATGTAATGGTGCTTGAAATAGGTTTTCTCCACTAGACTAACCTTTATCTTTACTTTTTCCCTGATTAGAAAACACCTTAAAGAGGTTTTCACTTTACTACCTTAATGTTTTACTTATTTGTTTTTGACTAAGGGTGTTCACTCGCTCTCTAAAATAGGCTATAGAATCTAATGTAATTAATAATCTTGATTTATGATCTCCCAATAGAATGTTGTCTCTAAGGCTTAAGAAGTCACAGAATGCCTCATTATTCTAGAGCTCATCGATCAGTAAACTAAATTTTTGTTGGTCCCAATCTATCAATTGGGGATAATATAATGGTAATGGGTTGCGATGAATGGCCAAGATAAGGGTACAAATGGCATTGTTATCAAACAAGTTAGTTTTAGCTAAGTTATCAAAGGTGAGGTTATGATCAGACTCTGCTTCACTGTCAGCATCATCATCACTAGTCGTTGGTAATGGAGTTTGAATAAGATATGTGAGGTCACCCCTAGACGGTTTAAATCCAATTCCATAAGGTCTTTCATACTTAGTCATAAAAATTGGCTCGATGGTTCTTTGTTGATTCGATATGAGGCCTCTTCCTTCATAATTGTGATGCTCCATAATCCTATTGGGAATATGATACTTTATACTTTTATAATAATTAGCTTGGTTGTCATTATATAACCATGATTCATCCCCTTCAAAAGGGTTAAGTTCTAGGCCAGATGCTGGTAAAAATGTGACAGGTCCCTTATCTTTGTTTTTTTGTTGTCAATCCATATGTGGAGTGACCTTAGGTCATCCAAAGGTTTTTGGATCCTAAGGAAGATTGGCAATATGAAATGTATCATGGGTCACATACTCCCCTGATCCATTATCTAAAATGGTTAAATGATTAGAAGCTTCAAGAGGTGGCATGTGGTAAAGGTAATCCAAGGTATTAGGATCTATGTAATTATCTAGTGAATGATCAATAAGTATAGCCTTTTCTTTATCCTGCTTGGAACTTAGATTCATGTTGTACTGATAATTATAGCTTTGAAATTTGGTCTCAAGATGTTTGCAGTGTTCATATGGGTGTAAATCTCTTGAAATATTCACTTTCATCCCTAAGTAGAAAAACTTGATACATTGGTGCAACGTTGACGGGACTGCACGAATCTCATGCAACCAAGCCTTGCCTAGAAGTATATTGTATGATAAGTCAAGATCAAACACATTGTAAAGTGTATCATGAGTCAAAGGCCCAATGATAATTGGCAAACTAATGGTGCCTTTTGATTCTCTTTCCTGATTATCATAGGCTTTTATGGTTATCATTTTTTATTAGAGATCTGTCATTGTGTTCCCAAGAAGCTTGATGAGCTTTAGAGACACTATGTTGAGGCTTGATCCATTGTCTATAAGGACATGTTTCACTTTATGTCACTTTATATAAACTTATATGTACAATGGGTTATTATGGAGCAGGCCAAGGAAAGACATATCGCCTTGGTTGAATGTGACTTGTTGGGCTGGAGCTAGGTGTCCAACCAAACCTTTAAATTTATCAGAAAATATGTCATTAGCAATAGTGGATTGTGTCAAAAACTCATTCAAGATGTTCTTATAGATTATTGACATTCACAACAAATCTAAAATATAAATTTGTGTTGGTGTCTTCTGTAATTGTTTCACAATATCAAACTTCTTGTCTTGGTCAAGAGTGAATGGTTTATTCTGAGGCTAAACAGTTGGTTGGATGAAAGGCAAAGTGGTAGATAGTTGTGGGCTTGAGATAGTAATCTTTGACCTCTAAGTTATGATTGCACAATCATGATTAAATACTAGACCATTATTGCTAACCACTATTGGGAATGGTGTGGGACTAGACATGAGAAGTTTCAGTTATCGGTACAATCGTATGTGGTCACGTGGCAAGGATGGGTTATCGATATAAGGTCCAAAGGGAGAAGTCCTAGTTTGTTGGTTTGCTTGTGTGCATTTTCAGGTCAAAGAAATAATATCCATGTAATTTGGCTGAATGTTGTTGTTTAACAATGGTTTAGGCTGATTAGTGTTTGGTCTAGGATTAATGGAGATGGTATTAACAATACCCCTGGCAATATGACCTATAATCCTGTTGTAGTCATGTGCAACTACATGGTAGGTTTGTTAATTGTTATCATTTTGACCTTGATTTTGTCCATTGTTATGTCATTGTGAGTTCTATTGCTGATTTTGTTGATTCTATTGGTTCGGCCTTTGATTTTGATACTATTAATTTTGATGTTGTAATGGCCATTGTTATTGCTAATCATTTTATTGTTACTGATTTTTATGTTAGGAAAAGGGGTTTTGATAAATCTTAAGAGTTTTATTGGAAGTGGAAGCACCATTATCCATTGTTATCTCCTCATTATTCAACATATTCTCAATTAAATGCTTGATTTGGACACATCTTCAGAGATTATGCCCATTGACCCGATGATAGTCATAAAATTTATTTTCATGATACCAATCAAGATAAGGAATGCCTTACAGATAATGATTTGGTATAGGCCAACTAATTAGATTAGCAACAACAAGTTTACAAAATACAAACTCAATAGATTATCCTAGGTCACTAAAGACATGACGTGTAAGTCCGATTCTCCTAAGAGGAGGGGTTTGCAATGGTAAAGGCTGTTGTATTTGTTGTGTAAGTCTCGGTTGTTGTGCTTGCAGCATTGGTTGGAGAGGTTGATGTGTAGGATTAAGATAAAAAGGTGGTGTAGATGATGTTTGCACTATTTAGACATGACAGGATTTGGTTACTCCATTTTCCACAATATTCCTATTGTGATTGAATTTCTTCGGTCTTTCTTGGTTATTGGCTTGTGTCAGTTGCGATGCTTGCACTTGAATGGGATGTTGATTTTGGTCATTTCCCTAATTGGTACCTTGATTTTTATTAGTTTAATTAAGCTTGATGAATCCTTTATTGATGAGCACTCGCTTAATCAAAAAGCCTTTATCGATGATTTCCTTGAAAGTATGTGCACATTGTAACTCTAAATGATATGTTATCTCACCATGCAAATTTTTAGTACACACAACGGTTAATTGTTTATCTGGTAAACTATGGGTGAAATAGCTTACAAGGGCTCTCTATCACTGTAGATAACTTGCAAAACTCTCACCTACTTTTTGCTTTGCTTGCGTTCAGTCCCCTAATGAAATCACATGCTTAATATTATAGGAAAAGTACTGCACAAACTTATCAGAAAGATCATCAAAATTTGTTACTAAATTTTTGGGAAACTTTAAAAACCACACCAAGGCTTGTCCAACCAAGCTCCTTGGAAACAAAAGCAAAAGGCATATGTCACTATATGCCACTAGTTGACATGCGACAAAAAATTCAGTTAAATGGGCCTTAGGGTCACCTTTCCTTTTATCTTTGTCAAATTTTGACAGTTTGTATTCTGAAAGAAATAGTATCTATAAAGACTCCATGTTGAATGGATAAGAACACATGTCATCTAATTTAGATTTTTTAGTCTGTTTCCTAGCCTAAATGGTAGCAATTGCATCCTTCATCTGTTGCAATTCTTGGGATAGAAAATTGGAAGGAACATTGGTTTGAGGGAGAATATTGGTTTGGGTAGATGGTTAGGAGGTCATAAGTGGGACACTTTGAACAGGGTATGATGGAGATACTTATTGGGGTATATTGGTTTGGTTGGGGAATAGACCAGGAATATGCATACGTGGATTAGGATGTACTTGAAATTGCACATTTTGTTGTGTGATATTCTGGTTTGAGTTGGTGATAAAAGTTTAATTTGGAGGATTTTGTGGTTGGGATGGAGGGATATAACTATACTGTGCCTGTTGTGGTTGAAAAGGGACATGCTATTGACTAATCAAACCTTGTTGTTGAGTGGAAACTTGTGGACCAAGAATTTGTCTATGAATCTGTGGCACATTTTGAACCAACAATTGTTTAGTAGGTGCTTGAGAAACATGGGGACCTCCTTGTTGCACAAATCCCTATGGGAAAGTAAAAATAGGTTGTAAATTTGATATCTATTGTTGACCAATATTTGCATGTTTGTGACTAATTATTGTTTGGTTTTGTATTGGCATATTAGTCTACGACTGAAGAGGTATGGTTGTTGTTACCTGATGAGGTAGAATATTAGTTGCTCTTGATTGAGGTGGTAGTGTATTTGTCCTCTATTTCATTGATATACTAGATTGTGCCTGCTATTGTGGAATACTACTCATTACTTTTTGAAGAGGAGTAGGATTCATCACATTTTGTCATTGAGGCGTGACATTGGCCATTATTTGATTACCTAATCTCATAGGTTGTACACTTGAAGAAGCAGTCATTTGAGGTTGGGGTGTAGAAACTCCTATTCCCTGATATGATGATCTACTCATGGGAGTAACTATAGGCACATGTTATTGGCTAGTTGTTTGTGCGTTAGTACCACTTTGATCAAGATTGGATGTTGTTTGCACATTATCTACTACATTTGGCTCACTATTATGTGTAGAGGTTGAAGATACTTCTTCAATAACGGGCATATGTATCAAGTTATCTATCAAAGTGGTTTGTAAAAATGGGTCAGAACTCAGATTCTCTTGTCCAGTTAACTCTATAACACTCTTATTGAAGGAACTAGGTCAATAAGAGGCTTACTCACCATATTCATCTGATTGAAATTACGTGCTAGATTTAGGTAGGTTTGATATGCTATCTACATTTAGTTAAAGTGATCTTCCATGATGTTTTTACCTTGATTAGATATATTAGGGTCTTGATACATTGTTTGAACTAGAGCCATAGGATTGTTAGAAGAAGCCTGTTGATCGTAAATGATATTGTGGGCCACTCTTACTAGACTTGGTAAATTTTCATGGGGAAAGTCTGCTGAAAACTTGGCCCCCACCTCTATGGCTCTAACTAAAATCCCGTCTTTGTTCTCTAACAAATGTCACTCAAAAAAATGGATCATACATGAAAGCCGTATTAGTAGAATATGACTGTTAAAGAACTAGCTCGTCTACTGTGGGTATTGTAGCTAGATATTGTGTGGTTTGTTCTTGGTCTTGTTTTGAATAGGGTGGTGTGTTAACCAAATAGTTAGACAATGGATCTTGGCTTTATGCCCCTAATTGAGTATTATAAGAGGAATAAGAATCCATCTCATAAGGAATATTATCCGCGTAGGGGTCTTACACCATTTCTTCCTGCGCTACCACATTACTAATTTTCGGATTGTACATGAATCCACCACGAGTGTGGGAATACATTTTGGGATCCATAGTCAATGCTTTGTGATAAAAGGTCAAAGAGTTATACAAACTCTAAAAAGGATAAAATATAAAACAGATGATGTTCCAACTTGATCTAGATTTGTCAAAAAGATCAAAAAGTTTATGCAAAGATTTGTGAAAAAACAAGCTCGCGTGAAGTATCTAACATTTCACTATTCACACAAAGATAAACAAGTAAATGGATCTAAAATAAAAATGCCAAACTCTAAGGTCGAAGTGTTTCAAATCAGTCTAATCTAGGAATTTAAAAGTTGCTAGGTCTTTTGGCCAAACGTGATGTCAAAAGCTAGGCTCAAATAAGGCATGTGCTAGCACTCTTAGCCAAACGGCGTCAAAAGCTAGACTTTGAAATAAACAAAAAATTTAATCTAACGGATTTGAAATACTTTTAAAAAACACTAGGCATTTGATTCTTGGACATGAACTTGATCAACTAGGTATAAGGTATGAAACAAAAGGCACTTTAGAGATAGTTTATTTTTTCATAAATAATGATATAAAACTTGGTTCTTTTGACAAATAAGCTAGACAGAAGTGAACAGTATAATTGTGCTTTAGACAAAAGATCACAAAAGTACACTTAGATTGGTCTTAAAATGTAGAACAAATTTAAACTCTATGCAAGAGGGTCTATGAAATAATATTTGAAATGTTTTGGGTAGCGTAACGATGCTACATTATCCAAAAGGTGTGAGAAAAAAATTTGTTTCAAAAACTCTCTAAAGCACAAATTATTTCTCATAATTTTGACAGCATAACACTACTTTTCTTGACTCAAAATGTTTATGGTGCATAGACTCAAAGTGCAAGTGTTTAGCACAAAATGGCATAAGTCTATCAAGTGATGACAATGATTATGAGTCTTAAATGGCCTTTAACCCAAATTATAAATTAAACCTAAGTTTCGTCAAGTTTAGTGCAAATGGTGAACCCACTTAACACATCAACTCTATGAAATTATAAAGGTGTAATTCTAAATTTAGATTATGAGTGAAGGACTTTAAACAACTTTGGTAAAGGTCTAGATTCAATTGGACAACATAACTATGCCAAAGTGGATGATATGACTCCCAAAATTTTGAACTTTAAATAAGGCAAATTGATTTTTTCACGTAGGCAACATAACACCTCTTTGTTAAAAAAAATTAGGACTACGTGTCTAGTTTGAATTTTTTGTTTACACCAAGTTTTGACTTCAAACAAGACTTTAATCTAGGACAAGACCAACAAATTAATCACTTTTAGATCCTAAACTGACAAGATTGCTTGGTATTGTTAGAATCTGTCAATATACATCATTTGAGTTAATTTTAAGTATTCATCCAAAAGTAAATGTGCATAATATAGCAAGGTTTTTACACCCCTCTCTCAAATGACAGTATTGTGACATAAACCTTGAGGCGCACCTTACACTAACAATACTTCCATGGCAAGTGGGGATTTGTCTAAGATCTAACAAGTTTCCAAACATTCTAGAGGAATCAATTGCACAATGACTTTCATGATAAATAATGCAAAAAAAAGAACAGATTTTGGGTATGTATCACTTGGCTTGTTGTAAAAATGTCTAGTCCTTTTTACAACCACTACATCTTGTTGTTCACTTAATGTAGTGCGATATCCAAAGTGCCACTACATCTCATGTAAAACTCTAATTAGGAGCCAAATGAAGTCAATGCTAGGAGATGAAACTTCAAGTCAAAGCTTTCTTAAAGAACTTGTGGGAGGTGATGAAGTCCCCCTCACAAGCTAAGTTTACATAAAAACAAAAAAAACATGAAAGTAGAAAGACTTTAGGGTCATTTTCAAGTTCACCCAAACTTTGATGAGTTTTTGGGGAGTGCTTTAGATGACTTTATTTCTAAGCCTTAGACTAGGATGCTTGCAATAGGAATGGCACTTTTGATTCCAAGGTTTCTCTAAAGGGGATAAATGGAAGAACATACACATAACATCCCTCTTTTTGCCCAACAAAAATTTAATTTAAACAACTAAGTGAATACAAAAAGCTTGAAAAATTGAGTTCATTTTTAAGCCCAAATGGAAAATGAGGTGGTGTTCATTTGACCCCTTGGTCTTAATTACAAACTTTGAAAACATTCACCATAAACATCTAAATTTTTTGTTAAACACCAAAACAAGGTTCTTAATTGATTTTTAAGCATGAAAAAGGTGATCTAAAACATGTTTTTAGCAAATTTCAAGCTTGGTCCTGCAATAAAAATGTTAGCATGTTCTTTAGCCTTGAAGCTCCTTTAGGTTTGAAACAATGAACTTTAAAAAAAGAGCTCTCAAGTTTGTGTTTGAAGAAAAACACAGTGACTGACGTTGGATATATAACTGATGACTAATACATTTTTTAATCAATGATGGTTATCTAACTGACATCAGTTATACCAATGTGATTGATGAAAACTATCCAACTGATGTCAGTTTTACTAACTGACGTTGGTTACTGTGCAAACCCATGGTAAATAAAAATGGCAAAATAAAGTTAAAAAATCAATTTGCAAGAGTTTTAATGATCTAAATGATAATTTTAAAGTTGCAAAATGATCTTCTTCATGTGTGAGATGTGTCTAGTCCCACCAGGTCTGCCATATGTGAATCTAAGAATTTGACTCAAGAGAGGATGGTTAGTATGATATTAGTTTCAAAATGAAAATAAAATGAAAGAAACACACTAACTAGCATAACATCTCTAGGCCTCAACCTTAGGGAGAGTTTAATTTAAAAATATGAATAAAACACACAACCAAAATGCAAATGAAACCCTCTTTTACCTTCCTTGGATGCTCCAAAATGCTAGTTGTAGTGGCTTGCTCGGCTTGTGCTCATGAAGTCCTTAGTAATGAAATCTTGTCTACTTCCATCTCTCATTGGCACCTTTGGCTTGTGGCTTGGCTTGGCTTGGAATCACTTTGGCATGGTAACATTAATTTCTTGAAGCTTTGTAATCAATTATGCATTATAACTTTGCATAATCGTGTCTTAAAATTCATGTGGTGAGGCCTCCTATTTATAGATTTTTGAGAATGTCTATAATCAACCTAAATCGTCTATCCTGAGATTGAGATGTGTGGTTGAGGATTAATTTAATTTTTGAAATTAAATTTATAATTATCCTCATCATGACATTGGAAGAAAGGGAAATTAATAGGCATGGAGGGCATCATGGAAGACATTGATGAGGCATGAGAGGTATGAATCTTGATATTTATGGCATTTATGGCCTAGGGATGTCTTTTCAAGAAATAAGGTCACCTCTTGATGCAGATATTTAATATCCATTTCTAAAAATAAATTTTCATTAAGTTTTCATGGAACTGTTAATTAGGTCTTGATTTGGATTAATTAGTTGTTAAGCATGATTACACAATTTATGCACAAATTACTCAAATTGATCAGAATGCCTTGTTATTAGTCCAAATTTTGACTAGATTAGAATTGGAAGGTGATGTCAAATGCGCTAGATCCGTTATCCCATTTAGGATGTTACTGAAAAAAAATAACAAAGGCATATGTCTTGTACAAGATATTTGATAGGAAAGAGCAATCTAGAGCACCTAGGTGCAAAATTGGCATTTTCACTCAGAATGATCTGATTAAAGTTAGCTAGCCCATAAATTGCATTGCCCTATTTAGGGATAATCTGGCCAAAATTGGCACTTGAATATGTTAGTTTCACATCATTTAACATGTTTTAGTATTTTTAGGCCAAATTGGACATTTTGGATGGAAATTAGACAAAACCCTGATTGGGAGTTATCGATGCCCAGATTTAGGTGTCTACACTAAACACATACTTTAGATGTCAAAAAATTGACCATATGATTTGTGATTGTGCTCTTATGCTTCACTCAAATCCACGCACTGAGTAGGCACCACGTAAAAATAAAAAGTTAGCCAAAAAGAATGATGGTTGGACCATGGTGGCTGACAAAAAAACTTTGTCAAAAATAAGAATCCTAAGGTGACCTTCATTATCCCTGTTGTTAAACCCCACCAAAAAGAAAATAAGGATAAAATTACCATTGACCATTTTTCGTCACCATGGAAGAGCAATGTCCAATTCATAAAGGGGCTTCAAAATTACTTTCAAGGTCTCAAATCAGTCAAAGTTCAGCAAAGAATGACTAAGTCTTTTAACTTAGAAAGTTTTTGTAAAAGATTGGTCTTCAAAAATTTTACAGATACAAAGTTGCAAAAAAATTTTACGAAGTCTAGTCAGAACAATTATTTTGAATAAAAGTTTTGAAGGCTCTGGTATTTGAAATAATTATTCCAAGAAAGTCTACGAAGAATGGTTCTAAAGAAAGAAGCTAAGTGTTTATTTTCGAGAAAAGCGCTACAGGGATAGGTCATAACTTTTGTTCCAAACAAAAAGTTTCGAAGACCAACTTGTGAGTTCAAGTTTCGAACATAGATGTCGAAGAAAGAAGCCCGAGTGATAAATACTTTATCATTTTTTAGAGCTTCCCAATTCCACACGTCACTCTCCTGACAGTCCCAGGCTTGTCAAAATTATTTTAAGACTTAGCCTTTTCTTCAAGGTTTACCCAGTGATTTCCACATCAGCAAAGTTTTAAACTAGTGGGTAAGCAGGATGTTTCTACGTGTCACAATCTCGATGACTTAGACACCCAAAACCATCTGTATAGTTACAAAAGTCTGTCAAAACTTTGGGTTAGTGTAATGCTACCATGTGGCACAATATTATTACCCCACTTTTTCAGAGAGGTTTGTGCATGTCGTAATAGTGTGTCAGAGCCTAGGCAAATGAAGAAGCGAGATGGTAATGTGTGGCAACTACAAGGCTAAAATACAACCATTTCCTAGAGCATGAAACACTGAGGAAGTGGCATGTGGTAGTAGCAAAGGTGAGAGCATGATTTAAAGAAGGCCCAAAGGAAGAATATAAAATAGAAGATAGTTGGTAAGCCCAAAACAAGCCCGAAGAAGACACGTGGCAGGAACCCACCACTGTGGAGTTTGCTAACATCTACATTGGCACTGTCTAAGGCAAATTTGATGGCCCGTTCCTCATGTTTAGTTATCAACTCATGATTGAACTGTGTAACTAAATTGATTCACATAATCAATCTTAGAGTGGCCCAATTTTTAAAATCATGGTGTAGCTCGATTCCAACTGGTAAAGTGGGCAAAATGGTGATGGAATCTGGCCCTAAGTCATCATGGAATCAAGAGTATACAAAAGAGAAGTTACAGGCTAAGGGGACGTGGTAGGTAGTTACACAAGTATGGATTGTATTCTCGAGAAGATTCTCCCACTCTCTAAAGCCACCTCTTTAAGTCATGATTCAATTTGTAATTTCCCCATTAGTGGGAAGGACCGAGTCAAACTTTTTTTAGCATAAAAACGTTGTAGAGATTTGTCCATCTATGATCCCTCTTTGGGTATAATAAGACTCTGCCCATTTTGTAATGTTGGCTTCTCAAGCCTCTTGAATTAATAAATACTGAAGTTATCTTCTTTATGTTGTTATATTAGTGTGAATCTCATGTTTGGTTGATCTACTACTATGATAGAAGTTGTTCTTCCTTTTGTATGTCTTATGTTTTCACCATGTTATCAGTAGGTTGAATTTGTGCAAGTTGTATGATGTGTTGATATTGTCTAGGCTAGTGAACTGTTGTAGAATTTAGTTGATTGTGTCTATCTTAAGACCTTTTAGTTGTCTCTCAGTGTCTTGAGCATAGAATGACTACCCTCATATGAAATATTAATGTGTAAATAGGCTATTTTGAGGAGAGTGTAAAAGAATTTCAGTCAATATTGAGTCATATAGTGTTTTTAGGAAGCTAGTATAGGGACCATAAATCATTGGTGCATCACCTTCTTAGTTGCAATTTCAATTTATATTTTCCTTCTCCCTTTTTCTTACAATTTCAGTAGTTTAGTGTTAGCTTTAGGGGATTCACCAAAGGGAAGTCAACCCTCTCTAAAGGTTCACTCCAGTTATAAGCAACCCATAGCCTTGAAGTGTTCCCATTGTGTCAATTGAGTGAGGAGGCCTAAAACACCTCTAGAGGGTGAAACTCGAAGGTGAGAATAATTCCTCCTCATCTCGTGAGGCCTCCCCTATCTCATAGTGATTGTATCACCTCTTAGAGTCAATTCTCTCAAGTTAGTTGTGTTCCATTAAGTTTGTCTCATGTTGGGACACCTCAAGAAATGGCCATATGTTACATCAGTATTGCAATCTGCATTATGGTAGTGAAAACTCTCCTCATGAAGTAAATGGGGCTAAAATTCACTCCATTTCACTTGGGAATTTTATTTTCCAACCCAACAATTATTATTGAGCAACCAATTTGCAAAACTTGGTTCATAAGAAGATATAGAGGATGGACATGGATAATTATTCATGGAGGATTCCTCCTAATGAATTTACTCTCATAGAATGTTCAAGGTGTCATATATTCTTCCCAAAAAATATTTATGCATGTCATTTATCAACATTTGGGTGCTGTAGATTTCATTTGTCTACAAAAAGTTAAGATTTCAGGGTTTCTTTTGTAATATTCTCTTAAGATTACATGGTCTAACGCATCTAACTTTCCCAGTTCATAATAGAGATGAATGTAGCAAGACTATTATTTTGATTTCAACAAAATTAACCCCATTTATTGCCTCGAGAGAAGATCCATCGCATCAAGTTATTTAAGTTTTACTTGATATCAATGATCATTCCTTAGGGGTTCTCAATATTTACATGCCAATGATGGCCTTGATCGAATGATGTTAAGGAAATGGATTGTTGAAAATATACCCCTTTCCACCTGGTTGATTTGTGATAAATTTAATATGATTGAGAGTCTTGAGGAAAATTTTGGTGCCCTTCTGATGTGATGATGTGTGGAAGAATAGAAGTGTGGTATTATTTTAAACACCAATAGAGCTTAGTGGACCCACTCCTCTAGATGTGCACATTAAATAAAATGCCATGGTATATTTGGTCCAATTTTTGGGTTGATGTCGAGAGGGTCCTCAAATAGTTGGATAGTGTCATGATTTCTGAGCAATGCATGTTCTCATTCTCAGTGTCTGATAAACAAGTTATCATAACACATATGGAAATTTTTCTTTCTGATAATCATCCTATCACTTGAAGAATGGAATGGGGCAATGACCATTTTAAAGTTACACACAATAAATTTGTTATGAACATGTCCCTTCTTAGCCATGAGTGCACTATCCAACTCATCGCCAAAGTGTGGATTTTGTCTCCACATCCACCATATGCTTTTAGTTGGATTCAAGGGTGAAATAAGGTGATCAACCGCATAACCACCTTCCTCTATCACTATGCAAAACAAATTGAGTTAGGGAGTGAGCTGATGGCACTGTCATCAAGGAATACCAAAGGATTTCCTTCATCTTTGATCAAAACCCTTTTGATTTACACCTGCAATCCATGGTTACCTCTCTCAACCACAAGATCAAATTTGTTGATAGCCATGTGGCTGGAGAGGCACAACTTAGACCCTATTATCATTATCTTAAGATAGGGGACTGTGCCTAAAAGTATTTATTCAAGTCTCTCAAGGCCAAACAAGCCAACGAGAAAATAAAATCCATCAAGCTTGCACATAAATGCCTCACCAATATATTTAAAATCTCCTTGGTTTTTTTGGACCTCTACAAATTAGTGTTCCAAGTCCAAAAAGATTTGGTAGAAAGAGCACAAGATTTACATGAATGTTTGGATGTGGTACCTCTTAAATTAAGCCTTTTAGACCAAAACAACTATGATGTTCCTCTTTCTCTTGATGTTCTCTTTCAAATAGTACAATGCATGGCTAAAAACAAAGTACCTAGGATTGATGTCTTTCCTTGTGGATTCTATAAAGCTACTTGGAAATTTGTTGGGCCCAATCTGTTGTAAGTTTACAAAGAATCCCTAAAAAATAAACCATTAGGATCTATTATCAACAAGGAAATATTAAATTCATCCCTAAGATTGGTGTCCCAGATCTTCTTACCAATTAATGCCCAAATCATCCTTTTGAATTTTTTTTATAAAATCATTTCCAAGGCCCTAGCAAATCGCATCCACCATATTCTACCTAAAATTATTAGACCTGAGCAAATGGGCTTCATAAAAAAAAAATATATATAATTGCAAAATTATTTTTTGTTTGGGAAGGAATGGAATGGGATCGAGGTTCTTTCTAGATGACCATCTTTCTCAAAATTGATTTTTACAAAGCTTATGATCATATCAAATGGCCCTTTATTCTTTTTATGCTTAAAGTTATTTTTATGCTTAAGGCTCTAGGTTTTGGCCAATTTTTTATCTTGGTAATGTAAAATTTATTTTTTGATGCAAGGAGATTAACCACATGAAGGTGATTCTAACTCTCATAGTCAGTTGATCTTGGAATAGAAACCTGGCTACTAGCATGCAAGGTCATGTAAGGTCAAGATGACTTGAAAAGTCAACAAAACCCAAATTGGGTTCAAGGGATATTGTGTTAAGCATTGTGAAACCTTAACACATTACTCAAAATGAATCAATTTGTATATTTTCACTCAATATAGAATAAATGAATGATCAAAAGAGAATGAACAATGTTCATTCCCCCATCATGACCTTAGTACTAACAAGTGTGAAATGGATTGGAAACCATTTGTCATTAAACTTGTAATAATATATACCATCGCTAACAAAATTGAAATGATGAAGATATGGATTATGTTTATTCCCCCATTATGATGTAGTATACCATCAATAAGTGAAGTGAAATGATAAATATTATTCATTAAACTTGCAAATTATATAGGGGCTCTCTTCACTACACGATGAGGATGTAGAAGCATTAGACTTTAGATCAGATGGTTGTTGACGTGATTGGGTTAGTGGACTATTAGTACACGAGGTGGATAGGATAGGATTCCCTTTGCTAGTAGAGGAAGGGGAGATGACTAGCTATGACTAGTGGATGGAGGGTTGGAATGGGACTCACATGAATGGGTTTGGACTAAAGGTAATAATGGGTAGATGGGGTCGAAGTCTGTAGGATGTAGAGTGCTCATCTCAACGAGGCAAGAAAAGAGTATATCCCTATTGGATATGAGGCATTATTCAATTAGGGTATTGACCTAATTTATTTTGGATGTCATGGATAAGGATGGGAGAAAGTATGGATGATGTGGTTCATTGGCCACAATCGGAAGGTGTAGGGGATTGAATGGAAAGATGAAGGGATGAAGATGGGATGTGTGAGACAAATTTGGACAAAGGCTTGCTTTAGTCTTATCTCAAATTTGGTTTGATTATATGAGATGTTTGGATGGGATACGACAATATTTAAGTTCACCAATTAGGACGTCATATAGACGTTTGATAATTGGGATTGGATTCGACTAGGTGAGCTATGACAAGATCTAAGATTGGATGAGGGGATAGATTGGCTTGAGAGACTGATATCAACTAAGGATTGATTGCATTAAGACTAGAGCAAGACTAAGATGATTGACTCAAATTATTATGATATGATTTAATATATAGGATTGTGATTATGATTCAAAATTGACTAGATAAAACCAAGCTAATGATTGAGGACCCTGATATGACAAGATTATTTTGACAATATGGATCAAGACCAAAGTATGACTACATACTTGATGAGAGGATGAGTATGGACAACAAGGTAAATTAAGTAAGGATGAGTTATGATTAGGACTAAGTTGACAAAATGTGGGTAAGGTGACTAGACAAGATGAAGATAAATGATTGGTTATGGATAGGGTGGTCTAAGTGATAAACATGTGGATGACAAGGTGTGATTAGGATATGTAGGTGATGTGGATGAATGAGACTATACTAGGATGTGATCAATATTGGTTATAGACAAGGGGGACAAAGTGATAAATATGATGTTAGGGATGATTAATGTTAAGGTTAAGTGAATAATATGAGGTTGGACGATGATAAGATGTGATGGGCAGATGACAAGACTTGATTGGGATATGTAAGTGGTGGGGGTATGACAAATGATTGACTAGGATAGGATAGGCTTAAGACAAGAGGGTGATGGGAGATAGGATGTGACAATTAAAAGAATGTACAAAGACAATATGTACAAGAAGATGATGATAAAGATGTGGTGAGGCAAGGATATACAATATGATGATATGTACAAAATATCTATATAGGTGTGTATATAGGTTTGGTTAAAAGGTTTACTTGGCTCATACATATCACAAGTCTAGCATGACACTCACCAAATCAAGCAAACCACAAACCTAGGACTAGTAAATTGATTTTGGGTATGTAACCTGATGATTACATCATCTAATAGCTTTGTAGGTGAGGTCATAGGTCTATAACCCATTATGGAATTCCCTGGGCCCTCTTGACCCTATTTGCACTTGATGATTACTTAGGAGTTGATCCTGACTTTGGTAGTAAGTTGTCTGTTATGGCTAAAATGTCCTATGCTAGGTTGAATGGGCTCTCTAGGAGTATCCCTAATATACGCAAGGTATGATGGGGCCTAAGTCTGTGTAGGGTGTTTTATAATGCATGGTTCAGATAATGAACTCTTCCCCTTCATGGATGACTTGTATGGGGTCAACCACTTAGCCTAATGATAACTATCCCTGATATTTATACTTTGCTAGAACATAGAGTTTGGATTAGTTTATGGTGGTGAAATCTGCGATCACTATTCCCCCTAAGACTATAGCAAGTGTCTGGGTGTCAATTTTACATCATGTTGTCCCTAAAAATGAAAAATGGGAGGGTTTATAGGTGGTTTTTTATCCTAATTGTCACAAGGATGCAATGAGGAGAGCATACACCACCATAGCCCTCAAGTGACAACCAGGAAGACCAAAAGAGATTTATTAACTAATTTAATTAGATGTGAGATATATAAAAAATGCAATAATATATAAGGATATTTTAAATACAACAAGATAAAGTGATTAAAATGATTAATAGTATAAAATAAAATGATTTGTATGATGCCAAAATGTTTTTGATAGGTGACTTGCAAGAAAATGATTAGTAGTTTGATTAACACTTTTAAAGAAGCAACCTGCAAGGTAGTGATTAGTAGTTCTTTATTGATAATCTTAAGGGGTAACCTGCAAGACAAAATGTTAGACAGAATATGACCTATAAAAGAAGATGTTAGTAAATCAAAATTGCTTTTAAATTCACCCCTACAAAAAACAAAATATTAGTCTAATAGGTCTTGACAAAAATCACCAAAATAAATTGTGATTTGGGCTCTATGATTTCTTTGGATGAGCGGCCCATGATGTGGGGGTCTGGGGGAAGCAAACCCCAGCAGGGTCAAAGGGAAATGCCCCTTGCAGGGTTCAAGGGTAGCTCACAGTACAAGACAGAGTCGAGGGGTGGATCCCTCAATGCCAAAGGCAATTTGGGCCTTGCAAGAGGCTTGAAATGACTCAAAATTCACTGAAAATGACTCTTAAAAATGCAATCAAAAGGATAATTTTGAAGGCAAAAATTAGTGCAAAAATGCAACTTCATAATGCAATACCACAAATGCACAGTCAGACCAAAGCAAAATCGTAAGCAGAGACTATAATATCATGACTAACAAGCAAAATCATTGATCATGAGTTACAATATCACCATAAATAGTTAATCATGACAGTCAACCAGATAGTTTATGCAAAACCATGACTATTTATGCAATATCACGATTCATAGGGAGATATCATGACTATGATATTAGTGATATTTCAGGAAAGTTGAAGACTTCAAAATTTTATATTTTAAACCAAAATACAAGTGTTTAGATGATTAGATTAACCTAGATACTTAAATGCCTAGGAAATATTTATAAATGACTATGGCAAATTTAAAAACTTTAGCTATATATCCAAAATTTGTGAAGGGACATCAATACAAGATTTTAAAAAATTAGGTAATCCAAACACAATTTGTAGAGTAGCAAGGTGGTTTCCCTGGTTAGAATTCTCTTAAGGTTTGCCTTGTGGATTTAGATATATTAATCATCAAACAGAACAACCCTAAAATGATTTAATCACAATATCACTACTGACGATGTAATATCGTTATTCTCGTATCAATATCATGATTGCATGATTAGTGGTTTTGTAGAGGACAGTAAAAAAAGGTTAAGACTGTGATGTTTGGATTTTAGATGATCTTTCCTAGGATGTTTTGTTGGCCCTATCAACCATCACACAAAGATATATAGACAAATAAACCCAATTATTTAGAATGTGTTTAGCAATATATATCTTAAAATCTAAACCACTTAAATGAGATTCCTAGAAAGGGGTTTATATGATGGATTAGATGATTATTGATCCCTTGCAAAGTAAAAAATTATAAGATTAAACCTGTAGGTAAGGTGTCAAAAGATAATTATTAGTAGATCTAGAATAAATTACAGTATCATGACTAGCAGAAGCAATACTGCAAATCGTAGGGTGATATCAGAAATCTAGGACTAGCAATATTACGTCTTAATAGTCATGCACTAAAATCCTAACCAGTCCTATTTTTCCTATATTTAGATGATCAAAACCTGGATTTTCCACAAAATAATGTACAATATGCTCTTTAATGAACTAAAATCACTTATTAGTTGAAATTACTTTGTCTCGGTCCCTAAAGACCTATTTTCATGCTTGTAGGTGCTTGAAACCACTATATTCTTCTTACTCCAAGACCTTTGTGATCCATCCTAAAACTTACTCAAAAAGATTTGCTCTATGTCTTTGTCCTCATATCCTCATAAACCTGCAATCTCCATGCTTTGCAACCTCTTTGTGCTCTAAACCTACAAACTTGTTAAAGATGTGATTAGGACCTTGGTGACAAACTTATCGAATGGGACTACAACTCCATTTATGACATACATGAAATTCTTGATCATGATTACAGACTTGCAACCTACCTGCAGACTTATATATAGGACTCTAGAAGATTGTAAATATGCATTGATGACCTTAAAGACTTGCAAACCTACTTAAAGGATCCATTTTCCTCATTACAACATTAATAAATTGATAAGAACTTGTTAAGAGACCTATATAAGCCTGAAGGAGGGAAAACAAAGTCAAAAGTATCCTTTGATACAAGAAGTATGGACTTTGTGGTTTACAAAGAAGTTTGAAACCTTCAACATGACCCTATACCCCCTTTTGAAATGTTTCACCACTCTTTAATGATCAAATGACTGCTCCTAATACCTTTTTGATGTATTCTCCCCTTGAAAAACACTTTTATATCATTTCAGTTATCAAATAGGCATATATAAGGGCTAAAATCTACTTTATGACCTCTCAAATGCTCCTGAGACCTTATTCAATCCTACAAATTTATGGAATAGCCCTAAATGATCATCATATACTTGATTTTGATGCAAGGAGATCAACCACATGAATGTAATGTTAAATCTCATAATAAGTTGATCTTGGCATAAAAATTAGGCTACTAGCATGCAAGGTGGTGTAATGTCAAGCTGATTGAAAAAGTCAACATTTTTGGTGACTTTTGTGGGTTGTTTGCCTGCTAAGAAAGGATCTAGTAGCCTTATGTAAGTCCATTGGACATATGAATTAGTAAAAGCTCAAAACCACTCAATCTAAAAGTGCACCCATGATTGAAACATGCTTGGCAAGCCTTTAAATGAATTGAAGATACCTCAAAAATCATAAAAGAAAACAAAGAATAGTAGAAAAAATGTGCAAAAACACTTAGAGTAATGATAAACAACTACACTATTCATAAAACAATGTGCAACAAAACTTGGAGGAATGAGAAAAAACTAAACTACTATGTACATGTTTAGAATAAGACCTCAAAAGCACATATTGAGGTGTATCCCATTGACTGGGATAGGTAGTGATTTTCCAATCAGCCTAGGTCAAAACAAAAACCTTTAAGGTCTTCATAGATACATGCAAAAATGTCATCATATTCTTTGAAAATATCAAAAAACTCTTATTTTTCAAATTTGGAACGTACATTTCTTATTTTTAAATGCTTGTCCCTTTAGATATCCACTTGTTTATAGTCTCCCTCTTTGATCGTCATGTTCCTTATTTCATTTTTTAGTTGATCATCTATGTTTAAAATGCTCTTCAATGTCACTAACTCTTTTGGCAATTCATTAGTATTCAATTGTACAATCTAATCACCATAAGTTTTTTTCACCCTTGATTGATTTTTAGAAGAAAAATCAAACTCTTCCACTAATTTGACATGTTTTTCTTGATCTTTCATGATGTCATTAGGTATACCAAATTGAGATCCAACTGTCGCAAGTCCATTAGTATCCTTATTTTTCTCTCTAATAACTGTTGGCCTACTAAAAGCCTCAAATTCCTTAATGAGATCAAAGCAAAACTACCATGTTTCATCAAGATCTTCTTAAGGCTCTAAATTTATATCAAGATCTTCTTGAGGCTTCAAAATATTAGGTATAACATTATCTTTTTCATGAATGTAATAGGTTCCCAAGCCTATTTCTTTCTCATCATCAAAAGGATCAAACTCATAGCATCATTTTACCCAATCATCAAGTAAGATATATGGAACTTCTCCCAAAGATGTGGTAGCCTTATGAAGGACACCGTCCTCCTCTTAATCAAACATGATACAATTCATATTCATTAGATTAGGCATATAAGGCTCAATGTGGTCTTCGAAGATAGGCTCAGGCTTAATGGTATGTAGTCCTAAGAAGCATATGTGACCAATCAGAAAATAAATACCCACCTATTTTTACAATAAAGTCTCTACAAAGGCATATGGAAAAATAAGGAGGGAGGTCAATGACTAAAATGTCTTGCAAGATGGAAAGGCTAAGGCATGCATGAAGTGCAAGATTGAGGTTCTTGATGATTACTACCATGTTAACAATAGTACCATCAAGATGCACAACCCTTTTTATGATTGGAGTGTATTCAATACCTAACTTATAAGCTACCTTCTTGGGTATAAATGAAAGAATTTCCCCTAAATTTATCATTCATTTGTGTATAATATGCTTTCTAATGATGAGAGAAATATAAAATGGAGGTGGTTTGCTTACTTTGCATTTTCACCTTTTGGTTGGCACAAATTATTAGGAACAATTGATGTACTCTTAGCTAGTCCATGAAGATGAAAGTTCTTTAAGGCTTCTTGTATCAAATCCCTTTGAGAAGGAATAGAAAGAGCCTCTCACATGGTCATGTTCATATTTTTCCTCTTCATTTGTTTTACTATGTTTAAAGGAACTTGGTTTTTGGTTAGTTTGGGGTTGAGCTTCTTTTCAAACAACCTGATTTACTTGTGTCTAAAAGGTCCCAACAATTGATTTTTATTTAGTAGCTTCATGTGGAACTTGGGAGGTGAAAGGTTGACCAATTGGAGAAGATGGCTCTCCCTCCATTACTCTCTTATTATATACTAGGTTATATGTAACTAGATTAATTCCCATGTTTATTACTTCATCCAAATTCACACCATAAGAATCACTTTCTTCCCAATTCAAAAAGATAGATTTACTTGTTACTTGATCTCAAACTTCTTCCCCTTTCATGGCTAATTCCACTTGTTTCTCTTTAACTATGGATGCACTTTGTACCATCAAAGATTGGCTAAGAACCCTAGGACAAGCATTTTGGTTATGAGGCTAGTTGCATGGGTAACACCATTCATAGTCTTAGACAAGGTTGTTTTATATAGGAACAATGTCCTTAGAAGTTCTTGAAACAACTAGTTTTTTAGTATTGAAAGGTCTAGTATACCCTATTTGGCCTTGTCCTTGGGCGTTGCCTTGATAGGGATACTTATTGAGATAACATACTTGGTTGAAAGGATGATAGGGTCTACTTTGTTGGGCATGCTTCCTTTTCAAGGCTACTAATTCATTTCCAAAACTCTATAGTAAGGTATTAACCTCATGCAACTCATTGGTAGGGGTAGTAGATGGTGTTGATTGGTTGGTTATTCTAGGAAGAGATGCCAAGGTGAATTGATTAGTGGGTTGATTGGGTGGAGGCTCCAAAAAATGGGGCATTAGTGATCTAGGAGAAATCTTTCCAACTTATATCAAACAATTCTTGGCTCTTATATCCACCTCATATGCATCAGGAAAAATAGTTCCTCCTATGGACTGAATCATGACAGCCACATCACTGTTCAAGGCTCTCAAATAGTACAAGAATGCGGTGTTTGGAGAAGGTTTAACAAGTGGTGGAATTTTGTCCCAAGTTTTCGAAAATTTGAAATTGTAGTCCACCATGATTTCATGAGAATCTCTCTTGATAGTAGTCAGCTACTTCATTAGTGATAGGTAATCACTCTTATCCTCAAATTTCTTGTAAATATTCTCTCATAAATCATCCCAATTGTGTATGGATTTGGGCTACAATCCCCTATACCATTTAAGTGCTTCTCTTTTAATGGAAGTAATAAGTGATCTCACATCCACATTATCAACTACAATATTGTGGACTGAACATATATTAGCAATATCTTGTATGTGCTATATAGGAGTGGTTGTATTTTCACTAGTAAAGTAAGGTATACTCTTAAGGGAAACAAATATAATTTAATCACATTGGGCAAGGGAAGAGGGTTGCCTCCATTAAAAGTAACAAAAATATAATTTCTTTAATGGGCCATGAATGGTTTGGGATTAGTCTTTCTCTTAGCTCAAAAAATCTACCAAAAGGAGGTGTAGATTGGGATCTTGTCGGAGGTGAGATTTGGGGTCTTGAAAGAGGTGACCTAGACCTTCTATTTATCCTTCTTGCTGAAAGTGAAGTTAATTCAGAAAACTAAAAATGCTTACCTCTTGAGGAAGCCCTTGTCTCCACTCTTGGCATAAAAGCATAGGTCTATTTGGAAACAAGTAACTTGTGGAGTCGTTAGGTGCTTGAGAAATGCATCCAAATCTATAACTTTCCAAGAGTAGCACCAAATTCTTAGCTAAAACTCTTCAAAACTCTTCACTCAATGGAGTTGAGAGTCCTACCAGGCATGCCAAAAAACTATTATCACATTAATCTTGCACCCATTTGATTTATAAGATGACTCACTACAACAATGGGAATGTCCCCAGAGTGTGGGACCTTGGCTCCTTGGGATGAACCTCTAGAAAGGTCAGCTTCCTTATTAAACTACGTGCATGATAAAAGATCAAATTGCAACCCTAAAACACTACTAAAAGGGGATTATTTACATCTATAACTATGATTTTATCATGGAAAAGAGTAGAAGTAACCAAAATTCACAAAATGGCGATGCACCAAGTTTAAAGAGCTCCTTAACTTGTTAAGATAACACAAGAAGTCTTCAAAAGTGATAATAAATCACACAACTTTCACACAATCTACAACTTTCTCAAACTTTACATAAGTATTTTGCATGGAGGTAGGAAACCTACACAACATACAACCTACAAAAGGGGATGTAAGGATGATTGGACAACAACAAAAAGGAATAAAACATCCACAAGTGAAGATTAACTCAAAATCACACAATATTCAAGAACATTGATAGTATGAAAAAGGCAAATATCAATTCTTTTATTGAATTCAGGCATAATCTAGTTTTACAATCCTCAAAAGGGTGGAGTTTTGTTACACCAAAGAAAGGGCTCCTTAATTCATCTCATAAACAATCATATATAAAAGAATACAAGTAGTGAGAGAAGGACATTAACTTCCTTCAACTAACTTCATTAAGTCCTACATGTGTGGAAAAAAAGAAACCAATTTCAAGTGTAGTCAGGGAAGAATATCGTATCTTCATTCTAGTTGTATCCTTGAGAAGGTTAGCCATGATATATTTGGTCAATGGCCTTCACTTTCTGCTAAATTCCTAGAATAACTTGGTCTTCCTGCCTTAATATGCATTGATGTCTCCACTTTCCTCCTAGGCATATATGTTAGAATATAGCTTATTTTGACTTGTTGGTGATGTTTAAATCCCCTACTAAGTCTTCTACATGAAAATAGGTCTCAATATAACCAAAGCATGCCTAATTCTCCCATCTAGAGCTCTTGTACATACTTATCATAAACACTAACTACTTGATGAGGTTGCACATCTTGAGGAGGAAGTTTAAAATGGTTTCGATGCTTTAAAGATGTTCTTTAAGCAACTAAAATCACTTATTGGTTGAAAAGACTCTGTCTCAGTCCCTAAAGACTTGCTTTCATGCTTGTAGGTGATTTGAAACCATTGTATTCGTCTTACTCCAAGACATTTGTGATCCATCCTGAAACTTACTCAAAAGGATTTGCTTTGTGTCTTCATCCTCACAGACTTGCAATCTCCATGACTAACAACCTCTTTGTCCTCTAGACCTATAAACTTGTTAATTATTTGATTAGGACATTTGTGATAGGCTTATCAAACATGCCTACAACTCCATTTCTGACCTACATGAAAGTCTTGATCATTCTTATAGACTTGAAACCTGCATGTAAACTTATATATAGGTATTTAGAAGCTTGCATATATATTGATGATCTTGAAGATCTAAAAAATTGCTTAAAAGATCAATTTTTCTCATTACAACATTACGAAACTAATAAGAACTTGTTAAGATACCTTTGTAAGCTTGAAGGAGGGAAAACAAAGTCAAAAGTATCCTTTGATACAAGAAGTATGGACTTTATGGTTTACAAAGAAGTTTGAAACCTTCAACATGACCCTATACCCCCTTTTGAAATGCTTCACCACTCTTTAGTGATCAAATGAATGCTCCTAAGACCTTTTCGATGTATTTCCCCCTTGAAAAGTACTTTTATTTCATTTAAGTTATCAAACATGCATGTATAAGGGCTAAAATTAACTTTATGACCTCTCAAATGCTCCTAAGACCTTATTGAATCCTATAAATATATGGAATGCCCATGAATGATCATCATATACTTGATTTTGATGCAAGGAGATCAACCACATGAAGGTAATGCTAACACTCATAATCATTTGATCTTAGCATATAAACCTCGCTACTAGCATGCAAGGTGATGTAAGGTCAAGATGACATGAAAAGTCAACGGAACCCAAACTGGGTTCAAGGGATATTGTGTTAAGCATTGTGAAACCTTAACACATTACTCAATAATGAATCAACCACTACAAATGGTTTATAGATTCAATTTGTATAGTTTCACTCAAATTCACTAAATATAGCTCGAATGCATGATCAAAATAGAATAAATAGTGTTCATACCCCCATCATGACCTCAAATTCAATTGTATAGTCTCTCAAGTTTGCTCAAATTCACTCAATATAAAATAAATGAATGATCAAAAGAAAATGAACAATGTCCATTCCCCCATTATGACCTTAGTGCCAACAAGTGTGAAATGGATTGGAAGCCATTTGTCATTAAACTCGTAATAATATATACCATTGCTACCAAAATTGAAATGATGAAGATATGGATTATGCTTATTCCCCCATTATGATGTAGAATACCATCAATAAGTAAAGTGAAATGATAAATATTTTTCATTAAACTTGTAAATTATATTGTTGATCCTATAAATTGGGTATACCTATATGGCATATGCCTTTGAATGTGTCTCAGGATGAAATATATGTAAACATATAGTTTATGTTCCTAAAGCATGGAGTGCATTTACATGGAATATGCCTCTAGAATCTATTGAACATGAACAATGATTTATTTAGCTAAGATTTAAATTATTACATAATGATATTTATATAACATATGATGTTCATATTAGGCCCTATTAGTTAGCGTGAGCAATCCAAAAGGAATAGGATCTTAACAACATTCATATTGTAAATAACCCAAAGACTAAACCAAATAACAAACTAACAACCTATATACTACGTGAGTTGTTTTATACAACCTCATGTTTAAAATTAGACTATGGTGAATTAACCACCATGTCAAATGTTATTATAACACCCCCTACCCACCAATTCCCCGTGCCCCACCGCGCCCGCCCCCCTCCCCCTCTCCTTCCCCCCCTCCCACCCCTGGCAATTCATCATTAGCTCAAGTGATCAAGAGAGAGATTATCAAAATGCCTCAAATTTATCTCATGTGACTTGGTGAATATATTTACACGTTATTCTTCTACTAGGAAAATTTGAAGTTAGATCTTGTGTTGTTGAACATGTTCATGTATGAAATGTACTTATACCTCAATTTGCTTTTTGTCTTCATGAAATACCAAATTACGAAAAAGTTTAATAACACCTTAATTGTCACAATACAGGATGGTAAGTTACTTTTATGGTACTCCCAATCCTGACGATATGTGACTTAACCATATCATTTCATAAACAACCCCTCCTAGTGCATGATATTTCGATTCATTGGAAGATTGAGAAACAAAGTTTTGTTTCTTGATTTCCCATGATATAAGACTATATACAAAAAATAACACATAACCAGAAGTGGATTTTCTATTATCGATATTTTTTAATATCTTATCAATAAGAATTGATAATTATTCTTATATTCTAGGCACTAGTCCATTGTACCCCTTATGTATCTCAATATTAAATTAGAATCCCAATCAACTGTTGATAGAGAATTGTATTTCATTTCAGTGATGGATCTATATGAAACAACTGAAGCCTTGTCTCCATAGGAATAGCAATACGATTACAATCCATCATCTAAAATTTATCAATCATTGTCTTGGTATATTTCATTTGGGACACAAATATGTGGTGCTACTTTTGCCATACTTCTAGTCCAAGACAATAGTGTAGTAGCCCAAGATCTGTCATGTCAAATGATCGATTGAGATATTTATTCGTTACATCAACCATCTTCATTTAATTTCTTGTGATGACTAGATCATGAACATATACAACAATAATCATAATCTTCCCCATTTTTGTTTGAGGTAGAGATTTGTATCATAAGGACTCCTCTAGAATCCATGTTGAACGAGATGTTCATCAATTTTTATATACGATGTTCAAGGAACCTATTTGAGACCATATCATGATTTAATGAGTCTACATAGTTTTCCTTCTCTACTAGGTATGACAAAACCTTATGGTTGAGTCATGTAGAATTCTTCTTGTAGATATCCATTTAGAAAGGCATTGTTCGCATATATTTAGTGAACTTTTCATCTAAATTGTGTAGTCAGAGCAAATATCATTCTAACAGTCTTGATCTTGGTTGGGAGAGCATAAGACTCCTCATAGTCAATGGATTCATTTTGAGCATATCCTTAAGATATAATCCATGCTTTGTGCTTGTCAATACTGCCATTTTCTTTGTATTTTGTTTTGCAAACCCATTTATAATTGATTGGCTTCTTCCATGGTGGAAGATCTACAAGATATCATGTGTTATGTTTCATCAATAATTGATGAGGGGTATGTTTCTTAAAAGCATAAAGGATATCCTCGAGAATGCCCTCAATCTAACTCCCCAACATCTACTTTGAAGGGTAGATTCCCTAAAATATTTTACACTTTTGATTAGAAAGATGTAATTGATTCTTAAATTATGTTCTTAATTCAACACAAATAATAATTTTTAATCTTTTAATTCGACAATATTTATTATCTTCTTTTTAGTGGGAGCATTATGTCTTTATGGAGCTCACGTGTGTTCTCCTTGGTTGAATATGATGACATATTAAATGGTTTTTTTGCTTAAACAACTCGTCGTAAGGATATGAAGAGCCAAGAAATAGTAGTTGTATCAGTTGGAAAAGGAAATGTTTTGGTGTTGATAGAAAATTCCTATACTCATTTGTAGTTGTTTTTTTGTATTGCAGACAAGTTTCATGCTTATAAAGGATGAAACGTAACATATTTGTTGTGTTACTTACAACCATGATTTCGAAGATTCTAATTTATTTGTTAAGATATATATATATATAATGAAGTAAAGTCAATTACTAATGATAAAAGAGACTCAAACCTTTGGTTAATATTGATAAAGCTCTACATCTTTACCTCTTAAACCATAACACAAAGGTATAAGATTATAAAACTCTTTAAAACATTTCAAATTTAATAAATTGTAATTTCAAAACATGTAAAACATCATCAAAATATATAAAAAATTAATTAATAAATTCTAACGAATTATAATTGCATTTATGCATGCCTTTATTTGTAAGGAGAGATTCCATTCCCCATTCTTTTTTTCCTTGATAATTTTTTTGGGGCCTTAAATGTAGATAATGACATCTAGTCTTATGATAATATTGATAGATATAATAAGTTTGTAAGGTTTTTTTGTTTTTCTCCAATTTTATAGCTTTTACTTATTTGACCTTTATTTATATTCTATTATGTATATAGAGTAATTTTTTTTTTCCCCTACCAAAAACGATCTTTTTATGTCACATGCTAAATAGATTAAATAACAATATAAATAAAATCCCATTAATTTTAAAATCACATAAACTTAAATTTTTGCATATTATAAAGATAATATTTTTGAATGAAAGTATAATTAAAATAATAATATAAATTTATATTTTCATTTATAAAGTAAAGATTTTGAATTATAATAGGAGTTAAATTTGTTGACCATATAAATGTGTTTATTTTTTATTAAATATAAAATAAAATTTTGAAAAAACAAAAAAGTTATAATAAACATAAATTTTTTTTTGATATTTTTTTATTCAACCGTAAATTATAATAACATTATATAGTAACATAATTTATGATGTTTCCTTATTAAACTACAGTCGAATAAACTATAATAACATTTGAAGGGCATTGTTGAATAAATAACCCTCATTCAAAAACAATTTATGGTGGTCCAATTTGATCGTTAATCCAAATGATAACGGCAATCTGTGTTACTTCGAAAATTTCACTTTACAAATGTGTATGTACCTCTACCTATGGAAATGTTAAAAAACTCCTAATGTATGTGTGTCAGGGCACTATAATATATATATATATATATATATATATTTTCAAGGGTCTATGCCAGAGAAAGGACTGATCTGCTGGATGGATCTAAAGTAGATAGATAGATAATCAGGGGGCGTGCTGTTTTGGCGTGGGTAAAATGTGGTGGATAAAATCGTCCAATTCATGTTGAGAGGATCCAATGCTAGACCTCAACAAAGCCTTTAGAGATTCCGCTCTATCCTTCATTTCCACTCCTTCCTCACTTGCCATCAATTTTTTCACTCCCTTCACAACGCTGTCCCTCGTCACCGCTCCACGCACCACGTCATCCACCTCGATCATGGCCGCAACCTTGAGCTCCCTCACAAGCAGCTTCGCATTGTAGTGCTGATCTCCTCGTATGGGCCATGCCAGCAGGGGCACACCATGGCCCAGGCTTTCTACCGTCGAATTCCACCCGCAGTGCGACAAAAACCCGCCTGTCGCCGGGTGGGACAGTATCAGCAGCTGAGGGGCCCACCCGCGGATTACCAGCCCGCGTCCTTCGACCCGCCGTTCGAAACCCTCCGGCAGCATATCTTCATCTTGCTCCTCTTCTTCACCCGACTGCAAAACTAAAATGAACGCGTTGTCGGCAACTTCCAGGCCGAGGGCGAGCTCGGACCATTCTTCGTCCGACGGGCCCACCTCACTTCCGAAGCAGACGTAGAGCACCGACCCGGGCGCCCGGGCGTCGAGCCACTGCGCGCACCGCTCTTCGTCGATGCTGCTCTTACGGCTGTTGCGTAGCGAGCTGTCGTGCGTTACGGAGCCGGGTGACCCTTCCCAGACGGAAGACGGCAGAAGCGGACCCACCGCCCACGCGGGCCTCTGTGTCTCTTTTATCACGTACTCCACGAACGGAGACTCCAATTCCCGGCATGTGTTCACCAGGGCGCCGTTGCATTCTTTCAGTCCATTCATCCACGGCGGGTGTCCGCCCGAAGCATGGTCACGCGGCGGAGGCGGCGGAGGCCTGCCACCGCCACTGCGCCCTCTGGGCGGGCGCCGGCCTCTGTGACCCGGAGGCCCCTGCGGAGCGCCTTTTTCTGTGCCGTTTGGAGGTGGGCCCGGCGGCGCACCGTGGCGGGCATCAGAGGGAGTAAGGGTCATCGACTCCGGAAACCCGGGCACTGTAAAGGGCGCATTTGCTTCCTCCGTCTGAGCGCTGTGCTTCCATATGGCATACTCGAACGCCAAGGAGCAGGCGCCCGACGTAAAGAAAGAAATTCGCGGAATACCAAGCTTATTACACACGCTTGTTACCCACGGCACCATAACGTCCCCAATTATGCAAAGAGGTGGAGAGCCAAGCCCTTGCAGAATGTTTTCCATAGGCTTTGCAAGATGGTCTGTGAATGGGCCCGATTCTTGATGGTCAGCCGCTGCTTCTTTTTCCTCCTCCTGCAATTCTAATACGCCAATGGTAAGGCCCAGGGATTCGTGGGCTTCCTTGGCTGTCTGTTGCAAGGAAGGGGCAATTGAAGGGTCGGCTAGAATTGTGATGGAAACGCCTCTTGCGGCCAATCGCTTGCAGAGCTCGACGCAGGGAAAGACGTGGCCCTGCCCGTGGAAGGGCACCACCATGATTTGAACGGATTCCATGTTTGCACGGTATACGAGAAGATCGTTTCACTTTATAAAGAGGTAAATTCCTTGTTGGTGTGTAATGTGGATGCCTTGGGGTCTAAGCAATGCGGGGAATAAACAATGTTATCTTCGATTTGTGGAAGAATGGCAGAGGGTAATTTGACTGGTAGTTAGGGGGGCGTGTGTATGTCCGACAAGATCTATACAGAAACGTTTACACGGAAGTGGAGGCTACAACGTGTGATCCTCTTGCAGAAAATCTCCCTCTTCGTTCGTCAAACCGCGTACACGACACAAGATGGGGAAGGCTTAAGAGCCGAGTGTGCATAATAAGGTAGTGTTGAGGGGATCCTACCTATAAGGGATGTACGACTTTGACATTTCTAAGTGACGTTCACAAGCTATCAAGCGATTCGGTTCCCTTCTTTGTTTAGTGATTAGAGTGAGCGCAAGTTTGAATTAAGCAAGGTGTTGGAAAATCGAAGTCACTGTTGCCTTGGTCCAAGTTAAGAGTGGGTAGTGGGCGTCTGTCTATGCTAGGTTTGCACAGGGGTGTCGGAGACAGTTATGTTGGTTTAGGTTTCGTGAAGCAAGCGCTGGGTTGTCCTAGGCAGAGAGTTGTCAAACCTTGGGAGGGGATTGTCTGTTGTAACCATTTGAGTAGTCGCTGAGCATTATCAGTTGTGCCCGACTTGGTGGTGTGTGTATGTTGGCTTGTTACCCTGGTTATTGTACTTTGGACTGGATTCCCTGAAGAGTAAATAAAATAGACATTTCTCCCAATTGTTCTTGCATTGTGTGAATGCTCTTGTGGTTAGAGTAGTTTCATGTTCATCGCAAGTGTTGTGTTATAAGCTTCTGCATTTAATCCGTTTGTATACAAAAGCATACCATCCTCTGTGTGTGTGTGTGTTTTGTGCAGGGGAACACTGAAGCCGTAGTCCATAGTTCTCAACAAGCCCTGTCACAACGAAGGATTTAGGTGAAAGCAAGTGGTGCCGCACTGGGTTCCAGCTTAGGCGAGTTGGCCTTGTGACAGTTGGTATCAGAGCACAAGTTTTGTGTCTTGTTTGGGTTGTGTTTGCCTTGTTTATAATCTTGTTGTGTCGTCCACTCTTCCCCTATTGGGTCAGTGTTGTGTGTTGAGTCTGAGTTAGTATGACAGGGGAACAGTCCGAAGTTCCCCCGGAATCTACAGCGGGTAGAGGCAAGGTAAAGGACAAAGGTGAAGGTGGTGGTGATTGACATAAGAGCAAGGGAAGCTCTGAGTTGGATAAAAACTTTGTCGAGCAAGTGAATGCCCAATTCCACGAATGGGATGTTGTTGTGGGCATGAGGTTTATGGAGCTCGAGGAGAAAGTGGAAACCATGGATCAAACAGTCAAGATATTGACGGAAAGGTTGGAGGAAAGTGGTGCATCTTAGGGTAGGTTACAGGGTGAAGTGACTGTGTCGGGGAACAATACTGAGTCTTACGAGAGCGCCTGAGTCCAGTTCGACAACCATTTCTAAACTCCTCAAATTGGACCCTGAATGTTACGACAGTGCACGAGATGATAATCTTTTGGAGAATTTCTTCTGGGACATGGAGTACTTGACAGGTTTGGGAGGATTGTCAGACGCACAAGAGGTGTGTGCTGTGGCAAGATATCTTACGGGTACGGTGAAGGTTTGGTTTAGAACCTTGGCGAATGACATCGCATCAGGGGGATCCACGAAGTTGGACTTATGGTTGGATCTGAGGAAAGCCCTTGGGGATCAATTCCAACTGGGTAATGCGGCATGGTTGGCTAGGATCAAATTGAGTTTGCTGAAGCAGAGGGAGAAGATGAGGGAGTACATCAAGTACATCAAGTCTTTCTAGAGCCTAATGTTGGAGATAAGGATATGTTCGAAGCAGATAGGTTGTTTCAGTTTATGAATGGTCTTTAGTCATGGGCTAAGGTTGAGCTTTGTCACCATCAAGTGTCAGAAGTCAGTGAAGCAATTGCCATAACAGATCGACTCTTCAATTTTAGGGAAGAGTCCTCATCCAAGCACACCCAGATCTCTAACACTCCGAAGGGAAAGAGTGTTGAGAAGAGTTTAAGTTTTTTGGGGAAGCCAGGTGGCAACCAAGTAGGGAAGACTACTCAACAGTCGTCAATGGGGTCTCAGAAGTCCAATAGCACATCCAAAGGTGATGGGAAGAAGTCACAAGGTGGAGAATCGGGTGGTAAGGCTCGATTGAAGTGTTGGACGTGTAGTGGGGGTCATTACAACAGAGATTCTCCAGAACGACCGAGGGTGGTAGCAATTCAGTCAGTGCAACCAGATGAACAAGGTGAGCAAACGATGTGTATGCTCATGAGGCTCAATGCTATGGAAAAGCTTGGGTGTAGAACTCCGAGTGGAGAAAATACCCTGCATGGGTTGAATTTTGTGGAAGTGACGGTCAAGGGAAAGATCATCACCACACCCCTAGACACGGGTTTGACCCACAACTATATTGCAATCCGGAAAGCCAAAGAGTTGGGCCTCCAGTCCTCCGGAGGTATCGGGTGGTTTAAGGCAGTGAATTCTCCAGCTCAATCTACTCTTGGTTCCGCACGGGGTGTGGACATCAAAGTCGAGGAGTGGAAGGGAAAGTTGGATCTATCCATGATCAATATGGATGATTTCGACTTAGTACTGGGACAAGAGTTTATCCGAAAGGGTAAAGTGGCAATTTTTCCCCATCTTGAAACTCTATTTATGTTGGATCCGATGCAGACGTGCATGGTGAAGACAGTGCAGAGGAGACAGTCAGAAATGACGTAGGTGTGTTCAGCGATGAGTATGCGGAAGGTTGCAAGGAACAAGGCGGAACCCATGTTTTTGACAGCGCTTGTTGGTGGTTGGGATGATGAGGGGCAATAGGTCCGTATTCCAACTGAAGTGAAGAAGGTTCTTCATGAGTACCAAGATCCTATGCCCAGCCAGTTACCACCTTATTTGCCACAGAGAAGAGTCATTGACCATCGTATTGAGTTGGTTTCGGGTGGGAGTCCTCTAGCAAGGGCTCTGTATTGGTTATCTGACCCTGAGATGGTTGAGTTGAAAATGCAATTGGAAGAGTTGATTGCGGAGTATCTTCATCTGTCGCACTCCCCATATAGAGCAGCAGTATTGTTTAAGAGGAAGGTTGATGGGTCACTTAGGCTTTGTGTAGATTATAGAGCCTTGAACAAGTTAACCATCAAGAACCGGTAACCTGTACTCCTAATCAAGGATTGCTTCGATCACCTATCCAGGGCGAAAGTCTTCACAAAGTTGGACTTGAGGTCGAGATACTATCGGGGCAGAATTGCTCCAAGAGATGAAGAAAAGATGACAATTGTCACCAGATATGGGTCGTACGATTTTTTTGTGATGCCCTTTGGGTTGTGCAACGCGCCAGCGACATTTTGCACGCTCATGAACAATGTGTTCAAGTCCCTTTTGGACAAGTGTGTGGTCGTCTACCTTGATGATATCTTGGTGTTTTTCAAGAACCAAGAAGAACATAGGGCGCATCTTGCAGAAGTGTTTAAGCTGCTGAGACAGCATGACTTATTTGTGAAGAAGGAAAAGTGTTCCTTTGCCCAGGAAGAAGTTCACTTGCTTGGACATGTGATTGGGGAAGGCAAGATTAGGCTAGACCCAAGGAAACTTGAAGCAATCAAGGATTGGGAGCCACCCAGAGATGTACATGGGGTGCATCAATTTTTGGGTTTGGCGAATTACTACAGAAGGTTTGTCAGTCAATATTCGAAGCTTGCGAGTCCGTTGACCAAGTTTCTGAAGAAGGAAGTGAAGTGGGTGTGGTCTGAAAAGTGTTAGGGTGCATTTGAGCTTTTGAAGAAGACGCTGACTACATCGCCTATTCTATCCTTGGTAGACTTCAATAAACCTTTTGAGGTGCATACAAATGCATTTGATTTTGCCATTGGTGGGGTGTTGATCCAAGATAAGCATTCGATTGTGTTTGAGTCGAGGAAAATCAAGGATGCAGAAAGGAGATATCCGATTCATGAGAAAGAGATGACGGCTGTAGTAGATTGTTTGAGAAGGTGAAGGCACTACTTGTTGGGTTCACACTTCATCATCAAGACAGACAATGTGTTGAATTCTTTCTTTCTAACTCAAAGCAAGTTAACACCAAAGCAAGCAAGATGGCATGACTTTCTTACTGAGTTTGATATGGAAATCGTGCATATGGTGGGCAAAGAGAATGTGGTCGTGGATGCACTCAGCAGAAAGCCGCAGTTGGCGGTCATTGCAACAACATCAGCTAGTCCAATTTTTACTCAAGGAGAAAGGTAGAACTAACAGGGGAGTTGATGGAGAAGATCCGTGTCGGTTTGGTTCAGGGTCTTCAAGCTGCGGCATTGGTAGAGACCGTTGAGGGATAGACTCAACTAGGCAGGGAAAACAAGTTCAACATTTCAGATGGGATGTTGTGGTTTGCCAAGAGTCGGGTTTATGTTCTGAAGTGGGGTAGTTTGTGCAAAGATTTGATCAAGGAGTGTCACGATTCTTTGTGGGCAGGCCATCCTGGGTAGAAATGCACTATGACTCTTTTGGAAAGGGGCTTCTTCTGGTCGAAGATGAGCAAGGATGTGGATGAGTTTGTTCGTTCATGCTCAATCTGTCAGCAAGACAAGCCTAAGCATCAGTTGCAAAGAGGGCTTCTCCAACCGTTGCTTGTCCTTGTAAGGCCTTGGGCGAGCGTGAGTGTGGATTTTATCACCGGCTTGCCTAGTGTAAATGGAAATTCTAGCATCATGGTGATTGTGGATAGATTTTCTAAGTATGCCACCTTCATCGCATGTAAGCAACCTTGTGGTGCAGAGGAGTCAGCAAGATATTTCTTTCGGAATGTGGTGAAGTATTGGGGTATTCCTTTGAGCATCAATGCAGTGTTGGAGTCTTACTTGCGGCATTTTGTACGAAGTGACCAAACAAATTGGCCAGATTTGTTGGACTTAGCACAATTTTCTTACAATAGCCAAAAGAGTGAGTCGAGCAAGTACTCACCGTTTGAACTCGCAATGGGCCAACAACCTTTGTTACTCACACAGTGATTGCTGGATACTTTGGAAGGTGTCCATCGGTTACGAAATACTTGAAGGATTGGCAAGAGTGGGTTGATCTTACGAGGTTGTATCTATTGAAAGCGGGAGACCATATGAAGAAGTACGCAGATCAATCTAGACAATCTGTTGAGTTACTGATGGGCAGTAGGGTGATGCTACAGATGGAGCCAGAAGTGTTCAAAGCTCATCCTGGAACAAAGAAGTCCTTAGTTCGCAAATATGATGGGCCATATGAGATTGTGGCTCGGGTGGTCAAGGTTGCCTACAAACTTCTGTTACCAAAACACATGAAGGTGCATCCAGTGTTTCATGTGAGCTAGTTGAAGCCTTTTGTTATGGATGACGCTGAGCCAATTCATAGTTAGCCTAATCGTCCTCCTACGAATGTGATGGATAAGCCAGATTGGTAGTTGGAGCAAATACTTGAGGTGAAGACAGTGGGATTTGGTCACAAAAAGAGAAGGGACTTCCTTATGTGTTGGGTCGGCGAAACTTCAACAAGTTGGGAAAGGGAAGAGTCCCTTTGGAACTACAAGGATAAGGTCAGGGTATTCCTAGCTACGAACAAGGGCCTTGGTCCCTTGGCTCAAGCTTGAGTCTGAAGAGGGGACCTCCTCCAAGCGACATATGGTGGAGTCTTCGGTGTCGAGGATGTCGCCAACTTTAAGTAGGGGAGTCTATAAGGGATGTACGACTTCGACATCCCTTAATTACGTTCACAAGCTATCAAGCGATTCGGTTGCCTTCTTTGTTTAGTGATTTGAGTGAGTGCAAGTCTGAACTAAGCAAGGTGTTAGAAAAGCGAAGTCACGGTTGCCTTGGTCAAAGTTAAGAGTGGGCTGTGGGAATCTACCTGTGCTAGGTTTGCATAGGTGTGTTAGAGACAGTTATGTTGGTTTAGGTTTCGTGAAGCAAGGGTTGGGTTGTCTTAGGTAGAGAGTAGCCAAACTTTGGGAGGGGATTGTCTGTTGTAACCATTTGAGTAGTCATCGAGCATTATCGATTGTGCCTGACTCGGTGGTGTGTGTATGTTAGCTTGTTAGCCTGGTTATTGTACTTTGGACCGGATTGTCCTGAGGAGTAAATAAAATACACGTTTCTCCCAATTGTTCTTGCACTGTGTGAATGCTCTTGTGGTTTGAGTAGTTTCATGTTCATTGCAAGTGTTGTGTTATAAGCTTCCACATTTAATCCATTTGTATACAAAAGCATGCCATCGTCTGTGTGTGTGTGTGTTTTGTGTAAGTGAACACTGAAGGCGTAGTCCGTAGTTCTCAGCAAGACTTGTTGCAATGAAGGATTTGGGTGAAAGCAAGTGGTGCCACACTGGGTTCCAGCTTAGGCAAGTTGGCCCCGTGACACTACCTATGAGGGATGTGTTACTTCAACATCCCTATCTAGATTCATGAGTTGGTCTGTCTTGATCAAGTGAATGGTTAGCTTTCTTTGCATAGTGATTTGAGTAAATGCAAGTCTAAACTGTCGAAGTGGTGAAAAGCGAATCATTGTGAAGCAGTATGTGTCAGTCTCAAGTTTATGTGGGTTGTGGGCACATGTCTGTCAAAGCATCATGTGGGTGTTTGTGAGCAGCTTTGTTGGTCTTAGATTTCGTGAAGTAGGGGTTGGGTTGTCCTAGGCAGAGAGTAATCAGACCTTGGGAGGGAATTGTTCATTATAATCATTTGAGTGGTTTCGAGCATTATCCACTGAGCCCAACTAGGTAGTTGTTGTGTATGTTGGCTAGTTGGCCCGTTTATTGTACTTTGGACCAGATTGTCCTGAAGAGTTAATAAAATACACATTACTCCCAGTTTTCTTGCATTGTGTGAATGCTCATGTGTGTTTGAGTCAATTTTTCGATGTTTGCAAGTGTGTGTTTTTCTTTTCACTGCTAATCCTCTATTATACAAGTTGTTGTCCATTGCATTTGTGGGTGTACTCATGCAGGTAAACACTGAAGGCATAGTTCATAGTTCTTGTAGAGTCCCATTACAAGGGATTCAAGTTAGGACAAGTAGTGCCACATGAGTGGTCAGCGTCGTCGAGCTGGCCCCATGACAGTTGGTATCAGAGCACATGGTTTGTGTTTTGTAAGATTGTGTTTGTCTAAGTTAAACAATCTTGTGCCTTCCCCTATCGAGTCAGTCCAGTGTTGTGTTTGGTTGTGTCTGAGTGAATATGGCATGAGATCTATCTAGGATGTTTCTCAAGAAGGCCACCAACAAGGGTCGAGAGCAGGGTCGGGGCAAAGGTGAAGGTGGGGTCGCAGTTGCCACGATAGTAAGTCAAAAGTTTCTACAATGGGTGAAGGCCTTGTTGAGCGAGTTGGTGCCCAGTTCCAATTGATGGGGGACCATGTAGGTACGAGATTCAGTCAGCTTGAAGAGAAGGTGACTACTATGGGTAGACGATCGTGGAACTTACTGGAAGGTTGGAGAAGAGCTTGGTGTTCTAGACGAAGTTACAGGATGAAGTGGCTTTGTACCAATCAATGGTATCAGGTTTGGTGAAAGCATCAGGGTCTAGTTCTTCTATAGTCTTGAAGCTCCCCAAGTTGAAAGAACCAGAGTGTTATGATGGTGAGTGAGATGACCATCTTCTAGAGAATTTCTTCTGGGACATGGAGGAGTCCCTAGCAGGGTTAGGGGGTCTATCAGGGGCACAAGAGGTGCACACTGCAGTGAGGTACCTCATGGGTATGGCAAAGGTTTGGTATCGAACCTTGGCTAATGACATTGCATCAATGAGTTCTACGAGGAGGTTGGACTCTTGAGAGGATATGGAGGAAGCCCTTAGGGATCAATTTTGACCTAGGAATGCAGCATGGTTGGCGAGGACCAAGTTGAGTCAGTTGAAGCAAGTGTGGGAGATGAGAGAGTACATCGATTCTTTCCAAAGCCTTTTTTTGGAGGCCACCGACATGTTAGAGGCAGATAAGTTGTTTCAATTTACTCATGGTCTTCAGTCATGGGCCAAGGGGAGCTCCGTCGCCATGAAGTGTTCGATGTTAGCAAAGCAATTGCTGTAGCAGACCGTCTCTTGGATTTTAGAGATGGTTTTTCATTCAGAAGCACCTTGGGCCCTTGCACATCCATGGGTGGAGGCGTTGATAAGGGGTTGAGTAAGTCTTCAAGGAAGCCAGTGGTTGACCAGGGAAGCAAGGCTACTCTGAAGTTGTTAGTGGGATCTTGAAAGTCTTGGATCACTTTCATGGGTGGCAAGAAGTCATTAGTTGGAGAGTCAAGCAGGAAGCAGTTCCGTTTGAAGTGTTGGACATGTGGTGGGAATCACTACAACTAGGATTGTCCAAAGTGGCAAGGGGTGTTTGCAATTCAGATGGAATATTCAGATGAACAGTGTGAGCAGACGATGTGCGTGCTCAGGGGAGCTCAATGCTAGGTAAGGCTTGGGTTTGGAGGTGGTTGTTGTAACTTGTTGGGGTTGATTATTGTGGAGGGGGTAATTTGTGTTTGAAAACCTCTTACTTCTTGTGGAATCAGGTGGTCCTGCAATTGGAAGTCAACCAGTTTAGCCTTGGAAACTTGGCCTCTAGACCTCCAGAGGTTCAAGTAGCTTAGAGTAGTTACAAGCCATCCATTTTGTGTTGAGACAGGGTTTACCCAAGGTGGGTAAGGTGATAGTTTTCTGTAACTTGGAGTTCTTTTGTGTTGGATCTGTTGCAGACATGCATGGTGAAGATTGTGCAGAGGAGTGAGATTGGGAAGATGAAAGGGTGTTGGGTTGAGTATGTAGAAGAGTGCAAGAATTGGCAAGGAGTCAGTGTATCTTGTATTGCTTGTTCACAGTTGGGATGTTGAAGGGGAGCAACAGGTTCCTTTTTCCCGTTGATGTGAGGTGGGTTCTTCACAGCCATGGAGTATGCTCAAGGAAACATCATCTTGTTGTGTCACAGAGAAGATAATTGATCAAGTGCATTGAGTTGGTTTCAAAGGAGAGTTCTTGGGTAAGGACTCCATTCTTATTGTTGGGCTTGGGGTGTTTGATTTGAAGAGTTGTCTTTGTCTGTTATACTCTTGTGTTGGAGTTTTAGTATTGTTTTGGGAGAAAGTTTGATGGGGTCACTAAGCCTTTGTTGGGTTTGCAAAGTCTTGAAGAGTTGGTTCGTCAGGAACCATTTTCCTCCACCCTGTGTTTGGGGTTGGCAAGGTCAGGGTGATTTTGTGAAGCAGCATTGGTTTGGTGTGGCTTGTGTAGGCAAGCTTGTCTACATGTTGAAGTTATTAGAGATTTAGTGTGTTTCTCAATTTTTAACCAGTTAGATACCTTAGTTATTGATGAAGCCAAATCAGTGATGGTTCCCACCTAAGCGCCCTTCTGTGTATGTGATGGGTTAAATTAGAGTAGCAGTTGTAACAGTTTGTTTGGGTTACTTAGGAATCTGAAGCGGAGGGAGTTTCTAGTGGTGTTGGACTGATAGTTTTTCAGCAAGCTAGGATTAGGTGGAACCCTCAAAGTTAAGGTCATGGAGTTTGGCCTTGGTCTCTCAACTCTAGATGGAGCCTAAATAGGGGGTGTGTTTATCTCTTGGCTTTGGGTTTAAAAAGGAGAGATGTTAATCTGCATGGAGCTTGAAAAAGGGATGTGTTTATCTCTTAGCTTTGGGTCTGAAAAGGGGATGTATTGGTCTCTTGACTCTAGATGGAGCGTGAAAAGGGCAAGTGTTCATCTCTTAGCTTTGGGTCTAAAAAGGGGACGTGTTGGTCTCTTGACTCTAGATTCTGGATAGAGCCTGGAAAGGGGGCGTGTTGGCCTCTTGGCTTGGATTGGGTCTGAAGAAGAGACATGTTAATCTTTTGGCTCTGGGTTGAGTCTGAATAGAAGATTGCCTCATGGGTTCCTGCTAGTGGAGTCATGTTGGTGTCGAGAACGTCACCTATTTTTAAGTCAGGGAGTCTATGAGGGATGTGTTGCTTCAACATCCCTATCTACATTCACGAGTTGGTTTACCTTGATCAAGCGAATGGTTAGCTTTCTTTGCACAGTGATTTGAGTCAATGCAAGTCTAAACTGTCAAAGTGGTGAAAAATGAATCATTGTGAAGTAGTGTATGTCAGTCCCAAGTTTATGTGGATCGTGGGAATGTGTCTGTGCAAGCATCATGTGGGTATTTGTGAGCAATTTTGTTGGTCTCAGATTTCGTGAAGCAGGGGCTGGGTTGTCATAGGCAGAGAGTAATCAAACCTTGGGAGGGAATTCTTCATTGTAATCATTTGAGTGGTTCTAAGCCTTATCGACTGAGCCCGACTCGGTGGCTGTTGTGTATGTTGGCTAGTTGGCCCGTTTATTGTACTTTGGACCGGATTGTCCTAAAGAGTTAATAAAATACACATTACTCCTAGTTTTCTTGCATTGTGTGAATGCTCATGTGTATTTGAGTTGATTTACCGATCTTTGCAAGTGTGTGTGTTTTTTTTCGCTACTAATCCTTTATTATACAAGTTGTCCACTGTGTTTGTGGGTGCACTTGTGTAGATAAACATTGAAGGCGTAGTCTATAGTTCTTGTAGAGTCCCATCGCAATGAGGGATTTGGGTTAGGACAAGTGGTGTTGCACGGGCGGTCAGCTCCGTCGAGCTAGCCCCGTGACAGTACCTCATCCTCCACACCCATTAAATCCCATTACTTATATTCAATGGGTAATAGGCTCTTCATATTGCTCTAGTTTTTTTGTGAAGCGAGCTAAGGCAATATGACAAAAATCTCGATTTAAAGATTATGAAATAATATAAGAACCAATGTGAAAAGAAAAATGGGATCATCATTAACTTAGTTTGGTTGCCCTTTCGTACAAAGTTATTTGTGCACATCATATTTTAGTATCACGTAGTAGTCTTATAAATTGTTTTGGTTATATAAATGTTTTTTAAAATCTTATTTTTTAGTGATGAATCCATGGTTAATTAAAGATTTTATTTAATGTTAAGATTTATCTTTTCAAATGTCTTGGGGTGGTTGTTCAATAGTGAAGTGGTTCCATTTGTATTGGGGCAACTTAGGTTCAAACCTCACCAAAAATTATGCGACCTACACAAACCCATTCAATCCACACATTAGGCAACATACAATGTTTATAGCTTATTCAATCTAGGATAAATACAGATTTATTTGAAATATTCAATTTTGGATGGTGGAGATTTAGTCTACTAGTCAACGTATTTAATAAGTGTTTAACCCTAAATTGATTTAGATTGACGTCATCTAGTGTTAAAGGGATAGAGATAGCTTAGGGCACAAGGATGATAAACTATCTCTTATCAAGCCAATCAGATGCTAAACTCATATAATCATACATTGAATTTCTTAAACTGAGATAGGTTAAAAATAATAAGTATAATTATGCTAGATATGGAAATGACTTATAAGTAATGTAATTTAGCTTGTTATGATGTTAATGTAGTTCTGGGTTTGGAACAGGTAGAAAGCAGAGCAGAAAAAGATTCTAGGATAGTCATCAGATTCTTAATTGGATGCTTCTAGAGTTGTGGGCACTAGCATTAACCTGGAACAGTTGCATTTATGCTACTATCTGAAATTGATGCAAGTGTCTTGTACGAAATACCTACTCGAAAAGGGTGCGACCACTTGGATGCTGCTAGATTTGGCTTCGCCTTTGCTCTTGTGCATTCAGATCTGGGTTATGAATTGTTGCTCTTCATGAATTTACAAAATCCTAGTTCATCTTCATAGAGACCTTGGAGAAAATGGGTTAGTGGGCACATGGTGTCGAGCTGACCCTAAAGACCCCTATGTTAATGAGTGTTGTCTACATAGTCAATACTCTAAAAAGGGCCTTAGACTAATGTAGCTCTCCTTTATGTGTTGGATTGTGTGAGAATCATGCAATATATGCAAAACAACTATAACAATGATCTAACTTGCAACTTAAAAAATATAGCTCTTAGGTTGCTCATTTAGTACTTCAAACATGTGTATGTGTTATCCATATAACTGATATGGAAATAAGATAAAATATGAAAGCTTTGTTCACTCGAGTGCTTAATTGAATGTTTTTTTAAAGTTCACTGGTGAGCAGGTAAGAATTTTATAAGTTTAAAATGAATGAGGGTTGATCTTGTATTTATATCAATCTCTTTAAAAAATTAACTCGCATTAAAGCACTTAGGCCGACCATTAGGATACGTTTCATTTGTAATTTAGATAACTTTATGACAATGAACACTTGCTTTAGAGTAAGACACTTGCATCGAAGCAGGTGTCTGCCATAAACATTAGTGTCCAAAGAGAAGGAAAGTAAGTACGACTTAGAACTTGTTGAGGTGGAAGATAACTATTTTTTAAGCATTTTTGGAAAGATAGAAGGTCTATGTCATCAACATAAAATTGGTCAGACTAAGAGATAGGCCCAAGGTTACAAGATAGAGCAGATGTGAGACTTAAGTGAGAAAGATCCAAAACTGAGAGGAATAGCCAAAGTTTGAATTTACCAAGTGTATAAGACTAAGGTGTTATATAATCTATATAATAATGTCTACATTTTTCCCTTCTTTTAATCTAGTTATGACATTGCTAGTTTAAAGGAAATGAATGTATACTTGGGTATGTATAACACATCTTGCCTCTGTTTGAGTCTAATTTGAGTGCTTTGTTGGTGACTGACCTATAATCAAGTGCATGTTATAGTACATAATCAATACATATAATCTAGAATTGAAAGTATTTGAAAAGATTGAAATTGAAAGAGCAAGGTTTGGAAGTACACGTGTATCGATGTAACCGCTTTGCCTATTGAAAAGTTGATTTGAAAGATGTATCATTGTAAGGCTCTGAAATTGAGATTATCACACACACACACACACACACACACACACACATGTATAGAAAGTGCATATATCTAAGGAGATAGAAAGAGATATTGGAAGACACATGCCCCCAACTTTGGAGACAACGTGAGTTGCCACTCGACAGTTGAGATTAGTTCAATTGTGAAACTCAATCAAATTTATAACCTCATGAACATGAGTGAACAAAGTCAATTCATACTATCAAATTAGTAAGGTTGGATGATATAATCAAGTCCAACCTGAAAGCTTGGAAAGATTGAGCGATTTAGTCACCTCAACCATACCAAAAACAAACTAACTATTGTAGTAGATTGGCTCAATATAGTTTGTAAAAGTACATCCTGGGCATCAGTGCATAAAATTACATCTTGGTGGGTGATTATAGTACCTAAGAGTAGTTTAAAATTTGAAATTGATTTGGATTTTGTAATATTAGGTGCACATTGCATAATATATACACCTTATATATGTATCATGCTAAAATCGTGTATAACAATGGTACCAATGTATATAATTTTTTCACAACTATGAATTTGCATTATATATTGTGTGTTTTTGCCAATTTAAAAACTATGTAAGTGTGGAGAACATGCTTCCAAAGCATGCCCCTACTATATATAGAGAAATCTAAAAATTGAAATAAGTACCAATGTGGAGGACATATTTCCAAAACATGTCCCCACTGAATTTGAGTGTGTCGAATATTGAATAAGAGTAGAGAACATGCTTTCAAAACATGCCCTCACTGAATTTGAAAACTGTGAATATGTGGAAGCCAGGTCTCTATGACATGCCCTCACTGAATCTGAAAACTAATATAAGTACCAAATATTGAATGAGTGTGAAGAACATGCTTCCAAAACATGCCCCCACTGAATCTAAAAATTATGTCAAATGTGAAGAACATGCCTCTATGACATGCCCCCCCTTTGAGATGAGGGAATAACATAAACTGATAGTTATCTCACCTCAAAAGGATAAGATAACTGTATAATTTGTGAATATAATCATGTAGCATATAGAGCATGTCTAGGTAAATGTAGCATTGGTGCGTATAGAACAATGTGATCATATGAAGGCCTAAGATGCATGATAAGGATCATGTCAATGTCTAGATAATCACTGTGCAAACTCAATAAACAAATCAAACATATATACAAGATCACTCAAAATCAAGTCAAAAGACAATGGTCTAAAGAGACAATAAACAAGGGGCATGTTCAAATGCCAAACAATCAAAAGGACATGACTTAGTAAAATGTGCATAAAATTAAGGATGACATATTCAGATGTCCATACAATAAACAATGACATATTCAAATGTAAAAGAAAGCATACATATGCACAATGATCGCAAACAAAAGATCATATTCAAATGCTCGAACAAGTAAGACAATAATAAGATAATACACTCAAGGAAGTGCATAAAGGAAAGCATAAGCAATCAACATAAACATGTCATAGTAGGCCATGGATAAAATGTGTTAGCAAAAAACATCAAGTGCATAGCATATCAAGTACCATGTGTAAGTATGTATATGAGCTCAAAACATAATAATGTAGAGTGACCATAGAATTATATAACATGTGAGTATCATGATCATAGAGGTGGATGCCCCTAATGTCCATATGACATGAGTAGAGGAAAGACCCAACATCCAAAATAAGAATAAATCATGCATCTGTGTATACCTGTATCACACTCAAATAAAAGTGTGACACACGTGTATGTATAAGTACCTGATATGCCATCCAATAATATGGAACTAACACAGATGCCAAGTAGCCAATATAACATGTGTCGAAAATATATTTGTATTTTTTAATATATATTTTTTTGGTATTTTTGTAATACTTGAAGAGACTACTCTATGATCTCATCCAATGGATGGTCATAGGTATCTCCCCCCACTCGGTACCTAACAACTTGAAGTTAGATTTTTTACATTATTTCCGTCATGATTAGATATGTTAAAAATGTACATAGCATGTTCCTCCTCATGTTTTACTTATGCAATATAAGAAGTAAAGCTATCATTTAGAATATGTATTAATTTGCCTTCATGAGAAAATGAAATACCTTGCTGATTTGGATCAATTTTTTGTTCCATTTGGTATAGCAAAAAAGTTCTTAGCATAAATGCATGTGGATATGTGGTAGGCATAACCCAAACTCGTGTTTGAATTACTTTGGGACCACAAGCCATTGATATTATTATGTTGCCTAAGGAGTCTTTCTAACCTCCTTTGTTTTGTAAATTTGTTAGATCAAATCCAATTTGTCTTGTCTTACATTACAAGTAGTTTGTGTTTGTGTAGGATCACCATGGTTATGCAAAAAATAAGCACCATCCATGAATAAGGTAGTTAAATTTTATTGGCATGGATGTTTTTTGTGTTGTTCACTTTAGGATTCTTACATAGGACATGGACCTTGGATTGGCCCCATGTTGAGTAACATTTGCAAACTGGTCATATAGAGATTATGAATACCACATTTTTGTTCATAATGTTCATTTGGTAATTCATTTCCCTCCTTTGTGTGAGGATAAAACTTTTGTATTTAGAATGAGGTATGTTAAGTTCCTTCGAATGAGTAATTATTAAGGAAGCATATCTATGCACATCATTATATAAATGGATAAATGACTCATTGTTTATGTAACGCTCTTTCTTTTAATGGGGAAATATGCCCTCTACTAAAAATAAATTACAATTCCAAATCTGAGGGTCTAAATTCTATCTGAAATGATGTACTTTTGAATCAAATAGTATAATCTTGAAGGGATTCATCATCACATTGCTTGAAATTGTGCAAATATTCTAATGTAAGTTTTGGCACCTTATGGATATTAAAATCCATGAAAAATGCATCTTGTAATTATGCAAAAGTTGTTAAGGAACCTTTTGATAGGTTATAGAATCAATTTTGAGCATTATTAGAAATGCTCATGTGGAATACTTTTAGCAATGGTTTGTCATCTTTTCCCATTGATCGAAATAATGTACATAGTTAATCATGTGGTCGAATGGGTCCTTATAACTCAAAAAGAGAGGTAAATCTGGTAGTTCAAAATTTGTGGACAAGGATATTCAAATATACATTGTGTAAGAGGTTGATTGTTAATTGAAGTCACATTTTTATTAGTATTATAGAAATCCATTTACATTTGAAGTATAAAAACCTATTTTCAAAGATCCCCAATAGCGGTCATCATAGAAATAAGATTCTCCATTAAAACAATGATGTTTGCCATAGGTGTTATCATTGGTTTCAACCCACCACCTTTTTTGAATTGAAGCATATGAGTATCATTCTCCTCATGGATAACAAGTGCAAGTTCTTGATCACTAAATTTAAGATATGTTTGTAGTGGTAATAGATCTTTGAATTTTTGTACTTTTGGCATATCATTTGAATAGCTTGGACCATTGGAAGGATTTGGTTCATTCCCTTTATAAATAGTTTGTAAATCAATCATAATTTCCTTTAATATTTATCGAAGCTTTTGACAATCATATGAAGGAGGATCTTGGTCATATGCAATCATTTTTGTGGTAGGATGTGCATGATGGGCTTGATTAAATGACTTGTCTTGTTAGTGACTCATAGATTTTTTTGAAAATTCCAAGCCTTTTCGATTTGTATTATTTTTAAGGGATACATGGTGTGTTATACCTTGCTCATGTTTGCCCAATCCTTAGCCTTTGTATCCATATTTTTAAAAATATTGAAAGCAAAAATCATATAATGATGGTGTAGGAAATATGTGTAAAGGCACTTTGTCTTCTCTAATATGGATCAAATCATAGCTTGAAATGGTGAGAGTATGAACCTAATTAGAGAGATGGTAGCTACCATCATTTAAAGATTTGATATTTGAGGATTTAGCATTTGGAAGAATACAAAATTAATCAATTTTTACCCAATCCTTAATAGAAAGTTGAAGAGTTTCATAATCATAATCATCAAAGCAATCGATATCATCCATGATGAGAGAGATAAAGAACACGAAGATTAGGACAAAGCAAGAAAGAAACATCCTAAATGATACATTTAGATAATAATGATGTTCAAAGATCAAATTCACCAAAAATTTAACTCTAAATTGATCTAGATTGGGGTCATTTAGGGTTAAAGGGGTAGAGATAGCCTAGGGCACAAGGATGATAAACTATTTCTATAGCAGGTCAATTAGATGCTAAACTCGGATAAACATATACTGAATTATTTAAACTGAGATAGGTTTAAAATAGTAAGTACAATTATGTTAGATATGGAAATGACAAATAAGTAATGTACTTAGATTGTTCTGATGCTAATGTAGTTCTAGATCTAGAACAAGCAAAAAATAGACTGAAAGAGGATTCTAGAATAATTGTTAGATTATAGATTGGATGGTTTTCGATCCATAGACACTAGCATCACCCTAGGACGGTTGCATAGACACTACTGTCTGAACCTAATACATGTGTCATGTATAGAATACCTACTATAAAAAGGTGCAACTACTTGGATGTTGTTGGGTTTCGCTTCACTTTGACTTTGGTGCATTCAGATCTAAGTCATGAACTATCGCTCCTCATGAATTTGTAAAATCCTAGTTATTCATCTTCATAGTGACTTTGGGAGAAAATGGGTTAGTGGGAACATGGTGTCAAGCTAACACCAAAGACCCATATGTCAATGAGAATTACCTACATAGCCAATACTTCAAAGAGGGCCTCAGACGAATGTAGTTCTTTCTTACATGTTAGCTTGTATGTGAATCATGCAATATGTGTAAAACAAGTATAACAGTGATCTAGTTTGTAAGTTGGAAAATATAGCTCTTGGTCTACTCCTTCAGTACTTCAGACCCATGTATGTATTATCCCTATGACTGATATGAAAATAAGAGAAAATAGGAAAGCTTTGCTTACTTTAATGCTTAATTGAATGTCTTTTATAAGTTGTCTAGTGAGTATGTAAGAATTTTCTAGGTTTAGAATGAATGAGGGTTGATCTTGTGTGTGTGTGTCTATAAATCCCTTTGGAGAAGTAACTCATATTAAAACACTTAAATTGACCATTAAGATACATTTCATTTACAAATTGAATTACTTTAGAGCACTAGACACTTGCGTCAGAGTAGGACACTGGCATCGACACAGGTGTATGTCATGGACGCTAGTGTCTAGGGAGAAGGAAAGTAGATATAAACTCATAACTTACACAGGTGGAAGATAAGCAAGTTTTAAGCATTTTGGGGTCATCAACATAAGACTGATTAGACTAAGAGATAGGTATAGGAGCACAATATAGAGTAGATGCGAGACTTCAAAAAGCAAGAAAGGTCCATAACTAAAAGAAACAACCAAGGTTTGAGTTTGCCAAGTGTACAAGACTCAGGTGCTATATAATCTATAAAATAATGTCTACAATAAAGAAGCTGAGGATTTATGAGTTGGTTGAGGAAGTTGAGGGAATTGATGAGATGAATGAGAAAGTTGGTTGATGACTTAGTTGATTGGATTGAATTGGTAAATAAGAAGGTTTGAATAGGTAATTGAAGTGGCTAAATGAATTAAATGAGTAGTTAGAGTGGGTTGATGATGTGTATAATGATATATTATTTTTTTCTATTTATTTTTGTGTGCATGGATTAATTAGTGACTAATTAACTAACTAATATTAATTAATTAGTTAACTAATCAAAGTGTAACATTGGTTTGATTTTATGGAATAAGATGGGGGTCATGTCGTAATTAGGGTGATGTTAATCTAGATTTTTGACAATGGATGGGTTAATAAGGATAAATAGTGAATGTTGAATGTGTTAAGAAAAAATATCCAAACCGTGCAATAAAAGAATGTGGAATAAATTAAGATAAAAAATAATGAACAAAGAATAAGACATTACACAAGAGATTACATGGAAACCTTGCAATGTGTAAGGAAAAACCAAGGGCAATGACAACTTCCAAACTTCTATTAACTTCAACAAAACCTCCTCTACAAATAGATTCCTCAAGCAACTAATTTACATTGCTTACAATTACAAAGCATATACAAAGCCTATCTTACAAAGCATCCAAGCTTAAACTTCCAAGTATACAAGCTTGTTACAAAGTGTTATATCCAAGCTCATAAGGAAGGTGAAAAATGTACCATACTCCTAGTGGGTAAAATAATGATCAATAGTAACTTATGTCCCTCATGTGCAAGGTCAAAAGTTGATTCTCACTTTTGACTTGAAGAGGCCCCCACCATGTGCCACCCAATATGGTGCCCCATTCCACATGTGAGACCAATCAACAATTGTGGTCTTTGTCTTCCACTTATCATGTGCATAAGAGTTAAAAGATGCTCAATCACCTTCTGACTTTAAACAACACTCAATCAAGGAGGCCCACACCCATCCATATCATTTACCAAAGGCATCCCATGTGCCTTAGTGGAGTAATGTGATTCACATGCCACCTTAGCATGAATAGTAATTGCCACCTCATCACATGAATAGTGTCTACCACTTCATCACCATGAATAGTAACTTCACATCTTAACATTATTCCAATTAAAGTCAATATATAGGAATTACTACACCTATGTATTCTACCATCTCATTGTCATCATTTCCCATTGTTGCCTTATCATAACTTCAACAAGCTCAGATAAGTTTTGCACCACTCAAACTTATCTACACTTACCGACTTTGTCAACATGTCTATAGTATTATGTTTGGTGTCTATTTTCTTCAATATGATTCTTCCATCCTTAACCATGCTATTAATGAAGTCATACTTGATGTCAATATGTTTCATGCGATCATGAAATGTTACATTCTTCACCAAGTGAATTACACTATGACTATCACAATGCAAAGTAATCTTACCCTGCATTTACATAAAGTTACCCAATAGTCACTCTAACCATATTACCTCTTTACAACCTTTAGTTTTAAAAACATACTCTGATTTAGTGGTAAATAAATCCACCACTAGTTGTAACTTAGAATCCCAACTCACAACTCCACCAACAAGAGTAAAAGAATATCCTGTAGTAGACTTTTGTCCATCTCTATCACCACCAAAATCTGAATCTACATAACGTCTTATTTGTAAATATGCTCCTCCATATCAGATTGTATCATTTGAAGTGCCTCTCAAATATTTGAATATCCACTTCATCATATACCAATGCTCCTTTCCAAGATTCACCATCAACTGGCTCACAACTCCCACTGTTTGGAAAATATCTTGTCTAGTGCACACCATGGCATATATGAGGCTTCTTATTGGTAATGAATACGGTACATGAGACACACGTGTCTCCTCCTCCTATGTTCTAGGACATTGCTCGAAAGATAACTTAAAATGTGTAAGAAATGGGGTACTTATGAGTTTTACATTCTGCATAATGAACTGTTATAAAATCTTTTCTATGTATGTCTTCTAAGACAACCAGGTCTTCCTTCCTTTCCTGTCGTTATGTATCTTCATCCCTAAAATTTGGTTTTATGCTCCTAAATCCTTCATCAAATGTCCTAGCCAATTTAGCCTTCAAATCATTGATTTTATTCATGTTGGGTCCTACAACCAACATATCATCAACAGGTAGAAGCAAGATAATAAAGCTTCCATCATTAAACCTTTTATGGTATGCACAATGATCCGCTTCACTTCTGCTAAAACCTTGGATCTTCATGAAGGTGTCAATTTTTTTGCACATCCTTATAACCTAATTCAACCTGTACAAAAATTGATTTAATCTGCAAACCAACTGTTTTTTGCCTCTTTCCTCATAACCCTCATGTTGATCCATATAAATATGTTCTTAGAGATCACCATGTAGGAATGTTGTCTTCACATCAAGTTGTTCCAGTTCTAGATTTTGAGCTGGTACAAGTGCATTTAACACTTTGATAGTAGTTAAATTCACAACAAGAGAAGATTTCATTGAAGTTAATACCTAATTTCTACATATAGCCTTTTTCCACCAAATGAGATTTATACCGCTCCAATAGCCCATCATTGTTCTTCAATTTGTACACTCACTTGTTACCAACACTCTTTCTTCCATGTAGGAGATCCACAAGCTTCCATGTTTCATTCTTACAAAGAATTCTCATTTCATCCTTCATGGCTTTCCTACATTTTTTTGCATTCTTAGATTCTCTAGCATCCTGAAATGAACTAGGTTCACAATCATCAGTTAACAAAACAAAATAGGATTGAAAAATGGGAGTATACCTCTATAAAACCTTCTTGGTACATGTGGATCTTCTTAGTTGTGATTGTTGTACTTGGTACTCTACATGTTGATTAGAAGCTTCAAGATGCTTCTTTTCATCTTCTTCTTCCTTGACTACTTCAATAATACAATTTTAGGTGTCTATTGTACCTCCTTCCTTTGCATGGATTTTTCATTGAACATAACATATTGGCTAACAATAGTCTTGTGTTCATTAGGATATAATAATCTGTACCCTTTTACTATTTCACCATAGCCAAGAAACACACATTATATTGATTTCAAATCAAGCTTGGACCTCTTTTCCTTAGGCACATGGGCAAATGTTTCACAACCAAATATCCATAAATCATAATAGTCACCTAATTTACCATACCAAACTTCCTCTGAATTTATTCCATCCAATGCAGCCATAGGTGACCTATTAATAAGATAATCAACAGTATTAACAGCCTCTACCCAAAATCCATTATCCAACTTAGATGCACTCAACAAGATTCTTGTACTTTCCATGATAGTGTGGTTCATCCGCTAAGCTACACCATTCTGTTGTGGAGTATAAGAGACAATCTTTTAATACTTAATTCCTTCCTGCATACAAAAGTTATCAAACTCCCTAGAGCAATATTCTCCTTTGTTGAGACATACAATATATTTTCTCAAACTTTTCTCTACCCGTGCCTTAAATTCTTTAAATTTTTCAAAAGCCTCTGATTTCTTCTTCAAAAAACACACTCATACTCTTATAAAATAATCATTTATAGAATTTATAAAATACTTTCTACCGTTTATAGACTAAGAAGGGACAGGTCCAAAAAAATCCGAATGGATAAGTTGTAATAAATCATAACTTTTACTTGCACTTGCAGTAAACTTAACTCTCTATGTTTACCAAAGATATAGTGTTCACAAAAGTCTAACAAGACTTAATTCCAACAAGCATACCTCAGTCATGAAAAATATTCAATTCTTTCTCACTCATGTGTCCAAAACATCGATGTCATAGAATCACATCTTGAGCATTCTCTAACATTGTTGCTACCACAATACCTGTCATTAAATCTCTGCACAGATGATACATGGAACCATATGATTATTCTTTTGATACCACTAGGGATCCTTTGGTAATTTTGCATTTACCTTTCCCAAATGTACAAAAATATCCCCAACACATCCATCATCTTGATGGAAATCATGTTATTTTTTAAATCTGGAACATGACATACATCTTTCAAAATTTTGAATCTGCCATCATCGAGCCTAATCCTAATATCCCCTCTTCCCACAATGTCTAATGGATGATCATCACCCAAATAGACAGACCCTCCACTATATGGCTAATATTGGAAAAATAACTCTCTATGTGGAGACATGTGAAAGGATGCCCCTGAGTCCAACACCCAGACATTGGAAAGAGATCTATTGTTACTGAGATAGAAAGCTTCATGTGTTATCACTTCCTCTGAATCTATTGTGTTGGCCTCAGCTGAAGGTGGATTCTGATTTGTATCCTTCACTTCCTTCTTTAGTTGATAGCAATCCTTTTTTGAGTGTCTTAGCTTTTCATAATGCCAACACTTCATTTTCCACTAGGATTATCTTGACTTTGATCTGGATGGTGATCTACCTTGTTTACACCTCTCACTGGAACGACCTATTATAGCTAAGGCTTCATTGTTAGAGGATGCACTAGAAGACTTTATTCTCATCTCCTCTCCAAACAAAGATGCCACCACATCATCAAACTTTAAAGCTTAAAATGGTGAATTGTTGATGGTCATCACCAAATGATCCCAAGTATTAGGGAGTGAACACATTAAGGGGATTGATTTGTCCTCATCCTCCATATTCACACTCATGGAGACTAGCTTACTAATGATAGTGTTGAACTCATTCAAGTGATCTAATATAGATGAACCCTCCTTCATCCTCAATCTATAAATTTGATTCTTTAGGAACACTTTGTTGGTTGTTGATTTTGTCTAGTAAAGCTTGTTAAGATTCTCCCATAACTCTTTGGTAGTCTTCTCCTCAACAACATTGAAGATAACAAAATCTATAAGACAAAGACAGATTGTAGAAATTGCCTTCTTATCTATATTGATCCACTCTTCATATGTCATACTATTGGGTTTGTTTACAATACCTTTTAAGGCTAGAGTTTAGTCATTCTAAACTAAGAGATCCTTCACCTTCATCTTCCACATGGATAAATCTATGCCATCAAACTTTTCTATTCAAACTTGGTTACTCTTCATGTCATTGTAGTAGCTCCCAATTGCACAAATCTCCCTTGCAATAGAAAAAACACAAAGGTTATCAAAGAGCTTATCTATGATACCAAATGTTAGGAAATAATACCCAAATCGTGCAAGAAAAAAATGCAGAATAAATCAAGTTACAAAACAATGAACAAAGAATAACACATTACACAATAGATTACGTGGAAACCTTCTAATGTACAAGTAAAAACCATGGGACAATGGCAACTTCTACACTTTTATTAAATTTGGCAAAACCTCCTCTAAAAACAACTTCCTCAAGCAACTCCTTTACAATGCTTAAAATTACAAAGCATATTCAAATCCAAGCTTACAAAGCATTTAGGCTTAAACTTGCAAGCATACAAGCTTGTTACAAAGTGCTCTATCCAAGCATACAATTACAAAAGGATTAACATCCTTTAATAGACATGCAAGAGAGAAGAAATGAGAGAGAAACACCAAGGAAGGTTAAAAATGTGTCATACTCCTAGTGGGTGCAATAATGATTAATAGTAACTTGTGTCCCCCACATGTGCAAGGTCAAAATTTGATTCCCACTTTTGAATTGAAGAGGCCACCACCATGTGCCACCAAATATGGTGTCGCACTCCACATGTGAGACCGATCAGAAATAATGGTCTTTGTCTTCCACTTCCTATATGCATAAGAGTCAAAAGATACTCAATCACATTTTTACTTTAGACTACACTCAATCAAGGAGGCCCACAGATAAACTATGCTCCACATCCATCCATATCATTTGATTAGGGTGATGTTAATCTAGATTTTTAATGATGGATGGGTTAATAAGTATAAATGGTGAATGTTGAATGTTGATTATAATAGATTAATTATGACATTAAGTGGTAGAATCAGGGTGTCTACATTTTCCCATCTTTGAAAGGACATTGTAACTAGAAGTCATGGTGTTTCAAAGAATATAAAAGAATAAAAGGAATACTAATACACTAGAATGTACCTAGCGGCATGATGGTTAGGGAGATGGTTTAGGATGATGATTAAGGATGATTAGGAATGATTCCCCCTCAAGAGGGTGTGTGATGATGAAAAATATGGATGGGCTTTTGAAATGAGAAGAAGGGTTAGCATGGATGAATTAGGATTAAAATAAGGTGGTTGGGTGGGCATTTCATGACTGATGATGATGATGATGGATATAAATGTTATGAATGGATGAAATTAACACATTATCTCTAAGGCTTGCATGCTTTGATTTGTTTAGATTTTCCCCAAGCAACGATACATGCAAGTGGGTTGGATTGGGAATGATTCATCACGATAAAACTGTAAACTTTAATGTGCCACAAACCATGATATATGCAAGGGGTTGGATTTGGGAGTGGTGTATCTTGATAATGTTACAATCTTTGATGTGGGAATGATATGATATCAATTTAAGGAGTCGTACATAGAGATTTAATTCATGCATAAGAGCTGAACCAAAATATAAATAAGTATTTTAATCACATCAATATTATTATATTTCACTCTCTCTTAATATTACATTTAGAATACATAGTTATATAAGACATGTGTATCCTATAAATAGGATTTCAACAATCCCTACAATATCACACTGTCATGTCCCCTTTTTAGGTGACATCTTCAGACTTGATGATTAGCCTATTATGCGACCTTCGTACGCTGATAGGATGGATAGAGGGTATTGATGGAGATTGGCTTGGCTTCGTTTACCAAAAATTTTCCAGTTGGCTTTCGTTTGGGCTCGATCAGACATGTATTGAGGGAGATATTAATATTTGATTGATTTAATTAAATATTAATTATTTAGCATATTTTAATTGTGCAACCCTAATTCTAATTTAAGAAACCCTAATTAGGGCAAGCATATCTTTTGAGGGTATAAGGGTTTCTCATGGGAGAGAGTTGAGATTATCCATTGATTATTGATTTTGATATTGAAGAATTCTTCTGTGAAGACTGAGCCAAGGGTTCCAAGATTCCATTTGCATTGGAGAACGTCCACTCTTTAGTGTGTGCGATTCAGAGGTTGTGAGATATCAGCCAATATATTGCCAATTTGAGAGATAGCTTCATATAGAAGTTATCACAGAGGTTTACAGGTTTGAGAGATAACTTCACACAGGAGTTATCACAGTATTTCAGGTATTTATTTCATTAAGTTTTGTTTGAGTAATTGTTCAGAATAAAGATCTTTCGTATTAGGCTATATTTCTTTAGATCTGGAGTACAGCATACAGGCCGCACTATTTTCCATTAGCTCTTGTATGGGATCCGTACAGATCTGTACAACTCTATACAGTTCTGCATCAGGCTATTCGCATCTGAGGGAAGCATAAAGACCGACATCGACAGTCTAGTGACCGACATTGGTCGACTAATAAACCGACATCGGCAGGATATCTACCAACATCGGCTGAACCAGGTCGTCAGAGACCGATGTCGGCAGTTTTTAGAGTGTTATACCATCAACAACGATAGTATAACCGACCACGGTGACTGTGTTTTTAACACAACAACCCGAGACGGACCAGATCTAGGGTTTATTTCCAGTTTGTGGAAAATTCAGGTTTTTAAGATAGTATTTTAATATTCTTTTTATATGTATGACAGAGGACTTCTATTGTAATCATCTGGACGAATAATACGATCATTGATTTTCCAGTTATAAGTTCATACTGCTATTTGTTATTTATCTATTTGAAGATATTTTGTACGAATAAAGATAAGCAATTTAGAGCTTTTGTCTTTTTATATTCCCTATTGGTAGGGGATATTACAGTGGTATCAGAGCCAAATTCCTGCCATCCTGTTGGGCAAATTAGAGCCAAATTCTTGCCATCTTGTTGGGCAAACCAGAGCTAAATTCCTGCCATCTTGTCGGGTAGATTGGTCATTGAATCCGCTAAGTACCCATGATTACTTCAAGTACTCAAAAATAGTGGGACAAGGATATGGAGAAGCTGAAACAAATTTTGAAGAGGTTAAATGAATTTTCTTCAGACCCTACATTTGAAGACAAATTAACACAGAGTATTGCATCCGTTGTTAAAGGGTCCAGGAAAAAGCTTTGCTTATACTGCAAATGTCCATATGATGCCAATCACGATTGTCATTTGAGGCCTAAGTGAAAGGCAAATCGTGTCATATGGGCATATTGTGAGGATTCAAAATCAGAAGATTTCGAACATCAGGATACTTCTGAGGAGTCAGAGGCAGAGGCTTCAGAGCCTAAGGCCAAGGTAGATTTAGAGCTACACATATAGGAGGCAATGAAGGTGGCTCACCAGGATTTTGAGAGACATGTGGATGAGCTTAGTCATCGGGATTTGGACTCTCAGTTAGTTGCAGAGGATGAGGGAGCTAGAGATTGTGATGATGAGATAGTTTCAGCAGCAGCTTCTTCAGAGTTAGATGAGGATGAGTCCGATGCTGGCATTCAGAGTGTGGAGGTATACTCAGAGGTTAGTACATTGAGTGTTGTTGGTGAGTACGTTCCTACAGTTGTAGCTGAGGAACATGTTGTTGGGGCTGACACACATGTTCAAAATTTGGGAGTACCTGGTCCTGATGAGTTTGGGATACCAGTGGAGTCGAGTCTCCAGATTGATTCTTCTCACATAGATGACAGTGTGGTACAGTTGGTTGTGCCACATTTACAAAGGGACCAGTTATGGGATGGATTGGCACCATCTTTTGTAGATGGAATTGGCAGTTGCAAGTTACACAGCCTGCAGTATCGACATATCCAAGGCAGTTGTGATTTTAGAGATTGGTTGAGTTGCATTCGCCAATTTGATTATGGATTCCTCTTGGTTATATTTCAGAGGATATTGTAAGATCTTGCGTTGATTGTTATCAGTATAGATCATGACTACATTTGGGATCCAGGTGGATTGATGGGTTTGTTGTTCTGAGATTGCTTGGGGACAAGCAATTTCAGGAGGGGCGGATTGTCATGTCCCCTTTTTAGGTGACATCTTCAGACTTGATGATTAGCCTATTATGTGACCTTCATAGGCTGATAGGATGGATAGAGGGTCTTGATGGAGATTAGCTTGGCTTTGTTTAGCAGAATTTTTCCAGTTGGCTTTCGTTTGGGCTCGATCGAACATGTATTGAGGGAGATATTAATATTTGATTGATTTAATTAAATATTAATTATTTAGCATATTTTAATTGTGCAACCCTAATTCTAATTTAAGAAACCCTAATTAGGGCAAGCATATCTTTTGAGGGTATAAGGGTTTCTCATGGGAGAGAGTTGAGATTATCCATTGATTATTGATTTTGATATTGAAGAATTCTTTTGTGAAGACTGAGCCAAGGGTTCCAAGATTCCATTTGCATTGGAGAACGTCCACTCTTCAGTGTGTGCAATTCAGAGGTTGTGAGATATCAGTCGATCTATTGCCAATTTGAGAGATAGCTTCATACAAAAGTTATCACAGAGGTTTACAGGTTTGAGAGATAACTTCACACAGGAGTTATCACAGTATTTTAGGTATTTATTTCATTAAGTTTTGTTTGAGTAATTGTTCAGAATAAAGATCTTCCATATTAGGCTATATTTCTTCAGATCTGGAGTACAGCATATAGGCCACACTATTTTCCATTAGCTCTTGTATGGGATTCATACAGATCTGTACAACTCCGTACAGTTTTGCATCAGGCCGTTCGCATCCGCGAGAAGCACAGAGACCGACATCGGCAGTCCAGTGACCGACATTGGTCAACTAATAAACTGACATCGACAGGATATCTATCGACATCGGCCAAACCAGGTCGTCAGAGACCGACGTCAGTAGTTTTCAGAGTGTTATACCATCGACATCGGCAGTATAACCGACCACGGTGACTGTGTTTTTAACACAACCTGAGACAGACCAGATCCAGGGTTTATTTCCAGTTTGCAAAAAATTCAGGTTTTTAAGATAGTATTTTAATATTATTTTTATATGTATGACAAATGACTTCTATTGTAATCATCTGGATGAATAATATGATCATTGATTTGCCAGTTATAAGTTCATACTGCTATTGGTTATTTATCTATTTGAAGATATTTTGCACGAATAAAGATAAGCAATTTAGAGCTTTTGTCTTTCTATATTCCCTATTGGTAGGGGATATTACACACACTTACTAACCAAATAAATCTATATATGTAATATTGTTAAACTAACAATATTTACGTTTGACTATCAACTATTAATATTGTGAACACATAGATATCTAACATTCACCCCCTTGTAAACAATATTAATCCCTAGTATACAACCCCTTAATGTGAACATGGGGAAAATATCAATCTCATATCTGCACCTTTGCTCATGATTTGATGATTTTCTCAGGACAACCACAAACCTTAATGATGGTTTTGCATATGGCTTGCCAACAACCAAAATAAGATGGTTTTCAATTGGTGTATCCACAACTAAGAAAAGATGGTTTTCAAGTGGTTTACCAACATCCAAAAAAATATGGTTTTGTAAGTAGCTTACCCACCAATCACATCACGACGTGCAGTATAATTATTAGCTCTCTTCACTATCACACATTTAGAGAAGATACAAAGAGTTTTCATCTCACTTATTACAAATATAAATAGGAATACATCATATGTTCTTATTGACACATAATTGAAATCAAACACACAACTGAAAAAATGTGCCACTAAAGCAGAAGTGTCGCATCACTAATGGCTAATGAAAAGCTTTGAAACCTCCTTCCTCTATTGCCTCCAACAGCTTTGCTACTTACTTAACAAATTGGGTCAGCATGTGCTTCGTAATCCAGATGTCAAGTACAAGAGATAATGCATCCATGAGGCTATTTTTTAAACAAATTGGGTCAACATGTGCTCTGATGGTTCTAGAAGGTTATCTATTGGTTGTTTTTGTAGAGTAATTTTTACTCTACGTCATATTTAATTTATTTTTTTTGATCCAAGCACCGCAATTTTGGTTTCCAGATGTAGCGGCAGAATTTTGAAGCAGAGGGCTGGTTCGTTTTACCTAAAAGTTGAGATGCAGCGGAAGCTGCCAAGTGTCACTTTTTGGGAGACACAGCCGACAGCTGGCGTCCCTTGAGTCCCTTTTTTAACCTTTGAGAACCGTGGACCATGCCACATACCCAGTAGCAGTTAAGCGAAATGCACCACGTGTCAGCATCTGCGTCTCATATCGACGTCCACATTTTATTTAAAGACTTTCAACAAACTAAGCAAAAGAGAAAGTGGAAAGCACCAAGTGTCACTCTCTGGTCCCTTTGCTCCATCCCCTAGATGAAGGAAGCAGAGGGAGCCACGTGTCTTCGATAAATCAGGGGAAAGCGGCCAGGTGTCTTCCTCCGGTGCCTTCTAGATCAAAGAGAGAATTTTCATGAATCGACTATCCTCTTCCGTATCTAATAAAATAGAGTGTCTGTCTATCTGTTAAAGGGAAATGGAGGGAAAATCGGCTGGAGTTAATTCGAGTAGATAGAACAGTGCACTGGGTAGATTTTTGGAGCCCCCCACAGCATTGAAGGCACCGTCCCTTTGTCCCCTAACAACGGAGGCATAGTAGATAGTTGGGCGGCCAGAGAGGCAAAGGACGGAGAAGATTGTGCGAGAAAGAAAGTGATCAAAGGAGACACCCAAGGCTATATAAGCAGGATTGTAAAATCTAAAGGAAGGGGGAGAATTCTCATAGTTTTAGACTTTCTGAGGTTTGTGACCAGTAATATCATTTGCTCTTGTCTCAATTTTTTTGAGTTTTAAGGCTGATATAATCATGCATGTTTCTGTGCCCTTTATGTGGTTGAATGAATTAAGGAAATTTGAGTTCCATGCCTTGGTTGGTGTTGTCTGTGTCATTTGCAAAGTAGTCTATACTGTAGATTTTTTAGTGTTGTGATTGGAAATGTTATTTGCTTTTGTCTCATTTTCTGGAGTCTGAAGTTCTACATAACTATGCATGATTTTTGTGCCTCTTATGTGATTGAAGGATTCTACTGAGAAGATAGAACACTATGCCTTTGTTAACAATTCATGTATCTCAACAAAAGACTTCCCTGTTGTGAGCCTTCTGTTTCTGTTATTCCAATCTTTTACATTGATCATGCACTTGTCTACTCTTAAATGTAATAAAATCCTATAATAGTCACTATGTGCTCAGGCTAGGATTATGATTATGCTCAGGCGCATTGCCATAGATAGGTTTTAATTCCTGCATTTTGCGTTTTTGTTAATCTCCTATCCCTTTTCCCTAACACCTATAAACAGAAGAGCCCAGCTTTTTTAAAACCTGGAGGTTGTTTCAAGCCGCATCGTCCCACAGCTTGAAACTTTCCATTGTTGATTGGCTAGGATCTAGCGCAATTTTACGCCATCAACAGTTTCTGGCACACCCGGTGGGACCAATCTTTCAAAGAGTTGAAGAATTTTGGTGTATTCTTTAGCCAATCTACCTTTGGAGGTTTTTATCGACACCAACAACGATTTTGAGCCAATCAGTTTCAACCTATACCAAATATGGGAGCCCCTGTACTCCCAAGAAATTATGCAAGTTGGAATGCTGGTGAAGAGGAAATAATTTCAGACTTTCGTCTCACTTTGCAAGATAGCTATGAATTGGTTACAGATGAACAACATAGCACTAGGCCTCAATTACATGTGCAAAATTATTGCACTCTGTCAAAATTATCCATCCAAGAGGTCAAAGTCATGAAAAAGGAGGATAATGCAACAAAGGATGAGTTTAATGCAGTCTGCCACGAAACTGAAGGAAATGGGTCAAACCATGATGCACTGTAGAGGGAATGTGCAGAACAAAGGGCTAACGGTGATAAACTAGTAGCCACTGATTTCTTGGTGAAGAGCACCAGTTTGAGGGACCAACATTCAACAAGCTTCCAAGGACAAGCAGAGTACGTATATGTCGGAAGCATGTTCGATTCTGATCCACTCGAATACAAGCTAAGCAAGGTGACAAGCAAGAGGAGCAGGTCACAAAATTTCCTTCCCATTAAGCTATTTGTCTGGCATCATAAGTCTTCTCGCCATAAAGAAGACTTTAGAAATGTTCCTTTTGATCCAGGAGGGAGGAAAATATACCTGGTTAGCTGTATATAGTAGTTTTCTTTCGGTATTGTTGCTCTGTTTTCCTTTTTTTTTTTCTTTTAAATAAGTGTTCTCTGAGCACGTGGCCGCATAGCGGGAGTCGGGATCTTTTTTAGCAGGCTCAAAAGTCCTGGTGGTCGCCAATAACTGTAGAGTAATATAATAATTTGTTGAATGTGAAAAGAAACAATTAAGTGTTTTTAAAGAGTTATCTCACATTATAATCACATTTTATGCAACACAATTAGAAAATTACATGTGATGCATCTTGATTATATTAAAATATTGACAAATAGTGTTGCATTCCAAATCACATGATAAAGATAAACAAATAATGGAAATGGAAATATTTACTATAATGGAATGAAATCCTAAAAGAGTATAAGCCATTCTATGACAAGTATATGCCTTTATGTAAAAAAATGATTTTGTCAAACATGAAAAAATACTAATAATAATAATTTAAAATACAAATTTAAAAAATGTTAGGAAAGTATTGTAAAAGTGTTGAATGTTTCAAACAACAAAAAATTCCATGCACGCACTCTCGTTTGTCTCAAAGCTTGAAACGTTCTGACGGTTCAAACGTAATGCTTAATTTGACATTTGCATTGATTTCATGCAAAGGGGAGACTTTCAAGCGTTTCAGCAGTTCGAGTGGATTTGACTACTCTTGTTTTGGAGTTGACTAGTTTTCAAGTCAATACATCTATTCGTAAATATCATGTGTCCATAGCTTGTCTTCTTCTTTTCCCACGCAAGGAATTGCCATTCTCTTTCCTAGATAAGAATAATGGACCGAATGTATTAATACAGTGCTATCTGCATGAGCAGATGCATGATAGGTGATAAATAAAAGATTTACACGAACCAAGTGTCCACGAGCTGCAAAACAAAATGTACCAAATACCTAAGAAATTGCTAAACTACCTTAATCTGCGAAAACCTATCTTAACCTCTGCTAAACATTTTTACAACATTAATGTCTCGTTCTTTAGGGCAATAAACATAGAGTAGCCCCGAATAAATAATGAATCAATGGGAATATGATGATAAATTGACTTTGTAAGGTACATTTACAAATAATAATCAAAGATTAAAATTCATGGTGAATAAAAGGGGCTTGAAGATACCAAGGAAAAATAACATTTATATCAAAGAAGGAATATTTTCAAAATTAGCTGGAAATAAGAGGTAAGGGTTGAAATTTTATATTTTATAGTGGGAGTATTGTTAATATAGTATCCTTTGAATTTTTAGATAAGGTGAGATTGAATTGTATATCACACCCTAAGCCATATAGGGTATTTAACTTGTCTAAAAGGCATGAAATTATAGTATGAGAACATTGTGAAGTTAAATTCCGTATCTACTTAATACTATTCTTATAAATATTAAATTAGAACCAACCTTTCAAAGTTTGTTGATGAAGATGCCTAGATGAAGAATACACCTCTCTTTTTGCCTTCTCTTACTCTCACCAATTTGCCTTTATTTATATGTCCCATCTTCTTGCTTCTGTCTCCTTACCTTTGTTTATTTTTTTTTAATTTTATCATGATGAATTTATAAAACTAATCACCTCTCCATATATTGTGTGATGCCTTTGAAATTATATTGAGTGGGTTGAATGAAGGTTGTATATGTGGATATAATAGCTATAGGAAGTGTTCTACTAGGGGAATGCATAGTGAGAGATTGAATGACAAAAGGGGTAGGTTGAAGGATATTAAAGGAGTTATGGAGGTATAGAAAAATCCATCAAGAAAGTTAAAATCCAAATCATTTGAAACAAAAGGCAATGACATATCAAAAGTCAAAATCACACCAAAATACATGATTAAAATAGCATATATTATCTCTAATTGAATATCAAACTCCATATTTAGCCTTAAATAGATCCAAGGTTCATTGTGGTGTGGTAGGCCAGTAGATTAGAATATGAAAATTAAATAAACTCTATGGTGTTACCTACTTTCTCATACAAGTAACCAATATTTGCATTAGACCAAAGACTCTGTAAAGGGTCATGAGGAATGGGGAACTCATTATGGGAAGGTAGGTTAATTTTACTTTTCATGCATATAGCCTTTATTGGATAATCTACATAATACATTTGTTGACCTAAGACTTTTGTGGCTAAGACAAGTCCTTCAGAGTCCTTACGGTTAAAAGTCCTCTTGTTTTGATAAACCTAATTTAAGTGTCTTGACTTTGATAAAGAGTTCTTTTACCTTTTTTTTTACTTAGCTCACCCCTCCACTAATTTCATTTCCCCCCTTGATAGGCAAATTGTGATTATAAATTTGTTTTCCGTCTTCTTTAATCCCTTCTTCACATCTTAAAAACATGCTATCACTTTTTTAAATTGTGCCACATCATGCTTACCTAACTTAATTATGTCTTCTTGAGAGCATTTCCTACCTCAGATACCCACAACACTCAACCTATTTGTGTTTTCCACGAGAGTAATTCCTACCTTTTATATGGGTAACTCATCAGGATTATTATGGGGACCCATTTCCTTACTTCGTTTCTCTCTTTTTTGGGAGATTTTTATTTTCCTACAGGTTTTTTCCCTTTCTCAAATTTATGAGAGATTAATTCATAGATATATTGTAAATGATTACCTGATCAGGGCTTATTGTTGGGACTCATATTGTGAATATGCCACTTTATTTTTAGCCCCTAACTTCACTTGAATATAATTAAAATTATCTTAAATTTATAATATATTTGAAATAATTATAAATTAATTTTAATTTAATAAAATAATTATGTATCAAAATCATTTTTATTATTTGTAAAAGTTTGTAAATAAATAATAAATTAATAAATTTTGATTGTGAATTTTTTATATTTAATTATTATAATTATTGAAAGATTTACCTTGAAAAAAAAATTATAACCACCTAATCTATCTTCATAGACTGGCTTCATCTTATAAAAAATAGAAATATCCTAAATATAATAAATAACGAGGTAACCATTAAAAAGTGATATGTCAAAACTTTTTTTTTAAGGTCTCAGTTACGCTGGTTATGGACAATAGGTGGTGTAATAAATTATATTTTTTAATAAATAGTAATAAACAATATTCTCAAACATTATGACATGATATTATTAAAAAAAAAAATTTAAAAATTAAAGCGACAAAATTTTGAAGCAGAGTGCCAGTTCGTTTTGCCTAAATGTTGAGATGCAGTGGACGCTGCCAAGTGTCACTTTCTGAGAGACACAGTCGACAGCTGACGTCCCCTGAGTCCCCTTTTTGTAACCTTTGAGAACCGCGGACCGTGCCACATACCCAGTAGCAATTAAGCGGAACACACCACGTGTCAGCATCCACGTCTCATATCGACGTCCGCATTTTATTCAAAGACTTTCAACAAGCTAAGCAAAAGAGAAAGCGAAAAGCGCCAAGTGTCACTCTCCGGTCCCTTTGCTCCATCCCCTAGATGAAGGAAGCGGAGGGAGTCGCGTGTCTTCGATAAATCAGGCAGAAGCGGCCAGGTGTCATCCTCCGGTGCCTTCTAGATCAAAGGGAGAATTTTCATGAATCGACTAAGTATCCTCTTCCGTATCTAATAAAACAGAGTGTCCGTCTATCTGTTAAATTGAAATGGAGGGAAAATTGGCTGGAGTTAATTCGAGTAGATAGAACAGTGCACTAGGTAGATTTTTAGAGCCCCCCACAGCATTGAAGGCACTGTCTCTTTGTCGCCTAATAGTGGAGGCAGAGTAGATAGTTGGGTGGCCAGAGAGGCGAAGGACGGAGAAGATTGCACGAGAAAGAAAGTGATCAAAGGAAACACCCAAGGCTATATAAGCAGGATTGTAAAATCTAAAGGAAGGGGGGGAATTCTCATAGTTTTAGACTTTCTGAGGTTTGTGACCAGTAATATCATTTGCTCTTGTCTCAATTTTCTTGAGTTGTAAGGTTGATATAATCGTGCATGTTTTTGTGCCCTTTATGTGGCTGAATGAATTAAAGAAATTTGAGCTCCATGCCTTGGTTGGTGTTGTCTGTGTCATTTGCAAAGTAGTCTATACTGTAGATTTTTTAGTGTTGTGATTGGAAATGTTATTTACTTTTGTCTCATTTTCTAGAGTCTGAAGTTCTACATAACTGTGCGTGATTTCTGTGCCTCTTATGTGATTGAAGGATTTTACTGAGAAGATAGAACACTATGCCTTTGTTAACAATTCCTGTATCTCAGCAAAAGACTCCCCTGTTGTGAGCCTTATGTTTTTGTTATTCCAATCTTTTACATTGATCATGCACTTGTCTGCTCTTAAATGTAATAGAATCCTATAATAGTCACTCTGTGCTCAAGTTAGGATTAGGATTATGCTCAAGCGCATCGCCATAGATAGGTTTTAATTGCTGCATTTTGCGTTTCTGTTAATCTCCTATCCCTTTTCCCCAACACCTATAAACAGAAGAGACCAGCTTCTTTAAAACCCGGAGGTTGTTTCAAGCTGCATTGTCCCACAGCTTGAAACTTCCCATTGTTGATTGGCTAGGATCTAGCGCAATTTTACGCCATCAACAGTTTCTATAGAAATTGGAACCCCCCATAATCCAGATGTCGTGTACAAGCAATAATTCATATGTGAGGCATTTTTTTTACAATTTTTGACAATGGCTCTATATGACACCTAAGACTAAACGAATTTAACTTTTTCAACATATAAACACTTTGAAAATTTTGACTTGACTCTTTTGACATATTAAATCAACATCTTGAACTTGTCTTGATAATAAAACTAGTATTTGAAATCAACATTTAAATGATAAAAATGCTAATATTCTAAAAGCTAAAATAGACTCAACTCATAAAGACCAAGACACTATACATATCAATGGACAATTTAGACAATACTATAAATAAACTAATGACTAAAAAACTAAATGATATGGTTGGATCCTATCACGAATTAATAATATTGACCCTGTGACAAATAATGAATTAATGAAAAAGATTATCAATAAATATTATTGCTATAATACACTTGTCTAGACTATTTGAAACGAAAATACACTTGTCTTAAATTAAAAAATAAAGCATATTTTGACTAGACTTAAACCTAAAACCATGAATTTGTCCAAACCAACAGGTGGTATTTGAGTTTTGACTTGTTTTGTATGTCAAAACCATGGGATTAGAGAAGTGTAAAAGATCTAAAACTTTAATGTTGAATAGGATGCCATGGTCAAGTGCCAAGTGAAGTGGGTTGCATAGAATCACATTGGGCATCGTGCACAAGTTGATGCAAGATGTTTAGATCCGACCAGAAACTATGTAATACCCGTGTGACTTGATAATTTTGTGTGGAGTATTGTAAAATTATCGACACAGATGTAAAATAGTTGATGTAGAAGCCAAAATCAAATGGGATAGTTGTATTGGCAAATCAATTCATTGGATTAATTTGCACCATAAGATGCATGAAAGGATCTCCAAGCAATTTCACAGTTTTGAATTGTATTCAACCAAAAAAACAATCATAATTTATATTTAGAAAATCAAGGATCGTAGACTTATGTCTCGTCAAGATCTCCTTGAAAATAGTTGCTCCGTCTGATGCAATGTCAAAATTTGGAAGTTGTATATAGCTAAAAAAATTATTTATGTTTTTAGACTCCAAAATGTACCTCGCAATACTTTGATATTGTATACAATCCCTCAACATAACCCTTGTTGAGTGCATCTCATGGACATGTGAGTGGAGGGAGTTGGATGGTTGTGGTGCAAAGGCATAATCTATGATGGATACAAAGAGAAATGTGGTTGTATGTGAATAGATAATATTCTCTAATGTGCAATACTCATGCAGATGTACTTATGGATACTTATCAACAATACACAAAAATATCTGAACAGTAAACAATAGTAGGACAACAAGCAATAGTTGAACAGAACCTCTCTCACGTTACACCCACCATGATCTAAATCCTTGCTCTGATACCAATGATAGCAATTTAAGGAGCCGTACATAGAGATTTAATTCATGATAAGAGCCAACATAGAATATAGACACATATTTTAATCATGCCAATATTATTATATTGCACACTCTCTTAATATTACATTCAAAATACATAGTTATATAGGACATATATATCCTATAAACGAGATTTCACCAATCCCTACAATATCTCACTGACTAACCAAATAAATATATGTACCTAATATTGTTAAACTAAGAATATTTACGTTTAACTATCAACTATTAATAGTGTGAACACATAAATCTCTAGCATGATATATCCTAATGGTTTGGATTTGATTTGTTTTGATTTGAATGTGCAATCATAAATCAATGAGCTAATCGATTACATTGCTTGATGAAGTGATGATGGAGGCTCATGTTTGCAAAGATCATGAATTTTATATATTTTTGTAGATTTATGTGATGGTGTGATGGATGGCTTAATGCTCTTGTTGTATTATTTATTATGCACACTTAGATACTGAAAAAGAATGTTAAGTATGGATAATTAATTAGAATAAATGTAGGTTTAGAAATGGATGATTGAGACATGATGGTACATGTCTCTAATATTGCATAGATTTCTAATTGTTTAAGCAGCCTTATTTTTTTATAGCATATGGAAGGATGCACCATGATATGGAAAACCATGATGAATTTGTTGTCAAAGGTAATATGACTAAAACAAGTGCAACAAAAAGATAATAAAAACACAAAAACAATGAACAACAAAGAAGCAAGTAACAAAAACACACACAAACAAGTTATGTTTTGTCATTTATTAAGTTAAAACCCTTAAGATTTGGTGATTGATGATAATGATAGGATTGAGAATGATGTATCTTGAGAAAGTTGCAAGCTTTGATTTGCCCCAAGCAATGATATATGCAAGGGGATTAGATTTAGGGATGATATATCTTTAAAATGTTGCAAACTTTGATGTAGGAATGATATATCCTGATGAAGTTGCAATTATTTGTTTAGATTTGAACAAGGATTTTAGCAGAATTTGACGACAAGACAAAATGGCTTTTGAGGGCTTTGACTTGGCTATTGATTTTGGAATTTATTTTTTGGGGGTTTTGGGATTTCTATGGATTTTTATATTGTGTTTTTACTTTTAGGATTTTTTATCAATGACAATACTATGAACAAAGGGAAAAACCTGTACTAGCATCAGAAAAGGGGATGGTAATGGATGGAATGTTTGAAGGATTCATGATGGTGGGGGATGGTCAAGGGATCTAGTATAGGATGACCAAAGGATTCAGGATAGGATATCCAAGGATTATGTCATATAGGAACCATGTATGCCCAATCTCTTTCATGTCTTATTGTCATTGATGTTGATGTTGATACTGATGTCGATGTTAATAATTTGAATAGGATTGGATATGCCAAGATGTTTCCAAAAAACATGTTTCAAGACTTTCTCCACATCCTTATCAAGCTCAAAAGCAAAAAAGAGGATGATGGTAGGATGGTAAGGATGGTTTAGGCTTGGATAGATTTGAATGGAGGGATACTTTAGTATTGGATGGAATGGGGCTTGCTTCCAAGTGTAGGGTACTTGTAGACAATAGATTTACGCATAACACCAAAAACTAGTTTTCATCATGTTAATTGCCCAAGACACCATAAAAATGGTTTTCACCTTTGGACGATTTTTTATTGTTATTTACTTTTATTTATTTATTTATTATTTTATTGTAGCAACATTGACTCCTTATAGTAATAGGCCCGTAGTATCTTGTTTTGAATATATTTTGTGATTGCAACATACCACTGATGTGTGCTCCAAATATTATGTTGTGAACTTTGTTTATTTCTAATTTATCCTCTTTTGAACATCTTAACAAGGTTTTGTCATAGCCCCCATGCTAGAGGGTGTCGCCAAGGAAGGTGAAGTGGGATGTGAGTTGGACAAATGATTTTATTTGATTGGGTAAAAGATTTGGAGGGATAATTTTGTTATGAAGGTAATTGTATATGTTTTGGTATTAAGGTGAATTGGGATCAACAATCTCACATACCATTTCTGGCCATGCGAAGATGTTTGAATTTTTTTTAAAGAGAGTGATAAGGATTTCATGTTCCATAAGACAAAATTTACATCAAGTTTGATGATTTTGAGATTTTCCTTGGTGCCAATATTTATGTCAATGGTGTTCTCAACAAGTGATTTGGAATCATCCTACAACTATGCTAGCATAAGAGGAAGATTGAGTTCCTGATTTTGATTTTATTGATTTTGATGTTTTGGGTCCATTAATGCCTCAACGAGGTTTTCGCGAGGGGACTTGGATTTTTGTATTTTTTGAATTTTTCATATATTTTGATCAAGGAACTCTTCCTACTTCCCAAAGGATGCTGACACATCTAAATTGATGTCAATTTCATGTTTGTGATTACTTAGTAGAAAGTTGTATGGGAGTCCCATGAATTCTCTAATGGTTGCATTATTTTTAAAGAGGTCAATGGACCGGTGATTCTATTGGTCCCAATCAAAGAATGGAGGGTATTGAATATCAAGGTTTGTGGTAGGGATAGAGGTGTGAATAAAAGGGTTGGGGGCAGAAATATTGTTAGTGAAACGATTGGTGTTATTAAAAGGATTGATGGTAGCAAGATATCCATATAGGATATGCATGGAATTTGTTTCAATATTGGAATAAGCTTCCTCAAAAATCATAGAAGTATAATTAACTTCCTCATATGGATCACCACTAGTAGGTTTGTAACCAAGGCCACTATATTTATTAATTGCATGAATTTGGATAGGTTCTTCGATTCTTTGTTCGTGTTTGTCGAGTCATTTGCCTTTATAATTCATGATTTTGCACATCTTGTTTATTATATGATACTTGTTTTTTAAAAACATGAGGCTACTCTGTCATATATAGCAAGGAGTCATGGGAATTTTTTATCTCCATAATTATAAAAAAGAGCAGATTTGACAAATGATGTTGAGCCAAAGTGATAAACTATGTTCTATTTTTTTTGTTTATGTTGAGACTATCATGACTTTTAAAAGAGATAGGGAGTGTAGCCATAGGTAAATCACGTTAGCTTTAATTTTATACAAGTAACTTCTTCTTGGTGTTGGAGGTCTCGATGTGTAGAAGGATATTGTGTGATGGACCAAAGATGTGTTTTTTGTCAAAGATAGACTAGTCAAAAATGGGTTGATGGTCAAATGTGGGTTTGTCAAAGATGGGTTCATCAACAATTGGTTCATCAAAGATGGGTTGGTCAGAGATGGGTTGACCTTGATTTCTCTATGGATAAACTTGATTAGGCTTTGGAAATGGATCTCTATGTATCCCTAGCTGTTGATTTCCAAACGTGGATACACTTGGTTCTTAAGTAAGCAATGTTCCTTAGAGTGGTGATGATAGGACATAATTGGATATTTGTGGCTTCGGGGTTGGATTGGTATGGGATGGTTGATGATTATATGATTTAAAAGGAATGACTTATATAATCATCATTGGTTAATTGGTGGATAGCCAAATTGGGGGTAGGTGAAAATATAATTTTTCCTGATCGAGATGGAATTTTGGATGGTTTGATTGTGAATTGTGGGATTTATGATTGGGTTGGTTTTTTGGTAAGAATAAGATAAAGTGGGGTTTATTTAGCTCAGGGGCTTGGTTAGTACGAGATTTTGAATTGTTAGATTATGGATTGGATAGGTTGTTGGATTGATTAGGTGATGAAGGTCTTAATGTAAATGGATTTATAAGGGATACTAGGTTTGCCAACCTTTCATTAAGTTGTTGGATTTTGGCACAAATTGGTTTTGGTCTTGACAGACTTGTTCGGATAGAATTGATTTCCATTTGCCAATATTGACAAGAGGACATGTGGATTGGGATTGTAACTAGTGGATAGGTGATTGGCTTGATTTGCAAGGCTAACAAGATAAAATGGATTTAGATAAAAAGTATTTTTAATTTCCTGGTTCAACTAAGTTTGATATCTTGTTTGGTATGCCATTGGTTTGGTTCAACTTTGTTGTTTGGTAGATTTGGTTTTTGTTTGAGATTGACTTGGTATAAAAACTAGTTTCACACAAGCAGACAATAACAACCCACACAAAGACAATCATATGCTATTCAAGTAGGAGAGTAACCAAGTGGTGTCCCACCAATAATACCTCGAAAGTTACGTGGTGGGTGATCTTGGATAATGTTATGTTCCCAACACCACTATGTGATTACAGTCGAAAGGTTCTTATGCTAGGTTTGAACAAGCTTATCTAGGGTAGTTATCTATATATCTTTTGATACATGAGGCAAAAATCCATATAAGCATGATGTTTTGGGATTGGGTATTGGTGGATGAAACCACCTCACTTCACAGTGTGGGTAAAATAGGTGACCACTTGGCCAATAATGACAGCGCCTTAATTTTTATAGCCTGTTAGAACACGGTCTTGGTCTTAATACTTGCTGATGAAATCCAAGTCATAAATCTCTAGGGGAAAAAAAGGTGTGAATTATTTTTGGTTTTCAAGAACGCCTTGTGGTATGAGGAAAGAGCATATGTAGTTCGTTCTTTAGAGACACAAGCAACTAATTTGTTTCTAGTTCTCAAGATCACCTTTCGACGCAAGAGAAGAACATAGACAACTTTGCTACGTAAATAAGACACAAACAAATAGAAATGCAAGTAAAATTTTTGACTTTTTTAAAGATTAAGTTTCTTAAAATCTAAATCTTTAGAAAATGGTGCCACAAACACACAAATTAATAGTTTTCAATTTGATCTTTGACAAACGATTCTTGCAAGAAAGGGTTAGGATAACGTGATGTAACAAATACCAAACCCAAATGGGATAAAATCATATATTAGGGATTAACAAACTTGAAATATAGCTACATGTGTCTTTTCTATATCTTCATTTTGTCATGAATGAGAGCTCAAACAAATACTTGAGTCAAAAGTTATAGCCTCTAAAATATGGCCACTACATGTGCAAAAACATCAATCCTTAGTACACAAATGTCATTCCTTAGTGCACAAATATTGAAGCTCATAGTGGACACAAATAATAAAGTTAGGTGCATAAACACCATTAAGTAGGGTGAAAATGTTGAAGATTAGACCTGCATAGAAAACCCTTGCAAAAATAGAAAACTATGCAAATGCCAAAGATCAACACGCAAATGTCATTCCTGAGGACAAAAATATTGTTTAACAATGCATAAACATTGTTTGATAGAGAACGGCAATTGAAAGTTTAAAATGACAAAAACTAGTTAGATTTTAACTCAAACATTTAGCAACTTTACCCAAAACTATGCTAAAACCAATTACACAACAAAAATAACTAAAATACTCTTTTGAAACAATAAAAAAAGTGTTACTAATGAAATGGAACAATATCCCACCAGCATGCCAAAATGTGAATGACGAAACTTAAAACTTTAAAATAGAAACTCAAAAATAAATAAAAAATCCTACTCTAAGCTTCATATAAACCTCACTTCAAACAATGAAAGAGAACAAACAAGAAACTTTACCTCACTTACCAAATGAAAACTTCTCATTCATTGGATAGATGTGCTCGTGATCTTTGGATTGTGGTTGCTCACAAGAGTTCCATGTAAGAATTCTAGCAGTGTTTTGATAATGTGATGATTGATTAATTAATTGCTCTAGATTTTTGCAACGTGTTATTATGCTATCGACTCAAGAAGATGATTGATGATCTCATAGTTGCATGATCTCTCTAACTTCAAAAAGTGTTGTTAGAATGGAATTGGAATGATTAATATGTAGATTTCTTGTATGGAAGATGGACGGATAAGATAAATTCATATTTATTTAAAATATAAAATTTTGAATGGTGGAGATTTAGATTACGGGTCAACGCATTTAATGAGAAAGTTGAGGATTTATGAGTTACTTGAAGAAGTTGAGGGAATTGATGAAGTGGATGAGAAAGTTAAGGAAGTTGGTTAATGACTTGGTTGACTGGGTTGAATTGGTAAATGAGAAGGTTTGAATAAGTAAATGAAATGGCTAAATGAATTAGTTAGAGTGGATTAATGATGTGTATAATGATTTATTTATTTATTTATTTTATTTATTTTTATATGCTTGGATTAATTAGTGATTAATTAATTAACTAATATTAATTAATTAGTTAATTAATCGAAGTGTAGTGTTGGTGGGATTATATGAAATAGGATGGATGTCATAATTAGGGTAATATTAATCCAAATTTTTGGCAACAAATAAGTTAATAAAGATAAATGAGGAATATTGAATATTAACGATAATATATTAGTGATGACACTAAAGTCACAGAATTATAATATTTACATTATATATTTTATCTTTAATTATTTTGCCCAAATAAATAAATTAAAATATCTATCTAATAAAAAAAAATTAAGATATATAAATGATCTAAAAAATTTGACACATTTTATTATTTAAATTCCAAGCATGGAAGGACACCTCCTAGTTCCCTACTTATTTCTATTATATGCTAGTTGTTTTAATAGACTATTGTATCTTTGAGATCCTCTTCACTTTCGGAATGTATACCATTCATATGAATTTACATATTCTCAAAGAGAAAGACATCATGTCCATTTTATTTTTTAATCTACTTGTTTCTTGTTATCAAAAAATCTTTTCAAATAGATTGTTATCTTTTGTAATAAACTTTCAATTGTGTTTTTTTTTCTAAAAGACCTTTCGTATACATTAATATCACCTTTGTTTATTGGGTTTATCTCCCTTTTTATGATTATTTGTTTTGATGGTAAATTAGTTTTTCATTTAGTGTGGGGTTTGTTAGTTTTTTAATTAAAATCGGGATTACAAAACTATTTAATTTTTTGTTTGTTAGGTTTATCTCTTTTTTTTTAATTATTTGTTTTATGGTATTTTAGTTTTTATATTTAATATACGGTTCATTAGTTTTTTAATTAAATTGAGATCACAAAACTATTGAAAAATTAATAAAAAATAAATAAATTATTAATAAAATTATCTAAAGTCTAAGATTCAAAATTCAAGTGTGTAAATGTCAAATCTTTAAATTTAAGAACAAAGAAAAACCACCTATTTCTATATAGAACTCGAGGGAACATATGAACAATAAGATACACTAGTATTTACCCCAAAGGTGTAAGTTATATTAGAAGGAATGTAATTTTATGTTTTGGTAAAGTGGGGTTTAATCAAGCAAAATAATGTAAATTGGCAGTTGTACCTCACTCAAAATCTCTAATTGCTAACCTCGTCTTACTTTTCATATATGAAGGGTTAAGCAACAATATTCATATATATTTGGTAGAGGTGACTGTGAAAAATGAGGTTGTGTGTTTCTTCATATGGTCTACCAATGCGTTGTTCGGGGAGGAGATGTTTCATTCCACAGTGAGCTTGAGAAATGGCAAAGTAGTGGAGAAGGGGAAGACCATTTAGAACATACAAGTGGTAAAATATTTCAAGGTGAGTTGGGTGGTGACAGTGACTGGCAATGACAGGGTAGTTCATGCATATCATACATCAAAGGGCCCATATCATACACCAAACTTAGATTCAAGACAACTAGTGGATATACATACCTTGCACTCTTTGGTAAAGGGTCCATAGCTTGCAGGGAGGTGGCATCTTTGATTAGTTTGTTACTATTGTCAAGGGTGGATGAGGACATCATGAGAGTTTATTTGATTGTGATAAGGCTCCACATCTGATGTGCGAGATGAATCAGGACTGCAATGTCGCTGACATGGGGAGAAGACGTTGAGGTTCAGGGGTTTATATTTATATACTAATTATAAATATAACATATTATAATAGTTTATAGTATATTATATATAATTATATTATAATTTACTATAAATATTATAGTAATATATACATTACTATTTAATACTATTATATGTGACCAAGGAAACCCTAGACTTTGAAATAGTTTTCCTGTGGCAACTAAAATTCTAACCAAATAATAAAATATACCACTTATTATCAAGAAACTTTATATTCAACACAAATGCTAGGTGAAATTTGTCCAATGGAGTTTCTTGAAGTTTGAGAATATGTTGTAGTATTTCACAACTTGGGTTATGTTCCTCGTAAATTGCATACCATTCCATTGGAAGATAAATAGGCTCGACATATATGGTCGAAATATCAATGTCTTGATAGGTTAATTTCTATTATTTTATGGCACAGTTGTAATTGTATCTAAAGTAGTCAACCAAATTAGTCCATTTATGGCCATCCAGAAATGTGATTTCCTCGATTCTTTGTGGCGTGAGATGCTATGATTGAATTTCCTCAACTCCCTATAAATAATCGAGATTTTGAGTCCCTGCAGTGCATACTCCACCCTCTTCTTCTCCTCATCAAAAGGAATTATATTCTCTTAGAAATATATGGATCACATGCACATGTATTTTATCACGTAAATGCCTCCATTAAAATCGTCTTTGGCTTCTCTTATCCTCCGTTGGTTTTTGGTATTCATGTTCGCATGTTGGGGAACCACGTTTACGGCCACTGTATATCCACAATAAAACAACTATAGTGAGGAAAATGTAACTATTAAAATATCTACATAAATTTAATATCTCATGTGAGACAAATCTTTGGGCGAGAGGAATCTTTACTTAGCGCTTCACAATGAAAACACCTCTGGCGTAATAAAGCAAGTTGCACTTTGAAAATTTTACAACCTAAAAAGTTGAACAAAGAATAAAATTGGAAAAATCTTACGTACTTCATAGATTCAAATAAAAAGCAACAAGCTATGAAGATACTCAAAAGGCAAGTAGGGTGGGAAAATACTTTTTGCTTTGGAAATACAAACAAGGAACAAATGTTGGGATGAAATATCAAATCCCAATAAAATAGAAGATTTCACTACGTCCCACTTCAAGATGTATGTTGCATCTACATCTAGTTCAATCTTAAAAGGAAAGTGAGATGGGGAAATGCCCAAGTCGCACTTACAACTCGATGGTTGGGATATCTTTTTTACCAAAAATATGACAAGACAACCCTGTTGCATGTTCAAATGTGTGAAATATTGTTCTACAATATGAACAATAATTTCAAAGCCTCTTGTGATGTTTGTTTCCAGTCACAACTTCTTCATGTTTGATGAGTGAATTTATAATTTTTTTCAGTGAATTTGTTTAGGTATTTTTTGACGTCAAAAACCATATCTATTTCTTTTTCAAATGAGACTAAAATAACAAAAAAAACAAATGCCTTTTTTTTTACTCTTTATGGACAATGTTATTTAATGTGATAGGTAATAGTAATAAAAAATATTAATATATGTTAATATTAAAAATCCGTTTCTTATGGGCAACCTCTTTAACTTTATTTACGGTCAGGTTTTCATTGTGATCACAATTTCCTTTTTCTCATTTTTGTTAACATAGTGGAAGATACAACTAAGGAGCAACTCTTGGAATAAAATCTCAAATCCCAAATATAATAGAAGTTTTCACTATGTCCCACTTCAAGATGTATGTTGCATCTGCATCTAGTTCAATCTTATAAGGAAAGTGAGATGACGAAAATGTCCAAGTCACACTCACAACTCGATGGTTGGGATATCTTTTTCACCAAAAATGTGACAAGACAACCTTGTTGTATGGTCAAATGTGTGAAATATTATTGTACAATATAAACAATGGTTGGGATATCTTTTTTACCAAAAATGTGACAAGACAACCTTGTTGTATGGTCAAATGTGTGAAATATTATTCTACAATATAAACAATGGTTTCAGAGCCGCTCGTGATGTTTCTTTCTAGTCACAACTTGCTTTGTGATTGATGAGTGAATTTATAAAAAAAATCATTGAATTTGTTAAAAAGTATTTTTTGACGTCTTCAACCATATCTATTTCTTTTTCAAATGAGAGTAAAATAGTAAAAAACCAAATGCCTTTTTTTATATACTTTTGATTGGTCAATGTTATAAATATTAATATATATTAATATTAAAATTATGTTTCTTATAGGCAACTTCTTTAACTTTATTTATAGTCAGGTTTTTGTGGTGATTGCAGTTTCTTGTTTCTCATTTTTGTTAACATAGCGGAAGATACAACCGAGGAGCAACTCTTGGAAGAAAATATCAAATACTAAACAAAGTGGAAGATTTCACTAAGTTCCTTTAGTTATTGAGAATGAATAATAGATGTAAGTTATCAAGTTATTAACCTATCTCAAATAGAATTGAAAATGTGGGTGTTAGAAACTTATCTCAACTTGAATTTTGATTACACCCATGCCAAGATTTTCAGAGTTTATAATTTCGGATCACCACAAAAAAAATGACAAGAGATGGAATATAATACTATTAAGAAAACAAATATCAATAAAACATGTTTCATTGCATAAAATATAAATATAAATTAAATCTTATACAACATAGAAGGATGAAGTTTACTACCTCTACTAAAAAAAGATTCAAGGCCTAAAAACACTAGGTTAATTAAATTGGGTTTTCATTAGTGCCTTTATATGCCCTTGACAACCCTAGGCTCATATTATGAGCTTCATATTGATCGATGCTTATCCATATTCTTGGTACCCTTTTGTTGTACCATATTCCTTGGAACTTTTATATCCTCATAGACTCCCGGTTTGAACAATTATTGACCATTACCACTATTAACATGTTATTTTTCTTATGTAATTGGGACCAGAGCCATAACACCTCTTATAGAAGAATTTATTTTTCTCTATAACACGTTTCATTATTCGACCTACATTTGTCCCTTAAACTTTAATTCCTAGCATGCCATTTAATTCACCTCTTTCCATCTTTATGGATCCCCTCTTCGATATGATCACAATTTTCATTAAACCTTCGATTAATGCCATAATGGATAGATAATCTCATTAGAATGTGACATACTAAAAGGGTAGAGAATCCCACCAATGCCAAGGTATTCTAAAGATCCCTATCTTAACAACAAAGTAGTGAAATCTACATAGACACTACCACTTATAGAGTCTCCAATTCTCTTTCTTTCTCATTTATCTTTGGTTTTACACATCTCACAAACCATAAATATGTAACTTGTAGAGTTTATTGCAATTGTCACTGCTTAATTCAATGAACCAATGACAAGATATCAATCACTGACACCCTCATTCAATGAACTCCTTTCACAATTATGAATTCCTCTTTAAGACGTATAATTTTAACAATGTAAGCCCTTAATATCTCCTAATCTAACAAATCACTTGCTTGAAACATTTTGGTATGGGAGTAACTTAGCATTTCATGCTTTGCCTTGTGACACACATATAAAATATTAGGCCTACAGTTCACAAGGCAACTACTCGAAGAAAGGCATTTTAAGTGGGCTTCTAAGTTCTCATTGCTATGATATAAAACACATTTTCTATAAAGTGCACCACGATAACAATTTTTAATGGCTTATAGAACTTATTTGAAAGAAAATAACATTACTCTTAGATGTTGAGTGCCTACCTACTCTCCTTGATTTTAATCTCTTACCTTTTATGCTTGCATAACTCAAAACCCACTTGGTCTTCCATGCACCTCCATGCTTACCTACACCTCTCCCAAACTTTGAGGAATATATGGAATAAACACACCAAACTAGTTGAGTTGAAGGAGCTAAGACACTCGTAGGAGGAAGTGTAGTGAACTCCCCAGTGTGTGTGCAAGACTATGTCCACGTTTTTGTATTGTATGCCTTATATCAATCTCTTGCTTCTTAATTATTTACTTAGTTGGCATGATTTATGTAGCTAAGATTTGCTCAAAGGACAACCTCCTATCTATTGGCAAGAGACAATTTTCTCAACCCTTCAAGTTGGAGTGACGGGTCTCTTCTACTCACTCTCTTCGCATTATGTGCTTGGCTCAAGCCAAACAGACCCCTTAACTCATGTTAACCTTTCATGTTCTTGTTTATTCTTTATTTTTAGGGACTATAAAAGGGCCGCCAAAGAGTTAGATGACTCCCTTCCTTAAGTAATTTCTTTGTGTGAGTAGTGTTAACACCCACAACAAAATAAGCAAAAGGAAATTACTAGTTGAAGCCCTATTCCCAAACAACTCATTTCCCTTTTAAACCTAAATGTATCTACCTTTGCTTATCTTCTTGGTTCTCAGTGTATATGTCATGTCCCCCTTTTGGAAATAAGCAAAAGAAGACCCTTAGCCTTATTTTTTTGTGTTTCCTATAGGCTAAGGGAAAGGAATTGACAAAGGGAGCACTACTCCCCTTCTTCGCTTGGTAAAAAGGTATTTTTTGGTTAAGTTGTTCGAATTTTGAGTTGAGGAGGGGCCCTTTTGAATTCATGGGCTAAATTTAGCCCTTAATTGATTTTCAAAGGAAAATGCCTTTATGAATATTTTAATTTCCCCTCCAAGTGGAGTGCCCCACTTTGGGGAGGATTCTTTTGTGGAAAAGGGCATTTAAAGAGAATAGAGGTTCATTTGTGAACCTTATGTTATTGGGTGAATTGAATTTTGAGTTTAAACATAAAAAGCTTGACTTATTACCTTTGAAGACGAAAACCTTCATAGGAAACCTGAAATTAAGGACGAAACCCCATAATATTCAACTAGAGTAGCTCTATTTAGGGCTTGCAAGGTGCATGATAGATCAATTTGAGCAAGATTTCCATCATTTTGGGCAAATTACAAGGAAAGGGCAATAACTTCATCTCTAGGTGTGGTGACTAGGGTTTGAAACCCAAAAATATGGCAACTTAGGGCATTGAAGGTAGATGACTATAGTTAGGGTTGTGTTTGTTTTGGAAAACAATAATCTACCTTGTTTAGGGTTGGCAACTCCTTTGTGGGGTCTGATTTTGCATTTGGAAGGGCTAATTTATGCCTAATTCATTGTACAAGGGTTTGAATAATAAACTACTATTTATTGAAATTTTCCAACCATCTATTGGTGCAAAAAAATCAGAATTTGAGGTATTATTCATGGTTGTAACACTCTGAAATTTGTGATGAATATTTGATGCAAAAATATTGATAATTGTGCCTTAGATGTTCATTTCCAGTAATCTAAAATTTAGAATTAGGGTTTAAAATTTTTAAAATATAAAAATTGCATTTTCTGTTAGGGTTTTGTTTTGATATTCCTAGGGTTTGTTGGAAAACTCAAATCTTTCTAATTTAGCCCTAAAGGGGACATTACAGTAGTATCAAAGCCATTTTCTAGCCCGTTGCGAGAAACAAGTTGTTTGCAGACTTTTTTTCATGCAAGGCAGTGATAGAAAGATGAATACCACACTAGAAGCCATGGAAGAAATGTTACAAGTTATGCAAGAATCTCAAAGGGAACTAAGGGTAATGGATCCCAAGGCATGGATGAAGATTGTAGGGATAAGCCCTAGACCTCCAGAGTCTCCCTTAGAAGAAGAAAAAGGATTAGCATAATTGATGAATATTTCATCACCACAAAAGATCAAGATCCATATAAAAGAAACCACCATGCAAATTGAAAACAAAGAGCCCTCCAAAGGAAAATATATGGATTTGAATGTACAAAGTGTTGGGGTGGAGGAAAAGAAAACGGAAAAGTCAACACCTGAATTCCAAATCTCTACAAAAGAGCAAAGGAATGAGGAAGCCAAGGAAGAAATATTGAAAAAGGAAATGCCATTAGTTGATTGCCCTAAGAGTTTAGTAGAAATGAAGGGCATAAATCACATATGTATGGCAGAATTTAATGATCTTAGGGTTGAAAGGAAACCAACCCCCTTGCAAGCAAACACATAAGATGTGATAAGGACCAAACTGAGGTGTAATGATTGGCTGAAAAGAATGAAAAAGGTAAAGTTGATAGCCATTCAAGCAAGACAACACCTAAAGGAATTTAAAGAGAAAGATAAGCAATTTGTTTATCTTCAAAGCAAGGATTTATTGCATCACCATCATAATATGTCCTTACAATGTTTTGTTCATCATGAGAATCATGCTAACAATGATGATAAGATGAAGGGTGCCAAGTGGAAAGAGGATTTCTTCCAAGAAACCCCTATCCATCTTTTGAACATCCCAATGAGCGAGCCAAGTTCTATGAGGTTAATCAATTCAAATAGAACAATATGCTGCTTCTTGTTGGAAGGAGAAGTAAAGGAGGGGAGACTACAAAATGGATCATAATTCATTTCAGGGTTTGTCTCCAATATTTGAAATGTGGTTCCACATGTTTCTAGCTTGTTCTACATTGCATTTGCAACCTTCAAGGGATATTTTATCACCATTAAAATACATCCCTTGCCTAGTATCACGAATAAATGGTTGGCAACGATTACAAGATGGTTTTCATCTTTTACATTCATGATTTTAAGGAAACTTCTCACATTAATTTTTCAGTTTACCATAAGTGGATATAAGATATAAAATGATGAACTAACCCCTGGATCTTTTATGAGTATAAGCAAATGGGCAACTATGTTTGGGACCGTTTGGAAGGATGGTTCAAAGGTACATATCAACACTTTGATTAAGGACATGCAAACAAAGGAAAAGGTTCAAGAAGAATATGCAAGGGCCATAGAAATCAATAGGCTTGAAGCCAAAAATAAAATTAAGATATGGGAGAAGGTTGCTGTTGAGTTTATCATATATGAATGTCCTTCAAAGGACATGGAAAAATAGAGAGAGCAACAGTTGAGCTTGTCATAGCAATTGAGTTTGTCATACATAAATGCCCTTCAATAGACATGGGTTAGATGGAGAAGGTAGTGTATATGAAAGTAGTTGAAGGAGTTTCTAATTTTGGATAGCCACTCCAACATATGGGAACTCAACCCACCTCTAGTTTGGTAAGTGCCATAAATTTTGCAAATTTAGTGTTGGGACAGCAATACCTAGATGTGTATATTGAACCCTTCTTAAAAATGCATGCTTTGAAGGACACACTTTTGAATTCCAAGATAGAAGATATTGAAGAGGTCGCAAGCCTCTTCATCTTGCAAGGAACGATAGACAAGTTGAAGGCAGCTCAAGGTATGGGAATGTTTCAAATTTGTTGTTTACTCACATATCAGCTAGGATGAGTGGTTACAAGAGGTAACATATGTCCAAAGATTAACCATTGGCAAGTTTGGGTTTTTTTAATAAACCATGACAAGGTTGCCTTCATTATGAGCGGCCACATGAGGGTAAAATTGAAATGAAGATCACTTGGAGTGACAAAAGATGCAGGGATTCCCTCATTCGGGCTTTGATGGTGTTCACGTGAGAGTTTGGAAGGTGAGTACCCAATGGGGATGCAAGAAAGATAAGGTTTCAATAATGTTCAAAGGTACATTGTTTAGAAAATTTTGTAGCCTATGCCACGCGCTTAAAGGGAGGCCCATGAGGATCCCTAGAAGTCATGATGGGTGCTATGACACCACAATGAAGAAGCTCTACCAGAAATTTTGTTGGACATTTGTTGGAAGTGGAGTTCCAAGCAAGAAATGGTAGAAGGTTTCACCAATGAAGAAGGGTGGAACACCTCTAAACCCTGTGGGGCTGAGTTTGGCAAGAAATACCATAAAGGCAGTGGCTGTACCTATTTTTTCCATGCTGCGGGCAACGTTACCAGCACATTTGCACTAGCATGACAATCATAAAAATCATTACAATGGTGTGGTGCAAAAAGGAACTTGAAGGGGATGAGTTCTTGTTAAAATGTCTTATAACTCCGGATCATAAGACAGCTGTCAAGCACACTTCCAGCCAACTAAACAAACGGTACATGATTATATATGCCATACCAATTGCATGCATGAATAATTTTCTGTTTATGGGAATGTTGGGGTCTATGCCAATCATTGTAGAATTACTACTAGCCCATGAATTCCTTATATTTATGAAGATGAAAGCAAAAGATGAACATGATCGCTGCCACCCCATGTTCGTTATCACTACAGGCAACATGAACAATGCTTTTTCACATCATTTGTTAAGCACAAGCATGCTTTCAGTCACTAAATGGGGGAAGTTTTGACTAACACTGGGAAGGAAGGGTTTTTGGTCACCCTAATGGAAGGAACAACCATCCCAATGTTGATTGGGAGGACGAAAGGACGAAGGTACAACAATAATCAGAATTGGGGCATGAGAAAAGATTTTGATAAGGGTATGGGCAACAAGAAAGAAGGGGGTTGCATGCTTGTATGGCATGGGAAAAGGAGGGAAGAAGAGAGGTGAAGAGCCTAGATTTTAATTAACACGTTTGCTTTTTGTGCAGGAATGACAAATAGAAGAGCCATACCCCAAATTACTAACAATCACCTTGCTCTAGCAAACATCTTCAACCCTCATGGTGCTGCGATTTCAAGGAATTGTCATTTTCCTATCACCTTCTTGGGCCCTATATGGTGTATTCCCTTAATTTGGCGTAAGGGGAAGGGAATATATTGTTGTTATGACACTTCTAAAAAACACTTGAACAACAGTCATCCTTCAGGTACAGCAGTAAATGGTTTTAAAATAAAGTTTTTTCTTCAACGGAAGTGGCTAGAAACAAGGATCCGCTGAAACAAAGTGTCAGGGCAACCACCTTGGCATTACAATTGGAAAGAAGAGCTTACAACATCATCAATAAAGGACATCTCAAAAAGGTATGTGTTGTCAAGTACGCACATGTGATGATCAAATCATTTCTGAGCTACAAAGAAGCATCATTGTTGATGGGGTTGAGAGCTACATTTGTGGTCACAAAATTCCAAGGTTGAAGTGGGATTGGGTATTTCAGAGGATGACATAATGGTTGATCGAAGGCAAAGGAATTTGCAATTTCTTGAGAACAAACAATTTTGAGAAGGGAGGATTGTCATGTCGCACTAATCCCCCTCTTGACTCGGTAAAAAATGTACTTTTTGGTTAAGTTGTTCTAATTTTGAGTTGAGGAGAGGCCCTTTTGAGTTCATGGGTTAAATTTAGCCCTTAATCTTAAAAGGAAAATGCTTTTATGAATATTCTAATTTTCCCGACAAGTGAAGCGCCCCACTTTGGGGAGGATTCTTTTATGATAAAAGGTATTTAAAGAGGATAGAGGTTCATTTGTGAACCTTTTGTTATTGGGTGAATTGAATTTTGAATTTGAGCACAAAAAGCTTGACTTATTACCCCTTTTAAGATGCAAACATTCATAGGAAACCTGAAATTAAGGACGAATCCCCTTAATATTCAGCTAGGGCAGCTCCATTCAGGGTTTGCAAGGCACATGACGAATCAATTTGAGCAAGATTTCCATCATTTTGGGCAAATAACAACAAGGGCAACAACTGCATCTCTAGGTGTGGCAACTAGGGTTTGAAGCCCAAAAATAGGGCAGCATGGGTCATTAAAGGCAGCTGACTGCAGTTAGGGCCATGTTTGTAATCTGCCTTTTTGAGGGTTGGCGACTCCCTTGTGGACTCTAATTTTGCATTTAAAAGGGCTAATTTATGCCTAATTCGTTGTAGAAGGGTTTGAATAATAAACTACTATTTATTTGAAATTTTCCAACCATCTATTGGTTCAGAAAAATAAGAATTTGAGGTATTATTCATGGCTGTAACATTCTAAAATTTGTGGTGAATATTTGATACAAAAATGTTGATAATTGTACCCTAGAAATCTAAAATTTAGCATTAGGGTTGAAATTTTAAAGATAAAAAAATTACATTTTGTGCTAGGGTTTTGTTTTGATATTCCTAAAGTTTGATGGAAAACCCAAATCTTTCTAATTCAGCCCTAAAGAGGACATTACAGTATATGGGAGTTGTGGTGGGGCATACTCACTTCGTTTCCCCCCATCCACTAATAATGATTTTCTTAAGTATTGCTTAGAGAGATTTGCTCAAAGAGTTCATCTCTTGACTCCCAAAGTTCACAATCATTTTCTAGGATATTTATCATTGTTGGGACACTTACGAATTTTATAGTCCACGACACTTTTGAGCTTGGTTGTGTAACATGCTTAAATATTTCTGGCTTCTTGTAAGTTTGATGGTATCTCTTGTGCCTTATTGTCATAGTACAATTGCATACACTTTCTTCATTCATTCAATCACCACATGTTACTTGTACAAGTGTATTCTTGAGTTACTGCATCTTGTCTTGCTTGTGAGTTTAAATGTTTACAGCATACATATTACGTGTTCATGTCTATTCTTGAGTTAATGCATGTAGTCTTTCTTATGACTTGTATTCTCACTATGTCTTGCCTTTGTTACTTGGTGAATTTTGTTTGACTTGTATGTTTCGTGTGTCAAGGTTGACAGTCGCTGGACTCTTTCCATGCTCAGGGGGTTTGAAATCTACTTACCTTGACATTTTCGTAGGCCATGATTGCATGTTCAGCAAACATCTAGGTAATGCATAATTCAATGTTGTCAATTAATCTATTTGGGCTCTACAAGTTCAGGAAACACTTCGGTATTCATGTGGGAAGAGGTCAAATGATAGATACTAAAACAATAAACATTACCGACCAAAAAAACATTAAGCATGATATCCTATAAAATATAGCTCCATCCTCATTAAATCCAAGGTCAACACTGCTATTGCATATTGTTGACATGTGGTAATACTTTCCATAAATAAATAATAAAGAAATCTTTTTAGCATGATAAGTTAACAAAATCAGCTAAAACAAAGAGGAAATCTGGGTGATTGAGAAGTTAAAAATGAATTTAATTGAAATATACGGCCTAATCTGTAACTTTCAAGCCAAAATGGCCTTCGTTTGGAAAGCTTGTACCCAATGTGAGAAAACAGATTTCAACTTGACCTTTTTCTTCGTAATGAATTAAATAGATTAAGAGAGGTTCCGTTTCAGCTTTCCTATCAAATGCAACAAGATATATTACTTTAAAATCACAATAGTAATGGTAGTAAATCTCTTTAATAGAGAGGTGGATATTGCTTAGTGTCATGGTGTATAGAGTAAAAAAAACCTCGTTGTACTATAACTTGCTTTTAGGAGTATAGTCCATAGCTCTAGACTTAGTCTCAACAACTCTAGAGATGGATTTGATAGTTTCTTTTGGCATAAATCGAGGGCGACTAATCCACAGTCCTCCATCAACAATAAGTACTGTTCCATTCACATACTTTCCTGGAAAATGACAACATTTTTTAGCGAGTCAATATATTAAGAAATTGAATCAATTCACTCGACATATAGCATGAAAAGAAATCATATTATCAATGCACAAAGTTTGGACCAGGACTGCAAAGATAAGTCCTGCACAAGCAATACCATGAGGAAAAGGTATATAAACTTGCCAAAAAATAAAAACATTTAGCACGAGTGTGAGTCGTAAGAAGTTGATCCACAAAATTTAATTTGATGTACAACAAAATGAATTGTTCAACATAAGAATGGACAATGGACACGGATATGTTTCTGGTATCCCTAGCAAAATTAAAATATTCAGTGATCAGGTAAAACCTTTCAACTATCTAGGGGCACGTGACCTGGACATGCTTCATGACAATAATCAACAACTAGTTGGAGGGACCCAGGGGTTTGATTGCCAAATGTGTGGGAACAGAGGAACTTAGGGGATTGGAAAAAGAAAAGGTAACAGGAATTAGGGCTATCCATTTGGAAACGAGCAATGAGCAGCGAGCAATTCACTATTCACTATACTTGAATCAAAAGTTCTTGACAATTCGGAAATTCCAAATCAAAAGGATGTGCAAGCAATGGCAAAAGAAAACTGCATTGAAGTAGCAGTTAGGAGTATTATGCCAGATCATGTCATAAATCAGCAGGGCTCTGCTGTTTTTGAATTCAAGGTTGAAGACGCATAGGATATCCATGTCAATTTTCATATGAGAAAATGTGTTGGTGTTGGAACCTAGGGCAACGCAGAAGTGAGTTGCAATGGTCTGGAAAGATGTGGTGAAGCACAACTACCACTTCAAGCATTAAGATAATAAATTCTTTAACATTGAATTGGAGGATAAGAATGATTTAGAAGATGTCTTTTAAGGGGGTACCCAGTTGTGCCGTAACGATGGCTTGTTTCTTCATCGTTGGAGATCCATGTTTTCTCATGTAAAGCCCCAAACTTTAAAGATCTTTCTGTGAATTAGCTTGTCCATTTTACCTTACAAGTTCAGACTTCAAGAAATAATCACAAGAATAGAATCTACTTTCAGGACACTTTTGAGGCTTCCCTGATCCGTTAGGATCCAGAAAAACAATACATTCATCTGACAGCGAGATCAAAACCAGTTTCAAACATCAAAAGAGAGTCAGACAGAGAGTTCTAAGCTTGGTGACGAAACTGCCACTTAGTGCAGGTGCTAGTTATGTTACAGCCGGTCTACAATAACCAGTGGTTTTGCCTACTATGACTGTACAGGGACGGTATTGACAGGAAAGGTATCTCTTCACAATCTAAGATGATTGGAGATTCTTTGGTGCACAAAAGGACATCTCCAAGTACGATAAAAGGAAGGCATGTAAACAAACAAGGCATCAATGAATAGAGTTGATGTTCAATTGTTTGTAGGAAGGATTGGAGAAAGATCCTTTTGTGGATTAGCTTGTCCATTTTACCTTATGAGTTCAGAGTTCAAGAAATAATCACAAGAATAGAATCTACTTTCAGGATAGTTTTGAGGCTTGACTAATCCATAAGGATCCATAAATACAATCCATTCATCAGATAACAAAAACAAAACTCAGATTCAAACATCAACAGAGCTTTAGAGGGAGAGTTCGAAGCTTGGTGACAAAACTGCCAATTTATACAGGTGGTGGTTATGTAATTATTGGTCTGCATTAATTGGTGGTTTCACCTATGGTGACCATGCAAGGATGGTACAAACAAGGAAGGTGTCTCTTCACATTCTAAGATGATTAGAAATTCTTTAGTGCACAAAAGAACGTCTCCAAGTATCATAAAAGGCAGGCACGTACACAAAGAAGGCATCGATGAACAGAGTTGGTGTTTAGTTGTTTGTAGGAAGGATTGGAGAAAGGAACAAGGAGAGAAAGGTGAGTGAGCAAGATAGTTAAGTGTTGTACTTGTTCTATAATCTCATTGTAATCCATTTTTGGCCATAAGATCAGAAATAGTTGAATTGCCTCTTCCACTAGTTTTTCCCATATCATGAGGGGTTTTCTAGAGTAAAAGTCTATCTTGTGTCTCCATGCTTGTGTTATTTTTCATGTTTATTACATTCATGGTTCAATTCTAAAGTTCAGTTTTATTCTTCCAACAATACATTGCACTAAATTCAAGTAATTTGCATGAATTGAACTATCATTTTGAAGTAATTCAAAGTAGGAACAACAAATTGTGATTCTATGCATTATAGTAAGCTTGAACTTGAGAGTTTATAGATCATTTTGGTATTAGAGAAAATTTATCTTTGGGTTATAGTGGAAAACCTGACTGATTTATATGACAGTGACAAGATCTCAAGAAGGAGAATTGTTGCTTTGCAACCCTAAGATATCTACAAGAGCGTGGAATCAATAGGTGAAATAAATGCTCAAGGCAGCAAAGAAAGTCTTGTCAGAGAGTAATTGCACTCGAATCATGCATGGAAAGCATGATGAAGTCCCAAGACACTATCACCAAACAGCAAAGAATCATTGTTAGAAACCAAGGGTCTATGGATGCTATGGTTCCTTTTATAGTCAAGAAGCTTTGGCATAGAAAAACCCCTTGAAGAAGAAGACAAAGTGGAGAAGAGTCCATGGACAAGCATAAAGAACAACCTCCTAAAGACAAAGGTAAAGCTAAGGTAAAATTTGAACATACTACTTTCAAAGTTGAGACAAAGGTTGAGATCAAATCCTTGAGGGGAAGGCAGACGCTGAGATATTAGACAATCGGTTGAAGCAAATGGAGGTATATTTTAGTGTGCACAAAGTAACTAAGACTCGAAATATTTCTTTTGCGCATCTCAAGATGGAATATCATGCTTTGACTTGGTGGTAATCCTATCTATCATCTTCTAAAAAGAAGTCGTCGGGTGTAAAATAAGTGGGATGGATTTAAAGAATTGTTGCATAAGAATTTTTATCCTAGTGAGCATAAGACTAATCAGAAAATTAAGTGGGAGTATTGCAGACAATGAGCGGGTCAAAGTGTGGAGGATTATACCATGCAATTCCATATGCAAGCCATGCTCATGAGCTTGGACTTGGAAGACGAAAACAACTTGATCAAGTACTTGTGATGTCTCAATTCATACCTAAGGAGATGGGTCATCTCAAGTAAGCCACAAGACTTTGATGAGGAATGAGTGCAAGCATACTACATTGAGGACAAGAAGAAGCAAAGAGAGGGAATGTCCTCAAAGTAAAATCAGTCCACAAATCAGATCAAGAAAGAACAAAACTAGCCTTAGGAAGCCTTCAAGAAGAGTAAGTGGAAAGGTAAGAAGAATGCCACAGCTTTGCATAGTTGGAAGGATCCTTAAAAACATTGTAGTCATTATGCTATAGATGATCATACTAATGCTAAGTGTTGCAGGTTACATCCGGAATTGTATCCAAAGGAATCGTTCCAAGGAAGACTTTAAGAAGTCCATGACACTTTGAAAGAATTAGAGGTAGCGATAGAGGATACATTCGATGTAGATGAGAAGCATTGTTGCATCGCCACCAACACAAACAAGAAGGAACAAGAAAGAAAAGAGATGAGCATGTTTTTCCAAATGAAAATCCAAATAAAAAAACCGAGGTAAATGTACTAGTTGATACTGAGTCTCAATCTAATTTGATTTTGGATGAAATAATTAAGAAGATTGGTTTTCATCCATATCCTTTGGATTGAGTGAATAAGGGTGTTGAAATTCAACTGACTAAAAGATGTAAATTCAAATTTGGGTTAACCCACAATACAATGATGAGCTAGAAGCAAATGTGATTTCTCTAGATGCATTTGATGTCGTGTTTGGAAGTCCTTGTATCTTAGGATGCTTCTTTCATGAAAAATGCCAATAGGTACCGATGGGTCAAGGATTCAGTCAACTATGTCATCAAGGCACATCAAAGCAAGCCCAAGCTTGCAATGATAAGTGCCAACCAAGCAAAAAGACTCGTTCAAGTAAATAATCAATTTTGTTTATTTCTTTTGAAAGATAAAGACGATGGGTTAGATATATCTCAGATTGATAGTGCTAACAAAGGATTGAAGGGAGTGGATGAGTTGCTGTAATCTTTTTAAAATATGTTCCAAACAGAGTTTGCCTCCAAAAAGGGAAGTAGAGCATGAGATTCAATTGTTGTTTGAATCTCCTCTAACTAACAGTGATTTATATAAGCAATCGCTCTTGGAGAGTAATGAGGTTAAAAAGCAACTTCAAGAGTTGTTACAACAAGGCATCATACTCCCAAATACTTCACCATGTGGATTGCCCATTGTGATGGTACCAAAAAAAGATGGCTCTTGGACGAGGTATAGAGATTATCGAACCTTGAACAAAATCACTGCAAAGAATAAATATCCATTTCCACGAATTGATGACTTTCTAGACGAACTTCAGCATGCTAAGCATTTCACATAGATGGATCTCAAATCAGATTACCATCAAGTTTGAATGAAGGAAGCGGATATATGAAAAACAACCTTCAAAACAAAACAAGGTTTGTATAAATGGTTGGTACTTCTATTTGTTTTATGTAATGCCCCAGTTATATTTATGAAATTAATGAACAATGTACTAGGGCCTTTCATAGATACATGTGTCTTAGTGTATCTAGATGATATTCTGATTTTTAGTGCTACATGGGAGGAGCATCTTACACATTTGAAACATGTCTTGCAAGTATTGAAATAAAAACAATTGTTCCGCAAATGATGCAAGAGCATCTAGTTATCACACAATCTTACATCAAACAAAAAGACATACTTTGTGTTTGTGGGCTCCCAACAGTCATAGGCATCCTTTATGAAGTCAACCACACTTCAATAGGCTTTTGGAAGGGAGAAGGAGCAATTTCAAGTCATGAGAAAGTGTTTTCTATTTCGTGACAAACCCAACATTTAACTCAGGCTTGCATTGATCGGTGCTTACAACATCGCCACTCTATAGGAAGCGGCGGCTCCCCCCACGACAGTTAACATCACCAAGTAACGGCCCATAATCATTTTAGTGCTCATTTGGAGATTTTTCAAGATGAAAGGGATTCCCAAGAGGCATATCACGAGGCACAAAAGAGGAGTGAAGGCCTAGGAACATGCAAATTGAAGTGGAGAAGAACTTCCGAGTGTGGAGAGCCAAGAGGAGCAAAGAGTGTGTTCATTCTAGCAAAGGGACTGTGTGTGTGAACATCCTTCTATTGTATTGTAGTCTTAGGAGAAAGTGTGTGTTTTGTGTGTAACTTCTGTCCTACCTTAAGAAGGATCAATTAAGTATGCAGTTTGGTTCCAATCTCATGTCTATGTGAGTGTTAGGCTACAAGGAACTGGTTATCCTTCATTGGACCCCCTATCTTTGGCTGCATCAAGTGGTATTAGAGCAAGGCAACAATTATGGGATAAGTGAAAATGTGTTGGCCTTCCATTATGAAAGAATGGGTAGAGGGCATGAGTGAAGTACAATGAGAAGAGTGAAGTGTTCTCCATCTTGTGTGGGTAGGTAGAGAGCAAAGTGATTAAAGAGTGGTCTAAAGGAGTGTGTGACCTACATAGCTTTGCAAACAAGATATTGCAGCAGTAGATTGTGGTTGAGAGAAAGTCCAAATGCCTCCAAGAAGGGTGGGAAGAGCTAGTGCAGTGGTTGCCACTGTGGCAAGAAGGTTGGATGAGATTGTAGAGATGTTGATGGTTATGGAGACAAGATTATCTGCTATTGAAAAGGATAGAAGGGGATTCATCCCGAGGGATGATGTCAGTGATGTAGAAAATGAAGAGTTGACAATAGATGTGGGAGTAGCACCTAAGCGGTTGGATGGAGAAGATAGGCTTTTTAGAGACATTCCAAAATTGGGAGAGGAGAACAGATGAAGGCTTAAAGTTTTTCAAGAACTTTAAATCCATATGAACTAATTGATTGGATATGAGATAGACTATTTAAATTAAATGAAGTGGATGACCAAAGAAAGGTGAAGATGGCTCATACCAAGTTGAAAGGTCATGTAGCAATATTGTGGAAGGATGTACAAATAGCGAGGAATATAAGAGGTAAGGACAAGATTATCCATTGGGAGAGGATTGTTGCAAAGTTGAAGGGCAAGTTTTTGCTTAGAGATTATCAGCTGGATTTTTTGAAAAGGCTCAAAAACTTGAGGCAAAAGGAGTTGAGTGTGAAAGACTACATGAAGTTCTACAAGATCACAAATCTAGGTTGGTCATAGTGAGATGGGCCGAGAAGATAGCAAGATACAACAATGGGCTGCCGCTGAATATTCAAGATAAATTCAGCCTAGTGAGGATACATATAGTGGAAGAAGCATACCAATATGCTTTAAGACCAAAAGAGAAGTTGTCTAGAAGACAACAAAGTGCAATAAGTTGAAGAGGAAAGTACAATAGTAGTAGAGAACAGCCATCAAATGAAGGCAATCAGCAATGGAATGAGGAAGGAGCTAGTACTTCTCAAGTTCCAAATCAGTAAGCTAGAGGAGGAGCTGCCTCTACAAGAGGAAGGAGCAGCAGCTTATGGATGAGGAAGAGGAAGAGCATTCAATGGACCATGACATGTGGAGACTTAGGGCATCGTGATTTTGAGTGTCCTCATGCTCAATGTGGTGCGAGCAGAGAAGAAATGAAGGCAGTGTGCAAGTTGCACACTCAAAAACAAACTTTGTATCATCACACGAACATATAGAGAAGCCGGAACAAGGAGAGCTTTTTCTAGCAAGAAGGAGAGTCTTGAAGGTTGAGAAGAAGAATGAGTGTCAAGGAGGCACATTTTCAGAACCCAATGCAAGACAAAAGGTAAGTGTTACAATGTTGTGCTTGATAGTGGAAGTTGCAGCAATTTAGTATCCTCTAAGATGGTCGCAAGCTGAATTTGATGTGTACACCACACCAAAGACCATATAGAGTGGGTTGGTTGTTAGAGGGAAGTGGGGATACTGTGAGGGAGTACTGTAAAGTGGAAGTGCAAATTGGTAGAAATCATAATAAGCTTTTGTGTGATGTTTTACCCATGGATGCATGCTATGTCTTGTTCGGAAGGCCATGGCAATTTGATAGGGAGATGATGTATCATGGGAGAGCTAACACTGAGAGTGTTAATAAGAATGGGCAAAGGTACATCTTGAATCCCTTTAAAGGAAAGGAGGACGGGCATGAGCACAAGAATAATTATTTGAGGCATGTTGATGAGCATATGATGTTGGAGAACATGATATGAGACTCTCTTATTCGGGGTAGAGACAAAGAAGGTTGAAGAGCTATCTACAACAATTGAGAGGAAGATGGAGAAGCCAAGGCTGATATCATTTCAAATATGTACAACAGACAAGAGGAAGGGAGTGCAGAGATGTGGTAGAGGAGATCAACGCAATGTTCAAGGGAGCTGGGATGCGTAGAATAGGAATCCAAAGAAGGTTAGATCATTGCTAGTGCATGTAAATCAAAACAATTGAAAGACCATAACATCATAAACCTATCCACTAAGTTTTGAGCAAGACTATCAAATGACAAATCAAATAGAAGACAAAACACGAAGTTTATACCTTCATTGAAAGACACCACTTGCTAGCTGGTCTGAAGAGATATGTGCTCGACTTGTAAAACTAGAGGTTTTTGACAATGTCGACTCCACGTGTGAGCAGCATTTTCCCTTGTCTACACTTGGTGTTTTGATTGGCAATGTTGAAGAATTGTTGAGTGTTGGCCTTGAGATTTAACAGAGCTTCACTGCATTGGTTGGTCATTGTGAAATAGTGTGAAGACCCTTTCATTTATAGAGTTAGCAAATGATTGTGGACCGTCCATCTTGAGATGAAGATCAAGGGCCCAAGATTAGTCCTCCATTCTCATAAATGAGATAGATGGAGTGTAGAAGAAAAGGGATGGAGTATGTCATAAAAATGTAAGAGATTCAAATCATGACCCCTCTTTGAGTGTGTAAGAGGAATAGTGTGTAAGAGAGGTGTAAGAGCTTGTAAGAGCTCTTACTTGCACACTCGGTATGATGATGTCACCTTGGGTAAGGCAATAATTCAATTTGTGCATTTAGACAATTCTAAATCCATGGAATTTTCTACTAAAATAAGATTAGGCTAATTAAGTAGGATTAATACTTAATTAGAAGAATAGTGGCCTTTTGCAAAGTTCTTTTGCCAATTAAATATTCATTTAATTGTCTTGTAATAACGCTTGCAAATGATTGATTTGATTTGAGATGTTAAAGTCGAATTAAATGTTGCGATATGATGCATTGTCCCAATCAGAGATGTATCATCATAATTTTAGATTAAAACAGTAATCGTGCAAATAATTGGCTTAATTGACAATTTCTAACTAGATTTGTGCATTATCATGGAAAGTCATTCCAATTACAATTTCGACACAGAAGTGATGAAAATGAAATGTCTACATTTTGCCCATGTTTGAGAAGGCATTGCGAGACACAGAAGAAGTAACTTTTTTTGAAAGAATGAAAGAGTTGTTAAGAAGAAATTGAAAAAATTAAACGAAAAAATAATTAGTGACCTATGATACCCCTTCGAGAGGACATGCAGGGATGGAAGACATGGATGGTCTCTCGAAAAAGAGAGGAAGCAAGAAGAAGAGTGAAATTAACCTATGAATGAGATTAATCCAAATGAGCGAATGCTTACACATTTTGATTTCCAATGTTTGAGAATAATAGAATTGAATTGGCTCCAAAGAGGGAGGGGGGGGTGGCGGGGAATTCAACAGTTAGTCGATAATGAAGACATTTGTCTTTAATATTGTCCTGCCAAGGAGCAAATAGTTGATAAAATGACTAAACCTTTGGCAGAGATAAATTAGTTGAATATAGAGATAAAATTCGGAATGTATCTAATTTGGTCATTAAGGGGAGGTATTAGATTAGTTAGCATTTAGTCTGGCAAACTATTGGTTATAAAATCATGTAGACTAGGTTGTCTATTCAAAGAATGTAATTTCCAGCTATTTGTATGTTTTTTACATGATTACAAAGTTTGTGTGGGGGTTAGTTATGGACCGAAAGCTTATAAATTATTAAATAGCAGCCATCAAGCAATGTACATTATGGCTTATTCAATAAATCCTATAAATTAATCCTTATGATAGCGTTGGAATTACTCAAATCATATGATTTATATGAGAGAAAATTGTGTGGCAAAGTGAGACATTTTTCTTAAAAACAATTCAGCAAAATAATTACCAATATACAAAAAGCTTCTCCCACTTGCCCAAATTGTCGCTCTAATACTACATGTAAAGAATCAAACATCCAACAATAGAGAGATATGTCCAATTATAACAAAAACACATAACAAAAGATATATGGTGAGTATCAATGTACCCAAATATTCAATATACTCAAAAGAATACCGTTGAGGTAATTTACAATACTTCTTATGGAAGAAATCACTTCACACTGTCAATACTCCATAATCATGGTAATAAAAAGATATCAACCTCCCATATATAACCTCTAGTCTATTTATATTAGGGTTAGGATGAACCTTAAGCCCACATCTTACACATTTGACCAACTAGTTACCAAATAAGACTATTAAAATATAATCCACAAATTGCTATTTTACTAAATATAGCTAACCATGGGTTATGTGCACCACAGTTGGCTACTCCGTAACCCCAATATGCATCACATGGGCCATGGGATATAACATTGAATAAAATAGGCTAACAATATATGGGAACAAGTAACACAATTAATCTCACTAAACACACTAGCAAATTACATTCTAAAAATTTCACAATGGCACATGCTAGATCCCTCGCACCCTCAAACTTACTGTCATGTTCTAGAAACATCAGAGACTGCCATATATGCATACAAGTCATTGTTCGGAGAACCTTGTGTGGCCACTATGTAGACTAACTATACTACCATGGAATGGAATGTGTAGAATCAAAATTGTGGCCCAAAGCCAGCTGCCTTAAGACACCACTTGAATATGGAAAACCATTCTCATTATGCAGATTGATGCCGGTTGAAGATGGCGCACTGCCATCATCTATTATGCCAATGCTCCATTCAAGGACGTTTTTGTCTTTAATTGGTGTCTTATTTGGGACACGACATAAGAGCTAGAAACAGCATGGTTTCTGCAAACTTGACAGCAAGCCCAATTTACGTATTGGATTTCAAGGTTTCCATAAAGCCAAGCCTTCTCCCAAATATCCAGCCATCAACTCCGATACCATATTATAAAAAGATAGGCAGATCTAATAATACTTTGTAAAATTTAGAAGGCACAAAATCCATATGCAAAAAATCAAATCAAGAGGAAACAACCCCAATATGGAGTAAAGAAGAGACATGATCTTATTAAACTAAAACTTGCTTCACATACAAAGAATGGACTTTCTCAGAAGATCTACTTTTACTGAGCCCCGTGGGTCTTCTAGTATTCCCTGCCAGCAACCTAGGGCACATGACTAGGCACACAACCAATTTTCTCTCCACCTTTGGGAATTTTTTGGCCTTAGGTGTTAAGAGAGGTTATAGGGGGGTGTATTTTGCTTCCTCCTAGGATATTCCAATCTAGCCCGTTTAGCCTAGGACATTCTCCTATGGAAATTATAAGATGCTGCATCGGTCCTTTTGCCGTGGTGGATGATGATGATGTTGGTTCTTTATCATCTATTCCAGACATTGATATAGTTGTGCAACAGCACTGGTTTCCAGCCCCAATCTTCAGCTTATGAATTAGCCTCTTTCTATCCCTTGCATCCCTTGAGAGGCCCTCCTCAAGCATAGCTATTTATATTTGTGCTTGAACTTTTATGGATAGTGTTTGCCCGCTTTGGGTTTACCCCCTCTACTTTTGCTTCCATTGTTTTTGTTTTTTTTATTTTAGTTCTTGCTTTTTTAGCTTCTAGGATTCTCTTTTAACCTATTACTTTTATATTATAATTGAATGTATTCTTGAGTCACTTTGACCTACCTTGGTCATGTATGGACGTTAATATAATTTCTTTCTCTTTTCAACAAATTTCACTTCACATTTGATCCTTAATCTATCTTATCAATGTACCAGAGTGTTTAGTTACATCAAGAATTGATTGGATTATTATGTGTTCTGCAACATAAGTTATAATGGAACCCTAATTATTTCTAGTTTGATAGTATTACATTGTATTAATAAAATTACAATAGAAACTCAGACATAGACCTGGAGGGAATAAAAGATTGATTATTGGAAAAGGGGAAATTCTGTACATCCAAATGCATGGTGCTTTTTGACAAAAATCAAACTCAAATTAAGGCAATAGACAACTTACAAATTACAATTATAACATGGATGTTGATAGATTATTAATGATCATACAATGCAAGGTCATAGTCCATGGCCTTTTGTTGCAAGGAAAGATAAAAGCCATTGCTTTAATTAGATAAAATCTTACACAGTTCTAAGCTACTTTCAATCGGCCAAAGGTTTCATGCTATCTTGATGTTCTAAAAGCCACGATTCATTTTTGCTTATGGTGATGATATTTCTTGTCTAAGATCAAAAAGAAGTAAAAGGTAGAAAAAACTACCATTCAAATAACTGAACAATAGGTAATGGCTAGAGAGCATAAAAAACTTTGAAATTAATTGATTGTAGCCAAAATTTTGCATGCATATTCAAATAACAAACACATTCAGTATCTCTTATAAGAGGAAAGAAGAAAGAATGGTGTAATTGCACTTAGGTCCAACTTCTAACCCTGAATAAATGGGTTCAAGAGAAACTAACCAGTGTCAGAGGCCAAATAAATAACTGCCATGGCAATATCCCACTTTTCTCCTTCTACATAAAGAGGCTGGATTTTCCTAAGATCGTCTGTAATTTCCTTGGGTGAAAGTTTGTCCATTCCAGGAGTACCTTCAATAGGACCAGGTGCAATACCATTCACGCGTATTCCATAATCTGCCCCCCACTCCAATGCCAAAGACCTTGTGAGACTATCAACAGCAGCCTGCCAACATAGCAAATCTCTGATAGATACCTCATAGTTTATTGTGTTTTTTTAAATAAGGTCACTCTAACCTTTATGCCTAAACAGTTAAATTTGTTATATTGTGAATTTACATCCTATACCAAGAAAAATGTAACGTGCAGAGACAAACCTTGGCTGCAGAAACATGGATTTGATACCATGCAGCTGTGTAATGTAATGTAGCACTTATGTTTAAAATAACACCAGCATCTGAAGTTTGCTTTCCAGCTCCACCCTTCCTCAAATATGGCAATGCTGCCTGACTCATTGTAAATGTGCCAACAGCATCAATGTCCAGTACTGCAACCACAACATGTGTACTTTAGCTAGCTTCCAGATAGGGGCCAAACACATCCATTAGCTCAACTCAACCTCCTGGCAATATTTCATGTGTGTGAAAATGAGATTAAGGCAGCTGTGGTGGATTGCAAGGAAAGAAAATCTGAATTAAGTAATTAATTCAAGAGATAACAAGCTATAGAAGCATTTCGTGTTAATATTCACAAATAATCAAGGGCATCCTTTGGAGAGCTATTAAGTTGGGAAAGAAAAACTTTTAAACTGTGTTTGATGTCCAAAAGGTTCACAAGTTGGGAAATTTTAGGTGTAAATAAGCACAGATTATTGATTATTAACTTGAAGGAAAGAGAGCAAATGGTTGCATGATTAAACTAACTCTATTATCAAAACTAAAAGTATATTTTCGTAGTCTAAATATAAAAGCAAAAAGAGGTCATGAATGATCAATCATATTAAAAGAGAAGATATAAACTACAGGAACATTTGCCTCCAATAAAATAGATAGTGCATCCGTTAGCACCCATAAAAAAGACCTTGAATTAGTAATCAGCTGCTAATAATTCAAACCAGAATCACTGCCAAGCCAGTCAACAGTAGACTTGAAGACTTACAAGACACAAATTATTCACATTTTTAAGCATCAATAGTGAATTTTCTTCATTTATTTAGTACTTTTCTGTAAATGAAAGAGGTCAAATATTATTATTCATATGAAATAGAAAATACAATATAGTACCAACTAGATGACCTTGCCTTCACAAATAGACAAAATGACTTACCATAACACCCTATTAACGATCAACAACTGTCTTTCCAAAATAAAACCATTACTAAACCAGCAAGTTGAAAGTCGGAAGCAAAAGCTTACAAAACTGATTCTTCCCTTCAACACTTCAGAAGACACAAATGATATTTAAAATGGCAGTAGTGTCAATAATATGCTTTTTGCTAATGTAGTTACATCCGTAACAATTAATAAAAATGGAAGCAAACCTTTTATAAAGATGATGATTGTGTGACAATGACCCTCCCTGATCTTGTACTTACCAAGTGAACGTGTTGTGTTGCCAAGTAAATTTGTTATAGCACTATGGACTTAAAGACAAATAAATGGGCAGTATCTATCTAATAAAGCAGTATCAACAGGGAGTTGTAAAATCCAAAATAATTAAAGCCCACTCTTATAACAAAATGAGCAAAATATGTCACAGATTCATTCGACAGTACTAAGAGAACATTATATGTAACAGCAAAGTCATAAATTAGTGCACAAGTTTACAATACCATGAATGTGTTTCTCATGTGGAGGCTTGTAGACCCTGTATTATAAATAAGACCATACTGAAAGAAAATAATCAACAATGTATAAAAATAGCAGTTGATAAATGGTGTTCTCAAAATTCCCACAACAGTGTAGCACCTGCGTCCTTCCAATCCCAACAACGTGTTTGCAATACCCCAAAGAATGCAAATTATAGTTCCACCACTAACAATGTTCCATAATTGACTATTCTATGAATAAGCGCAATGCCCCTAATTAAATATTTTCCCAAATAAAGAAAACTACTGTATTTACGACTTAAAAATTCGTAACTTTCTGTGTGAAGGAAAACAACTACAGAATACTTTGAACTGAAATGCAAGAAAATATGCATCCACTTGAAGGACAAAAGATTTAATGAGGAGAAACCATCTTGGGGTAGAAAACTCTAGACATGAAAATCTTAAATTGCTTTTATTCCTTCTAGACAATTTGTGAAAGTTATAGAAATGTGTTCAATTTGGAACAATTGTACTATGATTTCTCATTTACAAAAAAATAGCTACAATGGACTCCTTTGGTTCTGACTACACCCATGCCCTCAAAAATTCCTTTAAGGAACATATAAATTTCCCTTCTCTTCAGTTCCTTGGCCCATGAAAGGAAGGTGAACCATTTCTGTCAGTTAAAATAACACCTTGTCTTCCCATGGTGTTGTGGTAGCTGATGGGATATCCCAACACCAATTGATTTCGGGTTTCTTGAATCTAATAATTGCCACCAGCCTAAAAATTGAATCATGAACTTTGTGAGTTTTGGACCAAATACAAGAAAATGTTCATCCACTTAAAAGACAAAAGATTTGTTGGAAATATTGTCATTGATGTCAAAGGTTTAGCATTATTGGTGATAAAGGCCCCATTGCATTTAATATTGTTTATCTTGGCTAATATGAGTTAATATTTATTTAATATTAGAGAATATATTTTTGGTTGCATATGAGACAAAAGAAGGGCCCATGGAGAAGTCGAAAAGCCACGGGATAAAGACAAAAGAAATATGGGACACATTTTCCCATGAAGAGTCATCTTGGGGAATACCAAGAGTCACCAAGTGAAGACAAAAGAGTAAATGCGCAATTTCTCATAAAGGGACACTTTGAGGAATACGAAGAGTCACTAAAGATAAGGACAAAAGTGGGGAGGACGTTTTTGGTCATGAAGGGTCACCACATGACTTTTCAAAAGTTTGGATATGAAAGGTCATCCAAGATTGGCGCCATTTTCTATGAGGATTGAAGGGTCACAAAGGGGAAAGGCCAAAGGTCATTTGGAAAGGTATAAATAAAGGCTTGAGAAGCCATTTGTAATATGAAAGTGAGAGGTTGATTTGATATTGTAATATCTAGCTTAGAAAAGCAATTATGAGAGATGAATATGATTTGTATTTGTTATATCTAGCTTAGAAGAGCAAAGGTGAGAGAGAGGAAAGAGATGTATTGATCTATCATTTGTTGAGATAGCAACATTGAGAGATAGGTGTGTGGTGTACACAAAAGGGTTGGTATTCCTGTGGGTTGGTGCTCACGAATTGTTGTTGGGTTATGCTCGACAAAGGGGTTAGTGCTCATGTGGGTTGGTGCTCACGAATAGGTGCTGGGTTGGTACTCGGCAAAGGGGTTTGAAGCTCCTGTGGGTTGGTGCTCACGAATTGTAGCTGAGGTTGGTACTCGGCAATGGGGTATGGTGCTCTTGTGAGTTTGTTCTCACAAATATATTTGAGATTGATTCTCCGTGGTTTTTTCCACATTGGGTTTCCACGTTATATCTGGTGTCTCTCTCTATCTTGTGTGATGTTTATTGTTTGAGTTTTATTGCATATCTTGAATGTTTGATTAAGTGGAATTTGATAAAAGGAAAGTTTTATAAGATATATAATATACTAATTCACCCCTCTCTCAGTATATTCCGTGCTTAACAATTGGTATCAGAGCAGGTTCCTTTTTGAAAAGTTTTACAGCTTGAAGGTAGATCGAGAAAGCACGATGGCTGGGTCACAAGAAGGATTTTGTACAAATAAAGCACCTTTGTTTGATGGGACGAATTATGCTTTTTGGAGCATGAGAAAAAAGGTTTATTTGATGGCCCTTGGATTTGACATATGGAAATCAGTGGTGGAGGAATATGAAGAGCCACAGACATCTACAATTACTCCAGCAGAAAAAAAGGCAAGTGAATATAATGCTAAAGCTTTAAATACTATTTTATGTAGATGTGAATTTGAATTTGTGAAAGTTATGCAATGTAAATCTGCTCATAAAACTTGGATAAAACTTGAGAATATTTACAAAAGAGATGGAAAGGTTCAGCAAGCTAAGCTGCGGACTTTTAGAAGGCAGTTTGAAAGTTTGAAGATGGAAGAAGAAGAAGATATAGCAAGTTCTCTTGCGAGTTGATCAGATAGTAAATCAGATTCAAGGTCTTGGAGAAACATTGAAAGAGTCAACGGTGGTGCAAAAGGTTTTGAGATCTCTACCAATGAGATATGATGCAAAGGTTTCGGCAATCGAGGAGATGAAGAATTTAGCCAAGCTAAAGATGGATGAGCTTCATGGTATTCTCACGCAATATGAGATGCGGACAGAACAAGATAAACCCTCAAAGAGAGAAGCGGCTTTCAAGACATCAAAAGAGAGCTAAGATTCAAGAATCAAGTGATAGTTCCAGTGATGATGAAGATGACAGGGAAGCACTTTTCATTCACAGGCCGAAAAGAGGAACAGATAAATATCAAGGAAAATTACCTTTTAAATGTTTTAATTATGGAAAGATTGGACATTTTTCAGCTAGATGCCCAAATAAGGTTAATGATGAAGAAGAAGAAAAGCCTACATACAAGAAGAATTTCAAAGGCAAATCCAAGAAGGGATTCGAGAAGAAGAGCATGTATTCTAAGGATCCTAGCTCAGTGGAAGATAGTGGAGTCAGCGATTCAAAAGAAGAGATTCTATTCATGGCCATACATGATGATCAAGAAAAAGAAGAGGAGAACGCTGAAGTAGATATGAAAGGAGAACTCAATTGTGGCCTAGAAGAGTTAGAAGCTGTTCAGAAGAAGAATCGAAAATTAAAGCGCCAGATCGAGAAAAATGAACAAGAGTCAAAGGAAATGATTGAAGATATACAAGCACACTTTGAAGAAGCCAAGAAGAATGAAGAAGATCTCACAACACAGTTGGAAATAGCAAGAAAAGATTGTGAAAGGTATGTTATTGAAATTGTCTCTTTAAAAAAAGATATTAAGAAAGCAGTCAGTGATAAAGTAGTGAGTGATTCAAAATTTGAGGATAGCACTAACACGCTGAATAAGATATTGAAAAGTCAAAAAGCATATTCAGATAAGACAGGGATCGGATTTGAAAAGAAAAAGAGCTACGCTGAAGCTCTTACAAAAGAGGAAACAAACAGGGGAGAAGAGAAAAATACAGAGGACATTCCAAACAGAGAACGCTGGAGAGAACAAAGCTACAAAAGGCAATCAGGTCAGAGATATACAGACAGATCTCATTTTTATGGCTATTGCTTTTATTGTAATGGATATGGTCACAAGAAATTAGAATGTAGAAAAAGAGCTAACAATTTCAGAAATAAGGAGAAGAAAAGTCAAGTAGAGTCAAGCAGAAGCCACAACTCTTTTGCTCTTCTATCAAACTTTGATGAAGAGACCATAGTATGCTACAAATGCAACAACTTCGGACACAGCTCGGTATTGCAGAAGCGTGTTCGAGTCAGTCAAGAAGGATCAAAGGTTTAAAGCTCCATTCATCAAGAAGAAAGATCAAAGTTTCAAAGCTCCATTCATCAGAGAAAAGGTTCAGACATGTTCATGGCAGAAGAAACAACATGAAGATTCTATGATGGTTTAGACAGCGCTGCATGTAAGAGGTAAAGATCAACGATGGTTAATTGATAGCGGATGTTCGAGGCATATGACAGGTGATAAAAGTAAGTTCATTACTCTAAAGAAGATCAATGGTGGTACAATGAGATTCGGAGATAAAACCACTGCCATGATAGCCGAAAAAGGTACTTTGAGTTTGGATTATGGTAAAACTAAGACTAAAAATGTTTTATATGTAAAAGGTCTTAAGCATAATCTGTTGAGTGTTAGTCAAATATGTGATCAAAGATACACATTAAGATTTCATGCTAAAGGTTGTGAGATTAGAAGAAAAGATTCAAATGAGTTGATTGCAGATGCTCAAAGGACAGGAAACAATGTATATGTTTTGTCAGATATCTTCTCAAAGACACGATCAAATGATACATTCAAAGATCGGCGAGAGGAGTTGGGAGTAATTTCTATTACTTACTGCCATTGATGTTCAACATCAAGTGAGGGGGAGCTAAGTGTTAGCTCCAGATAGGCCCTTTGCCATTGATGTCAAAGGGGGAGAATAATAGGTACAGGTACAGGCGCAGAAAATAGGTATAGGGAATAGATACAGGTTGCTACAGTAAGGGGGAGTTACTGTATGTTTTCAGATGACAGTATGTGCAGGTGACAGGATGTGGCAGTTTCAGGATTGAAGTTGCCATCAATGACAAAGGGAGAGATTGTTGGAAATATTGTCATTGATGTCAAAGGTTTAGCATTATTGGTGATAAAGGCCCCATTGCATTTAATATTGTTTATCTTGGCTATTATGAATTAATATTTATTTAATATTAACAAATATATTTTTGATTGCTTATGAGACAAAAAAATGGCCCATGGAGAAGTCGAAGAGCCACGGGATAAAGACAAGAAATATGGGACGCATTTTCCCATGAAGAGTCATCTTGGGGAATACCAAGAGTCACCAAGTGAAGGCAAAAGAGTAAAGGCGCAATTTCTCATGAAGGGACACTTTGAGGAATACGAAGAGTCACCAAAAATAAGGATAAAAATGGGAAGGACGTTTTTGGTCATAAAGGGTCACCACATGACTTTTCAAAAACTTGGATATGAAGGGTCATCTAAGATTGGTGCCATTTTCCATAAGGATTGAAGGGTCACAAAAGGGGAAGACCAGAGGGCATTTGGAAAGCTATAAATAAAAGCTTGAAAGCCATTTGTAATATGAAAGTGAGAGGTTGATTTGATATTGTAATATCTAGCTTAGAAGAGCAATTGTGAGAGATGAATATGATTTGTATTTGTTATATCTAGCTTAGAAGAGCAAAGGTGAGAGAGAGGAAAGAGATGTATTGATCTATCATTTGTTGAGATAGCAACATTGAGAAATAGATGTGTGGTATACACAAAGGGGTTGGTGCTCCTATGGGTTGGTGCTCACAAATTGTTGCTAGGTTGGTGCTTGGCAAAGGGGTTGGTGCTCACGAATTGTTGTTGGGTTGGTGCTCGGCAAACGGGTTGGTGCTCCTGTGGGTTGGTGCTCACGAATAGGTGCTGGGTTGGTGCTCGGCAAAGGGGTTTGAAGCTCCTGTGGGTTGGTGCTCACGAATTGTAGTTGAGGTTGGTACTCGGCAAAGGGGTATGGTGCTCCTGTGGGTTTGTTCTCACAAATATATTTGAGATTGATTCTCTGTGGTTTTTCTCACATTGGGTTTCCACGTTATATCTGGTGTCTCTCTCTATCTTGTGTGATGTTTATTGTTTGAGTTTTATTGCATATCTTGAATGTTTGATTAAATGGAATTTGATAAAGGGAAAGTTTTATAAGATATATAATATATTGATTCACCCCCCCCCAGTTTTATAAGATATATAATATATTGATTCACCCCCCCCCCTCTCAGTATATTCCATCTTAACAAGATTTAATGAGGAGAAACCATCTTGGGATAGAAAACTCTACATATAAAAATCTTAAATTGCTTTTGTTCCTTATAGACAATTTGTGAAAGTTATAGAAACGCGTTCCCTTTGGAACAATTGCGCTATGATTTCTCATTTACAATAAACTAGCTACAATGGACTACTTTGGTTCTGACTACACCCATGCCCTTGAAAAATCCTTCAAGGATCATATAAAATTCCCTTCTCTTCAGTTCCTTGGCCCATTAATGGAAGGTGAACCATTTCTGCCAGTTAAAATAACAACTTTTCTTCCCATGTTGTTGTGGTGCTAATGGGATATCCCAACACCAATTGATTTAGGTTTCTTGAATTATATTTGTCACCTGGCCAAAAATTGAATCATGAACTTCATGAGTTTTGGACCTTGTGCACAATTTCAGTTGATTTGCCATGAGTTATGTCCACTTGGAATCGAACCACATTTTTTCATTTGTCCCTTCCTTGGGCATAATGTGTGTAGTGGGCTACCTCATAATTTCTCATCTCTCTTTTTTTCTCTGTTGTTTTCCATTTTTATACATGAAATATTTCATTAAAAACAAGGAACTCACAATTAGGCTATAGATATAGCAGGACAAGGCAAAGTGTTTGAAATAAAAACTTCAAAAAGATCTTGTCAACTTGATCATAATTTTGTAAGGCTCCAAGAGCATGGAGAAGAAAGAGGGCACTCAATAGTTTTTTTTCTTTAAATAGGCACTAACTTGTGCCTGAATTTGTGGGTGAAGCTTTGCCATGAAATTTTGTCTGTTTTGTTTTCTTTGAAAAAAGTTTCTATTAGAAAATTACAAGAGTACCGATTACATAGCAACCAGAGTTCATGGTATGTTTTGGAAATCAACAAGTCTACAAGATTGAAACTAGGATCTCGTTTTAGTAGGCATCCCTTGCTCACTACTCAAACATAGGCTTGTAGAGATTAGATCACCAAAGCAGGACAGAAAATGGTGAGATTGTTGGTAAGACTGAAATAAAGAATGAAGAGAAATGGAAGGCACACTGACATCCTCGTGTGGCCTGTGTTTTATTAATTAAAAATAAGGTACATACAGTTGAGGAGATTGATAACTGAACATTAGTTAATAGGTAACTGATAATTAATTATTATCTTTATACCCTCCTTTAATGGCTAAACCAGAGAATACTCCAAGTCTGTCCCAAAATTTTACAAACAAAATGGGAGCAATGGGTTTAGTTACTAGATCTGCAGGCTGCTCCTTAGAGGCATGGTAGTGAAGAGAAACATCACCATAATCAACCAATTGTCATATGTATTGACAATGAATCACAATGTGTTTGGTGCGAGCATGAGATACAGGATTCTTCACCATCTTCAATACACCCCGATTGTCAAAGAAAATGGAAAGTGGAGTAGGTGCAGTGTAAAGAAGTTGACGATCAATCCAAAATCCAACGTAGCCAAACTACTCCACAATTGGCATTGACCACTACTTGTATTCTACTTCAGTGAAAGATATATAGCCATAGTGTGCTAAAGCTTTCTCTACCATGAAACAACTCCCGAACCGAAGGAAAAGATGTACCCTGTGGTGGACCTCCAAGTATTCGTTGATCCTCCCCAATCAGAGTTTGTGTACCTTGTCAATCTTAGATTTGTTGTCCTCTGATATAGGATGCCAAAGTCAAGAGTTCCTTTAACATATTGCAAAACTCATTTTCCTGCTACCCAATGTATGAGCTTCGGTTGAAACAAAAACCAAGAAATATAGTTAATAGCAAAACATAGATCCAGTCATATGGACATAGCATATATCAAGGCACCCACCAATTGTCTGTAGAGTGATTCATCGACTAGTGATGAATCATCATTGGCTAACAACTTCAACCCAACCTCCATATGCATAGAAGAGGGATAACAATATGTCATCCTAAACTTCTCCAAGAGATTCGTGGCATACTTGACCTAAGTCATGAAAATGAAATGGCCATGTTGCTAGAATTCTACACCTAAACAATAGTGGAGGAGGCCTAGATCAGTCATGTCAAAAGCAGCACATAAATATGATTTTACTCGTTGAATTGCAGTGAACCCACTCCCTATGATGGCAAGACCATCAACATAGACAATAAATACCACAATGTCATCACCATCGCTTTTGACAGAAGATTCAAATCAAAAAGACTCCTGAATCCAAAATCTTGTATATGTTGATCAATCTTAATATACTAGACTCATGGAGCCTTCTTAAACCTGTATAGAGACTTAATCACCCTGCACAAAAACCTTCCGACTGCAACATGTAGCCTCGTCATCTAATTCCCGGTTCATGAAGGCACTCTTTACATCCATTTGAAACACCTTCCAACCAAATTGAGTTGCCATAGAGAGAAGCAACCAAAATGTGACCATCTTCATAGTAGCTGAAAATGTCTCCTCATAGTCTATTCCCTCCTGTTGTGAAATGTCTTTCACAACAAGATGAGCCTTGTGCTTGTCCAAAGTACCATCAGCTTTGCATTTGACTTTGTACACCCATTTGCATACAATGGATTGTTTACTTGGAGGAGATTCCACCAATTTCCAAGTATGGTTCTTCATCAAGGCATCATATTCAGCTTGCATGGTAGTGTCCCATTCAGATTTACCTTTTGCTTCAAAATACCATTGCGGCTCAAGTACTATAAGAAGATCAAAAGCAAAATGAACATGCTCAGCAAAATCAACAACTTTCCTTCTGGGCCTTCGGAGTTGTGCATATGAATGCGGCATTTCATCCTCCCGCACATCCTGTATAGTGGAGTAAAACCACTTAGGCCTCTGTTGCATGGAAGAATCTTATGATGGTTGAATCTCGGTAGAAATGGTGACCAACTCAGAATGGTGTCGCTGATACACCAATGTATTGGAAATATCAGCCATAGGTTATTGAGCTAGAGTCTATGAACTAATTCTTCATCTTTCAAAGGAACCACAACGCTAGACTCAATTACCTCAGTGATTGCTTGTTAGATACAAACAAATAAATATTGTCTCCTTCACATCAACATCTCGACTAATGATTATCTTGTCAGTGGAAATATCAATAAGCCCATAGGCTTTAGATTGGTCATCGTAGCCAACCAAAAAAAAAATGTACTCTTGGAATCTAGTTTACTCCTTTTTCTATCAGGAACCAGAGTATATGAAGTAGAACCAAAAATAGAAAAAGTTATTATCTTTGGTTTGATTCCAAACCAAGCTTCTTCAAGTGTGACATCCTGCAAAGCTTTGTAAGGACTCCTATTCAAGATATACATTGTCGCATTCATTACTTCTCCCTAGTATTTGTACCGCACACCCCTACTCGACATCATGCATCGAGCCATCTCCATGATAGTTCTATTACCCCTCTCAACTACCCCATTTTGTTGTGAAGTGTATGGGGTTGTCAATTGTTGTTGAATATCTTCCTTGCTCTAGTAGTCCTTGAACTGTTTAGAACTAAATTCACCCCCATTATCGGATCTCAGTTTTTTGATCCCTCTGCTTACATAGTTTTCCACTAATGCTTTAAATGTTTCAAATGATGAAAATTAGTGAAACTTCTTTTTCAATAAGTAGACCCACATCTTCCTAGAGAAATCATCCACTAGCAATAGAAAATATCTCACATCGGGGACAATAGGTGATTTCAAAGATGGCTCCCAAAGATCTGCATGGAGGAGATCTAAGAGCCCCTTTGCATGCCAAGCGCCTTCAATTGGAAATGGCTTCTACTTTTGCTTGCCAACCAAACACCATGCATACATATCTTGTTGTTCTTGGATAGTAGACAAACCAATAATCACGTTGACTCTGTTAAGTTTGGCTAAGTACTCAAGGTTGAGATGTCCAAATTTCTCGTGTCACAAAATGTTGGTATTACCCTCCACAACTAATGCATGTATGTTGACTGTGGTACAGTCAACAAGCTTATACAAGCCACCTTGCCCAATGCCTAGGGCTACTACACTATCATGTCTGATCTTCAGAGTACTTGATTGAAATCATGAATCGTGTCTGCACTTGGAATTAATGAAATCGCATCTTTTGTCTGCAACCTTCACGTCTTAAGTCCTTATCCATCATTTTTGCCTTCAAAACATCTGCAACTTGTGTCTTTTGCTTCAAGTTTGCTCTACAACTTACGTTCTTCTCGACTGACTGCAAATTGTTCCTCCTTTCGCATCCATTCTGGCAATTTGTGGTCTACAAATTGTGACTCCGTTGCAAACTGTGTTCTGCAAATTGTGTTCTACCATAGTGCCGAGCTTTCTAGTCTATGGGCATGTCATGTCCCCTTTTCTAAATATTTAATTATAGAAATAATTTAATATTAATCTTTTTAACTCGTCCTAAAGTTAGTTTATTTTATAACACGGAAAAAGGACAATTATGTATTATTATTATAAAAGAAGCCAAAAAGTAATATTTATCTAAAAGTGTTTTAAATGCTTTTAGGGTTAGGGCAATTGGAAAAAGAGAAATTATAAAAGAAGAGTTGGGCTCAAAAGGATTATTCATTATTCATCCCTTATCATTTGTTATCAAACCCTATTCTAGAGCTTGAGCATTTCTTGTTCAATTTATTCTCCCATGACGAAAACCCTTGGAATGCGGAGATTTGAAGGACAAAAATTATCTTGGTTTTCATTGTTGGATTGGAGGACGAAAACTCTCTTGTCTGTGTGAGGTGATTCCATCTGGGAATCACATTTGTGCCAAAGATGGTGATCATTTCCAGTTTCAATTGTTTAAAGGTTCGAATCAGTTTCAAAATTGGGTGAAGGGTCAAAGTGATCACTATTGTGCATCCGTGTCCTACCATACACCATCATAAACTTGTTGGGATCTTCATACGACATTGTCTATTGCTGCCGTGGCATGTATTGCATTCCACCGTGATTTAAGAAGTGCGGAGACTCACATGTATGCTACAGTTGTCACCCAATAGCAGATCGAACCCCTTGGATATTGTTGCGTCATCTTCCAAGCCAGTCATAATACATTAGACCCTGACATACCTGCTACACATCAAATGCAACCACCACGGGAGATTGTTGACTATTGTACGTGGTCATTGGACTTGGGGTTCAACGAGTAAGAGGTTGTTGTAACACCATTGTTACTCTATTTATAATCTCATCAGTTTATATGTGTATTCAGTTTATTTATTAAAAAAAACCCAGTTGGGTTTTGGTATTGTTATTGGTGTTATACAGCTCCTTAATATGAACGATTTCAGTAGGGTTTAGAATAACAATATTGTATGTCGATGCCTAGTATGTTCACCAACTGTTTGTGAATTTGTCTAGTGGTAAGAACAGTAGTGGTTATGTATGCCAACTATTTGTAGAATTGTTGATGAATGGTTCATGTTTGCCAATTGTTTGTGAATATGTCAATGATTACTTGTCAAAGATACAGCTGTTCCTAAGAGCAGAATTCATAAAATTACATGGGTTATTGGTTTTTACCTAAAATGGAGATTTCAGTGGTATCGAGCTATGACCCTCCAACCCACAAGGTGAGATATAGAGCAGCAATTTAGCTGGCCTATGAATTATCATGGAAACTCAGAGAGATCGTTTTATGGATTTGATAAAACAAAGGCAAGATAGAATGGACAAGCATTTGAAAGAATATGAGAATAGCATGCAAGATCTAGTGGCATCAATAAAAATATAGTTGGACAGAAAAGAGTTGAAGAAGCAAGAGTCAGAAGAAAAAGAATGGCAACAACAACTTCGAATTGATTATGAGGCCTACTGTGAAGAATATTATAATCTAATACCGAAATTTCAAGCTAGCATGACCCTCTGAGAATAATGTGACTTAATAAGGAAACATGAGCCAAGAAGAAGAGGAAGAAGGATCACTCAAAATCGTCTAAGCAAGCTTCCCATATATGATGAAAAGACTAACTTTACCTTTGAAAAATTCTTGAAGATGCTCAAAGAAGATAGAAATAAAAAATTGAAGACAAAAGAAAAGGAGTCGGAACCAAAAACTCAAATTGCTAAGGAGATCAAAAAGCAAGAACCCAAGAATGCATCCCTGAATGAAGAAGAAAGTGAATAGACCAATCAAGAACAAAAAGAATCCACCATGCAAGTTGAAGGTGAAGAGTCCTCAATAGAAAAAGGTATGACTTCTGATAAACAAAATGTTTGTATTAATGAAGTCAAGAAGAAGCAAACATTACACATTGCATGTCAAATGTCTATAATTGAAAAGAATCTTCCAAAGAGTGAGCCACTACCACATAAGATTGAATTTCAGAATAATCATGTTGATAGACATTGTTAGAAACCCGTGCCTTACCCTTCTCTTTGCAGTGTTAGTGTAATAATTGCTATGGACGCATATGCTTTGTAAGTCGTCCCTTAGAGCATATTTGAATTATCCCACATACAAGGGAAGTAGTAGTTGTTAGAATAGAGTTAGTATATAAGTAAGTGTTGAGGCCCAATAAAGGCATCTACGAATTTATTGTATTGAGCTTGCTCAAAGGAGGTTGCCCCCTCGAAGTGGCCTGCGATCAATATAAGTTTTCTTTGTTTCTGTTATTCGTAAGAGTTATTTTATTTTCGCATATTTCGATTAAATCTGTTGTAAGAGGTAATCTGCTGCAGGAGGTTCTTCTCATCCAGTATCAGAGCGCTTTCTTGACTTTGTGGGTAGATTTGGAGCAATTTTTTTTCGAAGTAGGGCTTTCTAGGAGCTGCGCCATTTCTAGCAAGAATTTTTTTCATTGCAGGTTCCGTCATTTCGGATTGGGTAAATACCCATCCGCTTAACTGTGGGAAGTGTTTGGGCATAAGCCCTAAAACTCATTGTGAGAAGTACCACAGGAACCCCGAAGTAGCTAGCCCATTGAGAGGACCTGCCAGCGAAAAGGGCAACGGCACCATCCTGATTGACTAGTTCCTAGCCATGAGGTAAACCAAAAGTTGTCGTTAAGGCGTAAACCCGTGGCCAAAAATTTCTGGAGAGTGGTACTCGATCAGACAGCTTTGGTGGCCAGAGAGAATTTTAAAAAATCCTTTAGGCAGCCAAACAAACTTGGGGTCCATATCCAACTTATCAGATTCAGAGAGCAAACAACAGTGTATCCACAGTTGAGGATATTTCCAACCACACAGTTGCAAACAATCCGTTTCTGAAGCAGCAGTAAAAAAAACAGAGCCTCCAAAAAAAAAAAATTCAAGGCGCTGCCCCGAACCCAAAGGATCCCCAGCAATTAACAACTGGTTATGGTCACCACTCGTGCAGGCATAAAAATCATGGAGGAAGAAATCGCCACATTGAAATCTCAAGTTACAGAGTTAACCGATATGATGCGTGGCTTGAATCAACAGAATAGCATCTTGCTCAATAGAGTGCAGAAGGAGGAGTCTTCTTCAGAGCATCACTCATTTGCTTCCAACTTCTCACGTGGACCTAAGCTAGACTTTTCACGGTTCAATGGTACAGATCCTACAGGATAGATATATCGAGCTGAACAATTCTTCAACCTCCACAATATTTATTCTGCAAACAAAGTCCCAATTGCTTCCTTTCATCTGGAACAAAAAGCACTTCAGTGGTACCGTTGTTATTTCAAGTCAAATGATGAACCCGATTGGTCAAATTTTGCATCCTTAATTCTAGGCAACTTTGGTCCCTCGACATTCGAGGATTTCACAGGAGCTCTCACCAAACTCCGTCAAATAGGTACTGTTTGTGAATATCAAATTGAATTTGAAAAACTCGCTAATCACACTGACGGGTTGTCAAATGACTTCTTCAAAAGTTGCTTTGTTAGTGGCCTCAGAGAGCCGATCCGCTCGACGATAAAAATGTTTCGACCTGAAAATATGATGGACGCTTTGGGTCTGGCTAAGTTAGCAGAAGATAAACTCTCCACACAGCGTCGACCTCCCACCTTTTCACCAGCAAAGAACACAGTGAATCAACAGACAACCATAACCACACCAATCAAGCGCCTGACTGAGGCAGAGATGTGGGCTCGCAAAGAGAACGGATTATGTTACAACTATGATGACAAATGGGTTAGGGGTCACAGGAGAGTCCAACAAAAATTTTATTTGCTAGATGTGGAGTCACCACCAGAGCAGGACAGCGACCCTGATATTCTAGAATTTCAAGATGCTCAAGAAGAACCCGGCACTGAAGAGGACCTAGCGGTTCAAGAGACTCAACCTGTGATCTCAGTGCATGCACTAGTAGGTGTCACCACTCCCAAACCATGAAGGTCAAAGGGTGCTTCAAAAAGATCCCTCTCACAATCCTCATTGACTCGGGCAGTACTCACAATTTCATCGATCCTCGCATTGCTAAGGCGGCAGATTGCTTTGTATACCCTTGTTCTAGCTTTGAAGTCATGATTGCTAATGGGGGCACATTGCCATGTAAAGGGAAGTGTTGAAATGTGCGTATTGCAATAGGCGATTATAATTTTCACTCTGATATGTTTGCCCTACCTTTAGAAGGGTGTGATGTGGTTTTAGGGGCACAGTGGCTTCGCACATTATGACCTATTTGATGAGACTTCTCTGAGCTTTGGATGCAGTTCACAGATAATGGTCAGAAACACACCTTAAAAGGGTTATTGCCAGGGTCTGCTCGCATCATCAGTTCTCATCGCATGGAAAAACTTTTGAAAAAACGCTCACATGGGGTCATTGCACAGCTGCATTCCATTCAACTCCAGCCCCCCGCTGCTACTAACCACCCTACAGATTTACAAGCCATACTCAACAAGCATGCAACCATTTTTTTAGAACCAATAGGTTTGCCCCCTTCACGCCTTGAAGATCACTACATTCCTCTCCTTCCAGGAAGCATCCCACCCAACATCCGGCCATACCGTTACCCCATCTGCAAAAGACTGAAATTGAGAACTTAGTCCGAGAACTCCTCAAGTCTGGAGTTATTCGCCCCAACACCAGCCCATATTCCTCCCCAATGCTTCTTGTCCACAAAAAAGATGGGTCGTGGCGCCTTTGCATTGATTTTCGAGCCCTTAACCACCTCACTATCAAGGATAAATTCTCAATTCCTGTCATCGATGAGCTCCATGGGGCCAAATTCTTCTCCAAGTTGGCTCTGTGTTCCGGCTATCATCAAATCCGAGTGCATCCTGATGACATTCCCAAGACAGTCTTCCGTACGCATGAAGCTCACTATGAGTTCCTTGTCATGCCATTTGGCCTTACAAATGCCCCTTCCACTTTTCAAGCACTCATGAATACAATCTTTCGGCCTTTTCTTCGTCAATTTATTTTAGTTTTCTTTGATGACATTTTGATTTACAGTTGCACCTGGGCCGAGCATCTACAACATATTGACAGGGCATTACAACTGTTAGCCGACAATCAATTATGTGCCAAGCAATCCAAGTGTTCATTCGGTCAAGAGGAAATCGACTATCTGGGGCACATTGTTTTAGCCAATGGGGTTCGTGTGGACCCAGAAAAAATCAGTGCTATGCAGAATTGGCCTCGACCAACCACCCTCAAGAGCCTTCGTGGTTTCTTAGGCCTGATAGGATGCTATCGCAAGTTCATCAAAGATTATGGAAAGATCGTGGCTCCTTTGATTTCCTTAGTGAAGAAAGATGTTTTCACCTGGGGTGCAACCGCTGATCAGGCATTTGTCAAACTCAAATAGGCTATGTGTAGCACACCAGTTTTGGCACTGCAAGACTTCACCAAAACTTTCACCATCGAAAGTGATGCCATTGGCATCGGCTTGGGTGTTGTTTTTCTCCAAGAGGGCCGACCAATTGCCTTCACTAGCAAAGCCCTTTCTGGCTGCAATTTAGCTTTGTCTACATATGAAAAGAAAATGATGGCAATTTTACATGCAGTACAAAAATGGAGACCCTACTTACTGGGAAATCATTTTTGCATCAAAACTGATCATTAGAGTTTGAAATATTTCTTGGAACAGCAGGTCTCATCCCCAGCTCAGCAGAAGTGGGTCAGCAAACTCATGGGTTATGATTATGATATCACCTATAAGAAGGGAAAAGACAATGTTGTGGCTGATGCTCTCTCAAGAACCTTCGAGGACCAACCTTCCCTCTCTGCCATCTCCATGCCCATTTCGAACTGGTTAGAATCTATCCAACAAGGGTATGCAAATGATCCCTCCTTATGCCACCTCAGTCATCAATTGGCCACTAAACCCTCTGCAGTACCGCATTATTCATGGGATGGTGCTTCTCTGCGATATAAGGGTCGTCTGGTGCTTTCCCAAAGTACAGACCTGCATCAGGCCGTCTTCTATGAAATCCATGCTTCTCCCTCAGCAGAGCACTCAGAATTTCTCAAAACCTATGAGCGGGCACGTCAACACTTCTTTTGGAAAGGCATGAAAGCCGAAATTACACAAATGGTGGCCGAATGTGATACCTGCCAATGAAACAAAGGTGAAACCACATTGACTCCCGATTTGCTCGAGCCGTTGCCCATTCCTAATAAGATCTGGGCAAATATTTCCATGGATTTCATTGAGGGCCTCCCTAAATCTGGGGGAAAGACAGTGATCCTAGTCGTAGTCGACCGCCTCTCCAAATATAGTTATTTTTGTGCACTCAACTACCCATACATAGCCTCCACAGTCGCACAGGTTTTCTTGGATCGGATCTTCCGTCTTCATGGCATTCCTTCTTCAATTGTCTCAGATCGTGATGCCACTTTCACCAGCCATTTTTGGACGGAACTATTTCGACGCATAGGCACACAGTTGAGAATGAGCTCTGGGTACCACCCATAAACAAATGGCCAGACAGAAATAGTCAACAAATGCTTGGAGACCTTCCTTTGTTGCTTTGCATCAAAACAACATCAATGGGCCAAGTGGTTTCCCCTAGCTGAATGGTGGTACAATACCTCATACCACACTTCCACCAAAATGACTCTCTATGAAGCAATTTATGGTCAAGCACTGCCACCACTTCTTCCATATAATCCTGGCAGCGCACCAGTTTCGGCAGTTGACACTACTCTCCAAAACCGAGATTAGATTCTCCGCACCTTGCTTCGCACCTTGCGGGACAATCTCCACATGGCACAGAACCGAATGAAGCAGCAGGTTGATCAGCACCGCTCTGAGCGTACCTTTCAACCTGGTGATATGGTTTTTTTTCGTCTGCAGCCATACAAGCAATCATCACTGAAACTAAAAGGGCTCCAAAGTTTTATGGGCCATATCAGGTTCTCCAGAAGATTGGGTCAGTTGCTTACAAGTTAGAGCTTCCACCTTCCTCCCAAGTTCATCCCGTCTTTCATGTCTCCTGTTTGAAGCAAGTTCTTGGATCCAACATCCGAGTGCAGACAGTTTTACAAGCAATTGATAATAAAGGCTCCATCCTTCTCGAGCCGGAAGCAATCCTGGACAGGCCCACCCGCCAACTTCGATCCCGCTCCATCACAGAGGTCTTAACCCAATGGCACGGCATGCAACCAGAAGATGCAACATGGGAACCACTCTTCCAGATTTAACAACAATTCCCACATCTGAAGCTTTGAGGGCAAAACTTTTAATAAGGGGGAGGGGATGTTAGGAACCCGTGCCTTACCCTTCTCTTTGCAGTGTTAGTGTAATAATTGCTATGGATGCATATGCTTTGTAAGTCGTCCCTTAGAGCATATTTGAATTATCCCACATACAAGCGAAGTAGTAGTTGTTAGAATAGAGTTAGCATATAAGTGTTGAGGCCCAATGAAGGCATCCACGAATTTATTGTATTGAGCTTGCTCAAAGGAGGTTGCCCCCTCGAAGTGGCCTGCGATCAATATAAGCTTTCTGTGTTTCTGTTATTCGTAAGAGTTATTTTATTTTCACATATTTCAATTAAATCTGTTGTAGGAGGTAATCTGTTGCAGGAGGTTCTTCTCAGACATGCAATTAAAGAAAATGTTTTAGTTGATTCTAATGCTGAAATAAATCTCTCAAAAGCTCCTACTTCAGCCAATGAGGGTAAGCACTCTTATAATTGCAGCTCAAGATATGGGAATGATAGCACAAATCTATTTCAATTTTGCTATCATCCTAAAAGGGGTAAAAGAGTGAAAATAGATCCTTTGACTCAAAATTGTTTGTGCATAATGGTGTGGGATCCAGGTGATATTTTGAGATCTATAAAGGGTAGAGTTTCTGATTTCAATACCATTATTGCTGATAATTTTATCATCCCATACAAATGGATTAAAAAAAAATCCAAATTGACCGTAGATGAGCATAAGGAAAATATTGTGAATGATAACAGGATTCAGTGGTTGGAGCACATAGGTCAAATGCAAGAAACCAAGGCGTGTCACCTCACATCCAATAGTCTCTCAAGGCAAGCAACAATGGAACAATTCAGAACCCTAGTAAACAAATTCATATCATTTTAGTTGGCCTCAAATATGATATCCAAACTATGATTGCACTGGCAAATGCATATGACATAGTGATTGGTGATAAGTTGGCAACTGGTTATCATCTATACAAGGTCCATGGTATGCTAGATAAGGTAACAACAATTTTCTCTTCTCATATGGGTTTTGATTCAGTTGCTAGATTACTATTCAACATTGGCATGATATCCTCCATATGTAATGAATTGTATTTGTGTGGAAATAATATCACATTAAGGACTGCTTAACAGCCTCAAGAGGGGGAAGAAAGTAATGGTAACTTGTTATGTTTGCATCCTCATGATCTGCCATTTGTGGTCAAAGGTCAAGAAGATAATTCACTAAATAGATTAGCATGTAATGTTGCGTATGCTTGTGGCCATCATGGGAAACATTTTGATATAAGCAAGCACATAGATCTTTTTGCCCAAAGCTGCCTGCACATTCTAATATGGGAACCAAGAGATATTTCTAGACATAAGCAGGGTAAAAATTGTGATAAGTTCAAAATCGTTATTGCTTTTTTCAATTAAAAAAAAAAAATCATTATTGTTGAGTATGTTATGAGTGCTAACCGAGTTGTGGAAGTTCAGTGGTTTCAATTTGTGAACGGATCATCACCAGATCCTCAATGCATAGAGTTGAACTTTACATTTGAAGGATGGTTTGTGATGCCTAGAAAAATAAAGGTAGTCACAATTAAGGAAATTTCCCATGAGGTGTGAATTGCCCAAGAAACTAGATACTTGGTATTGAGGGGCGTTCACACCCTCTCACTTTGTGAGCAAGGTAAAAATCATGTTGATATTCAATTTTTTCTAAATAAGTGTATTGTGGTGTTTAGTCATTTGTTCCCAAGATCACAAAAGGTCATAGAAAATCAGCACATCACACATTTGGAATCAAGTTCCAAGCATGTTCACCTTCCCAGGATAAACAGAGGAAAATTTCTAGAAGTTGAAAATTACATTAATGGGAATCTCGTGACTTCTTTGAATGCAAAGAAATTGGAGGCCATTCATTACAGCATTGCACACACTTAGGAGAAGACCAAATATGTAGATCTGGACATATGTTGGAAAAGGTTTGATGAAAGGTACCATTTTTCATATCAATTCACCATAGACATCCTTGTAAAAGAAATGATTTTATTATTACCAACACATCAAAAAATTGTACGAAGTACAGATGCTAATGGGCAATGTGGAAGCTATGTAGCTTTTACACTTCTTGGACAATACAGTAGAGTTTCTAGATTTCACATCAATAATGGGATTAGTAGCAAGAATGCTACTACACCTAATCGGTTTCAGCAAAAGACGGAAAAATAATATAATACAAAGGTCAAAGATGTCTTTCTTGTTGAAGTAGAAGTGGGCACAAATATAATCTATGATACTCAAGAAAAGAGAAGCCCAACAAAGGTGGGGAACAACCAATCTAACGAGAGAACAGCTCGCACAAGAGTACTAAGATTTGGTATGAATGAGAATTTTGGGTGCTTGCTAATAAGTACATATCAGGGCTATGTTTTTGATGCACTCTACTCCATGGTAAATTATCTTTAAGAGCTAGAGCTTCAAGTTGTAGAAGCGTCTTCTGGTGCAAAATTTGTGGATCAACAAACAAGGCAATTTGAGAATGAGAAAGGCAACATTTATGCACCACACACAGAGATGGAGAAGGCTTCAAAAGAACTAGATAAACAGGGCTCAACGAAAGCTATGCAGTAGAAGGAACATATTGCATCGCATGCGGTATTCAGAACATGGAATTGCAAATTCCCAAGGATGAATTGGGATCTAGGTATTACAAGGATAGTTATTTGGGGATAGTATGCAATTTTGGGAAGCACAGACTATCATGTCCCCTTTTCTAAATATTTAATTACGAAAGTAATTTAATAATAATATTTTTAAGTTGTCATAAAGTTAATTTATTTTATAACATAAAAAAATAACACTTATGTATTATTATTATAAAGAAGGCCAAAAAGTAAAATTCATTAAGTGGGCCTAAAAGAAATATTTATCTAAAAGTGTTTTAAATGCTTTTAGAGTTAGGGAAACTAGGAAAAAAGAAATTATAAAAGAAGATTTGGGGTCAAAAGGATTATTCATTATTCATCCCTTATCATTTGTTATTAAACACTATTCCAAAGCTTGAGCAATTTTTGTTTAATTTCTTCTCCTTGAACAAAAAACCTTAAAAAGTGCGGAGATTTGAAGGACAAAACCCTCTTCATTTCCATTGTTGCATTGGAGGACGAAAACCCTTTTGTCTGTGTTAGGTGATTCCATCCAAGAATCACATTTGTGTCGAAGATTGTGATCATTTCTAGTTTCAATTGGTTAAAGGTTCGAATCAGTTTCAGAATTGGGTGAAGGTTCAAAGTATTCACCATTGTGCATCATTGAAGGGTATGTCGTACACCATCATAAACCTGTTGGGAATATTCATATGGCATTTTCTATTGCTACCGTGGCATGTATTGCATTCCACCGTGATTTGAGAAGCGTGGAGACTCATGTGTATGCTGCAATAATCACCCAACAGCAGATCAAACCCCTTGGATACTGTTGTTTTATCTTCCAAGCCAGTCAAAATACATTATACCCTGACATGACCTACTAACATCAGATGCAGCCGCCATGGGAGATTGTTGACTGTTGTACGTGGTCATTGGACTGGGAGTTCAACAAGTAAGAGGTTGTTGTCACACCATTGTTACTTCATTTATTATCTCATTAGTTTATATGTTTATTCGATTTATTGAAATAAAAGAAATCAGCTGGGTTTTGGTATTGTTATCAATGTTATACAGCTCCTTAATATGAACGATATCAATAGGGTTTAGAATAACAATATTGTATGTTGTTGCCTAGTATGTTTGCCAGCTGTTTGTGAATTTGTCTAGTGGTAAGAACAACAGTGGGTTATGTATGGCAACTTTTTTGTAGAATTGCCAATGAATAGTTTATGTTTACCAATTGCTTGTGAATATGTCAATGATTACTTGTGAAAGTTACATCTGTTCCTAAGTGCAGAAATCAGAAAACTGCATAGGTTATTAGTTTACCTAAAAGGGACATTTTAGGGCGTCGATCTAGACTTATAATCTCGCAATTTTAATCCTTCTACAAATCTTTGCCTCTGCACTTCAACTCACATACCCTGGCATCGAGCCTTTTCTCTACCTTCATTTTTAGTTGCCTCTTCTCTTTGCAGTTCCTACCCTACTAAAGCTTCCCCAAACTCTAGCTCCAATATCAATGTTGGTAAGACTGAAAGAAATAATGAAGTGAAATGTAAGACACACCGACATACTCATGCCCTATGTTTAATTAATCAAAAAGTAGGTACATACAGTTGAGGAGGTTGATAATTGAACATTAGTTAATAGATAACTAATAGACAAGTTCAAGATCTGTTGATGGAAAATCATTAGAAGATCTAAGTTCTAAAGAGATCCTAGGAGATCTTCAGCGATGACTCTCACTTCCAAAATGCTTCAATTTATATGAATATCGAGATGAGGTTGGTATATGAGAGGCCAAAAATGGTGTTCAAACCCAATTTTGGTAGCATGGAAGTGACTGAAATCAAAGTTGATTGCATGAGGTTGTGAAAAACCAAAGAAAATAAGGTTATACCCTCGTAGGCTTTTTCTCAAGTTTTTTTATCACAGAAGAGGAAAGAAGCTTAATGGGTATCACCATCTCAAACAACACAAATACACTTGCTATGAAATGATTTGTATATGGAAATGATCTCACAACACTGCCCAAAAAAACTAGCAAAAGGCTTCCAATGCACAGGAAGATGGATAATTGTGGGAAAAAAATTGTTTAGGACATCCCAAAATTGCCAAGAGTGACAAATAAGCAAGGTTAAACATAATATTGCACTGAAAAAAATATCATCATAGAATGTTCAAATTGAATATCATCACCGTAATCTTTTATAGCAAGGTGGAAAACCCTGACCATCCTAGCCATGGTTACTGCTAGATTGAAGATACTAACCGTCCTCGCCATAGTCACTCACAACTAGTTTGAAATCAAGCAACCTGATTTCAAAAGCTACGTTTCATCATATATGAACATCATTAAAAGCAACCCAATATAAAGTCCCAGATTTTTTACATTAAACTATTAAAGGTAGTTTGTTACTTCACAATTCATCTATGTGCAGAACCCACTTTGTGAAATTGTATTTTACATGCAAGATTATACACAGATATGATCATGTTCAGATCATAACTTTTGTACTGAAATCCATTGGAACAAAAATAACAGAATTTTTAAAAAAAAACTATGCATTGTTTCATTGTTTTAAACTGAGAACCATAACATGTGCAGTCCAAATTCAATGCCAAATACCAGCCCAAAGGCTAACTAAATTATAGGGACCGAGTTAACATAAATAAAAGGAAGGGCAATCAAAGTCAAAATCATTCATCGGCTACAAGTTGTTTGTCAATTCTTTATTGATCCCTAAGGACATTTTTTAGGATTGCATGCGGTGCACATATCACCCTTGAATTTTCAAAAGACTATGCCTCTAGCATCTCATTCAGATAAATACTCCTTATCATTTGTTGTTACAGTTTTAGTGCACAATATTATTACTGGATTAAGTAATGAAATTATATACTTTAGTGCACTGCAAATATATCATTCTAGGAAGGATTTATAATATACATGGAACTTTCTTGATATTGTCGATAAAGGGTATTAGAAAAAGCAATGGTGTTGAAATGAGAAGGTATGAGAAATAAAGAAATTAAGTTAATGTCTACAAATGACCAAAGTAGGTCAATGGAATTTGTAAAGTAAATTCAGTTAAATTAGAGAAGTGTTATAAGAGAGGCTAATTCATTTCCCTTGTTTATTCAAAAAATATATGTTTTCAATACATAGAGAAACATTAAAACAATTTCTTTGTCGATGGTTGTGATATACTTTCTTCATGCTGTTAAATTCAGATCAGAAAATTAAAAGATCTAGAGCCACAAAAACTGTAAATGTGGGATCACAAAAGGGGGCAGTTATAGAAGTAAACAGAAAAAGAATAGCAAACTATGAAGCAAGTGACAAATAATAGATTTATGCCATAACCAATTCATATCCAATAAAGTCATTTTCACGCAGATGCAAATCACTAAAAATGCATTTACCAACAAGGCGTAAGGCAGACAAGCAAAGCCTAATTCTCGGGATCTCAAAAAAGGACAGCATAAAATAAATAAATGATTGACAGTTTGACAAGTTTATTCACGAACACAAAACAAAACCAGAGCTTAAAGAACTGTGCACTGTGCACAAGTTTCTTAAGGTAAGTTGCATAAAAGAGAAAAGGCATTTCCATCAAGCGCTAGACAATTGATTACTGGTTGTTTCAATTTTATTACTGTTCATCAAAGTCCTTAATGGAATATATTTCACAGAAGAAACTTTCTTAAAAATATTTACCCAACAAAATATGGGCTACCACCTGTTCGGAAGCCATTTGGAGACAAATCCTCTGCGGGCACAAGAAAGTTTCCAGCAGCATTATTCACAAGAATATCAAGCCTTCCAAGCTGCTTTACTGTTAGTTCAACAACACGAGCAGCGTCTTCTTTCTTTCGAACGTCACCTTGAACTCCAATGGCCTGTGTCAAGAAGCAGGCAGAATGCGTATATAATTGTGCTTTTATGATTTTATCCATGACATGCAAAGCAATATTGTATTTAGTTTATACACTTCTCAACTATGTTTTCAATAATTTTATTATCTAAAGCAGCAGCAGAACTTATAGTTTATATCATAGTAGTTATGTACCTAAAAATGCAAAACACGAGAGGTTCAAAGATATGGGAAATTCATTCGGGGGAAAATAAATCGAGAAAAAAAACAACATATAGAATATTTTTTCAAGCAAATATCCCAAAGCATGTAGAACTTCACATAAAAAATTTGCATTAGGGTAACTTAATTTTAGAGAAAGAGAGTGGGTCAACATTGACTCCCTCTCTCCATAAATTCCTAGTATTTTAATATATGCGAGCAAAAAAAAAGACAGAAGTGGTGTCTTTTTCGATTTTGAGTTTTTTTTTACTCTATGGTTTATATATGTTTTGCTTGGCAAGCAAATTCTCAACCATTAATAGTTTAATATAGCTAAATTTTTTTTAGAAAACTAAGAGCTACTTCCTTAAAGACTAAAACAGCACAACTCACAGCATTTTCCTTTAGGCATGCTGACTACAAAGTACATCAAAGAAAATATTATACCAATGACTCTAGAGGCTTATTCAACAAAAAGAGACGAAGCAAGATTGTTAAAACAAGAATGATTTTAACACATTTATCTTTTAGAGCTTTCAGCCATTAACTTGTAATGCTTTTACCTTGTACAGCAAGGTCAAAGAGTCAATTTCTAACAAATTGATCCAAACCACAATGCAATCATGACTCCACAATATGGATTTTGGCATACCAAATTGCACCCACAGATGATTTTTTGTGGGGCAACCTGCCCCGATATTGTCTTCCTACAGAGTATCAACTAACACATCTTGCTCAAACAGTCCAAATTGACAAACAAATTGTCTTTAACTTGCCTGATCTTAGGAAAATCTCCCAAAAATTCCATACCTATGCCCTAACATATATGATCCTGCTCCCAATTCCTTGATTTTCTTATAAGGGTACGACTATGTTACATTCAAATATTATCACCAGGAGATGTTGGTAGGAGACCCCTGAGCCCAATTTTTGTGGTGACCATGGCCAATGCACATCTCTGCAAGTTCGGATCAGTTTTGCCACCTTCAAAGTGTCCAGCTACTTTTCAAGTGTTAGAAAATCCTCCCAAAAAGTCCATACCTATGCCCTCCCATAATTGGTTGGGTACTGGTAGAGACGTATATGATTCTGCTCCCAATTCCTTGGTTTTCTTGTAAGGGTACGCCTATATTACATGCAAATATAGTCCCCAATAGATGTTGGTATGGCACACCTAAGCCCAATTTTCGAGGCAGCCATGGCCAATGCACATCTCTGCAAGTTCAGATCAGTTTTGCCAACTTCAAAGTGTCCGGCTACTTTTCAAGTATGGGCTTCTCTCATGGGCCGAATCCTACCGTACCTTGGTAAATTTATACAACCCTTCAATTAGATAGCAATATGTTGATTGTGTAGAGTTTAACGTACCTTATTTCTGCAATGTAAAATATACCTCCTTGAGCTCCAGATTTTCTGTATACTGTTGTTTGTATTCCTCATGGATAAAAAGCTCCACTTGCATAATGATACTTGTCAAGCATATCTGATGCAATGGTGGTCCAGAAAACATACCATCAACCTTATTTTTAATCCTTTCTTTTATTTAATCCACAAATTCGATTGTTACAAGAATACATCCACTTGAAGTGACCAACCCGGTGCAACTTATTCCGGATTTTTAAGTACTGCAATGATCGGTGATCCGTATGGATCATAGTATCCTTTCCCATAGTGATTTCATTTCTTCATGATCTGTACTAGTACATACAACTCCGCATAGTGTCTACTGTTCCCGAAAATGATTGAGTGATAACATATTGGGGTAGTGCCAATACCAGTGGATTGCAAATATTTCTCTTAAATTAGTCATAAGCTTCTTGCCAAGGATTACCCTAGAAAAAGACTTAATGCTTGATGATAGTTAATGCGGCAGTGATGCAAACTTGGAGAAAGAGTTATGAATTTTCATAGATACTCAGTGGCACCCCTAAAACTCCTCACTTGTGCAACATTGGTGGATGATGATCACTTCGTTATGGCCTCTGTTTAGGCTGGATCAATTCTCAATTCAGCTCCACCAACCACAAACATAGATAGACCAATGATAGCTCGCCAAAATCACACTTCTTCAGATTAAGAAGTAACTCATTATTTCCAAAAGTCTAATACTTTTCTCAGATACTTCTCCCATTTACAACTGAAGATGTGTATATTGTCCAAACAAACAATCCTAAACAAATCTAAGTTCCATCATTCCTGGGTACTGACACTGTAGGCAATCCACCTGGGCCCCATCAGTGCTTGTCTAAAAGTTCCTGCAATTGCTTCTTAACTTCATCAGATTCCAAGAGTGGATACATATACACTCCAACATCTGGAAATAATATGGAATTAGGCAATAATTGGTTCTCATGTTCCACTTCTCACTTTGGAGGCAAACCCTTCAGGTCTGGTAACACACCATTAAACTAACCTATAAATGCTTCTAGCTGCTACATTTACTCTCTAGTGCAGCTTACATAGAAGTCGCTGCTTCGATATTCACTCCCTCTTTTATCCCAACTTTAAGAAACAACAGAAATCATCTACTTGCCTTTATAGGCATTGATCAAATTAGGCTTCCCATCCTAATCAACCTATACATGTGCTCCCTTCGAAGAAATATGGCATTTGTCTCCCATAAATAGGAATTGCCAAAAATAATTGTTGACTCTTCAAGTCACCATGTACCTTGAAATCTTTTGCGTAGGGACATGCATGGAAAGGTGCATGCACAAGGAGAAAGACCACCCTTTGACTCAGCTCAGTGCTTCATGGAGCACGGTTCCTCAAGGTTCGCAAGGAGTTCGCGAGGAGGCTAGATTAAAAGGAATCGAGATTTCGTGCTTTGCTAAGGTTTTGGCCTTCGCAGGGATCTGTGCCCAAGGACAAATGCTCAAAGACAAGGGCATGAGGGAGCACGCGCATCCAAAATGGAGTTGGGACCACTGCGTAAGTACCCAGTAAATGCAGCCCAATGCCCATTCCAGCCTAGTGCCCATTCCAGCCCAGTCCCCGTTCCGACCCAGTACCTGAAGGTGAAAGCCACCTGGATGGGCGATTAAGCAGTAAACTATCAGGTGTCAACCCCTGCCGAAAAGGACAAATCCGATCTGATTCGTAGAATCAGAAGTGATCAGCTCCGACTGACATAATGATTGAACTGACGGCTAATAAGAACAAAAGAGCATGGGGACCTACAGTAAATGGCAGGACATGACGTCCAACAGATCCCAAGGAATCCCTTCATCTACTTCCACATCCAGATTGCAATCAGAATTCAATAAGCATGGTCTCTGACTTTTATTTTATCTTCTCATCTATATTTCTCCAATGTAATTAATGACCCATGGGCTTCCCATATCTATGAAATCCGAGTCTTTCATTGTATTAGGGGGAACATTTTTTAAGCACCGAAATACTGCTAAGATTTGTCCTCCAAGAGCACTTTACTGCCTGAGCCTTGCATTTTAATGAGAACTGAGTTCACCTCCATTTTCTTGCATTTTGTGTGCATTATGTAGTTTGTTGATCTTTGCCTATGGATAATCTCTGTCCCTCTCATTGTTGTCCATCCCAAAGCACCTCTGTGTAGAATTTGGCTTTCTCTTATAGGTCATATGTTGTCTACACTTAGGTATGTGCCGGCACTATTTGTGGACCGTTTGTTGTCCCTCCTAGTGTCACACCGTGTTCCCACACCTCCATGTGAAATATGTATGCAATTGAAGTGTCCATTTTAAATTTTGTGTGATATTTTCTCATCCTCTAAAATTTGTAGTGCGTTCTTCAAGGCCTGTAGAAGTGCCATGTCTAGTCTTGGTGCATCACCATTTTTCCTTTCAGCAACCCTCTTACCCTCTCTCTCCCTTTTCCCTCAAGAGATTAGGTTTAGCTTTAGCAGTAGATTTTATTTCTGCTCTTTATAGGTCTGCGCGTTGGTCCTAAACCAAATGCACTTAGATTAGAAGAAAGTCGACCTTCTACGGAGGTTTGTCCCAAGGAGCGCAAGAGTCCCACACCTTGGGGGGCGATCCCATTGTTGCACTAAAGCCTCGAATTATTCGCACACGCGAAAGGTCTCGAACACATTCAGTGCTTGTTTTGGCCCAATGCCCATCCACATCCAGTGCCCGTCCACGCCGAGTGCCCGTTCCGGCCCAGTGCCCGTTCCGGCCCAGTGCCCGTCCACATCCAATGCCCGTTTGCGCCTAGTGCCCATTCAAGCCCAATGTCCGTCCGTGCCACAAATTATCCTCAAGGGTGCAAGCTTCAAGTGATAACGGTCTTTACCACACCCGGTGGGATAGTTTGATGATCCTTACATCATCCATTGAAGAGTTTTGGTGTGTTCTTCAGTGCATCTTGCCATTCAGGGTAGTTTCTTGAACACCATTGGCAACTCCAAGTATCAAATCTCCTGGTTTAGACAGTTCGAGTTCTTAAAGATGTCTTTTTGTCCCCCATTTCGTGAAAATATTGTTGTTATACCTTCCTATTCCCCATATCAGGCTGAAAATACTCTTGTTTTCACTCAAAATAGGCCTAAACCAGCAAGATACCAGCCTCCTCATAGTGTTTGCCTCCCTCTTGCCCCAGCTCAGCCCTTTTGACAGCTTGCTCATGCTTCTAGCCAACCTTGTGAAAGCTATGTTGCTCCTAATCAGCCCCAAAAAAGCATCAATGATATACGGCTTGTTTTTAAGAAACAGATGATGGAGATTGAAAAAGCGCTGGAGTGTAATAGACAGCAGGGAGAGCTTGCTCACCAAGCTTACACACATCAGTAGGAGATGAGGAAACAAGTGAAGTATGTTGAGAAAAGTGTTTGGCTAGGCAAGTTGCAGCTAAGGAGGAGCATATACGCCAACTGCTTATGCAAGTACAAGACATCGAATCCCAATCAATCCCTTCCATCCCCAGTTTCAAACAAGCTCCTCCTACAACTAAGACCAGCCTATGAAAAGGGAAACTTCTACATTCAAAATTCCAAGCTTCAAGCAAGGAGAGTCTTCTCAACTTTCAAATAAGCCTCCTTGTTTGAAAATTCCAAGTTTTAGAGGTCCCCATCCTTTGAAAAGGCCTATACCTGAGCAAACTCAATCTATTACCCCTCAAGAACAACCCTCTCAAAAGCCTATTCTTCTACAAGAAAGTCAACAAGCTTTTCAAGTGCCTATACCATTTGAATCCTCTTGCCCTACCACCATCTCCCTTTTCAAAGGAGGACTCGTATAGAGAGCAAATGAAGACCATTCAGGTAAAGAAGGGAATATTTCAAGAAAAGATCATAAGGAAACAACTATTTGCAGCCCTCTTTGTGCCACCAAATCAGAAAAATCAAAGGAAGAAGTGGTATCCTTGTTTGACCAGCTGCCTTGCTTTGTTGACAAAGACAAAGAGAGCATACCAATGCTCACATTAACAAAAGATCTGAAGCAACAAGAGGACATTAAAGACTTTGATGAGTTGCTGGTCCATGGAGACAGGTATGAAATTGCAGTCTTAAATCATGAAGAAGAACAGAAGGGTACTCTTTTTTGTGGGAAGGAGGATATTGATGTGCATAAGGTTGTTCATCAAGTTGAACAAGAATCCATGCTTCAAGTAGAGGATGCTAATGTTTCTTCAAACCTTAAAGAGAGTTGCTATGAAGCTAAGAAGAGTCCTCTCATGCATAAGAGTAAAGAAGATTTTAAAGAAGCTTTTTGGGACGAGCTAGAGGGCTTATGTTCAAGCTTTGACATCAAGCCAGCACCTCCTAAAGAAGAGCTTCAGAGGCAACCTGATGATGTAAAGGGAGCTGCAACAACAAGTGAGGCTTGTTTCCACATGTCTGAGCATATCACAATGGAGGAGGGTCACCATATCAAATCGACGGGAGAAACTGACTTTTCTTCCAAAGATTAGTCAGGGGCAGGCAAAGTTCATGACGAACTAGTCATTATGTTGGGGATAGATGAGTTCCCAAGGGGCTTATTCCACCTCGAGATCATGTTTGACCTAGGGGAACAACTACAAAATAAGCAAGGGGACTCACTCATCGAAAAGGAAGGTCCTGAGCAAGTGTTCATCATTGAGCACCTCCTCTTAAAAGTTGACAATTTGTGTTGTCATTCTAGGAGGCAAGCCTTTGCCCTTCTATGTCTTTCACTTGGTAATACACTTGCATGCAGCAAGGGAGACCTCCATAGTTTTTGTTTTGACCTCGAGGGGCTAGGGCCCTATTTTTAGTCTGTATATAATAGTTTAGCTGTCTTTTCTTTCCTCCAAGTGCTACTGCACATTAGTTAGTTGTTCTCTTTCCCTAAGTGCGTCTCGCACATCTATTGTTGTTCCTTGCCCTTTGCTTTGTTGGAGGCAAGTCTCAGTTCAGTTTATTTAGTGGAGGGCTGAGCATTCATCAAGCACTTGATGCATGCGAAAAGAGGAGTCGGCACCACCCCACCTGCACACGAGAGTTACGCTTTCAAAAGAGAATATCTCAGGCTTCTACAATTCCATGCCCAATGGATTGCTTCAAAGGCTACTGATCTCTGCTTAGCAGGGAAGCAGCCCGTATAAGTCACCAAAATGTTGACTCTTCAAGTCACCATGTACCTTTAACTCTTTTGCACAAGGGCACGCACAGAAACGTGCGCGCACAAGGAGAAAGACCACCCTTGGAATTAGCTCAATGCTTCATGGAGCACATTTCCTCAAGGTTCACAGGGAGTTCTTGAGGCTAGATTAAAAGGAATCAAGATTTTGTGCTTTGCTAAGGTTTTGGCCTTTGCAGGGATCCATGCCCAAGGACAAATGCTCAAAGACAAGGGCACGAGGGAGCACGCGCATCCAAAATGGAGTTGGGACCACTGCATAAGTAGTCAATACACGTGGCCCAATGCCTGTTCCAGCCCAGTGCCCAATCCGACCCAATGTGCATTCCAACCTAGTGCCCCATCTAGCCAAGTGCCCATTCCGACCCAATGCCCGAAGGTGAAAGCCACCTGAATGGCCAATTAAGCAATAAATTATCATGTGTCAAACCCTGCCAAAAAGGTCCGATCTAATTCACAAAATCAGAAGCAATCAACTCTGACTGACATAATGATTGAACTGACGGCTAATAAGAACAAAAGAGCATGGGGGCCTGCATTAAACGACAGGGCGTGACATCCAACAGATCCCAAGGAATCCCTCCAGCTACATCCATGTCAAGATTGCAATCGAAATTCAATAAACATGGGCTCTGACTTCTATTTTATTTGCTCATCTATATTTCTCCAATGTAATTAATGACCCATGGGCTTCCTATGTCTATAAAATCTAGGTCTTTCATTGTATTAGGGAAAACATTTTTTAGGCACATAAATGCCGCTAAGATTTGTCCTCGAGATGCACTTTACCACCTGAGCCTTGCATTTTAATGAGAACTGAGTTCACCACTCTCCATTTTCTTGCATTCTGTGTGCATCATGTGGTTTGTTGATCTTTGTCTGTGGATAATCTCCGTCCCTCTCATTATTGTCCATCCCCCAACACCTCTGTGTAGAACTTGGCTCTCTCTTGCACGTCATATGTTATGCGCACCCAGGTTTGTGCCGATGCTACTTGTGGACCGTTTGTCATCCCTCCTAGTGTCACATTGTGTTCCTGTGCCTCCATGCGAAATACTTATGCAATTGAAGTGTCCATTTTGGAGTTTGTGTGATATTTTCTCGTCCTCTAAAATTTGTAGTGTGTTCTTCAAGGCCTATAGAGGTGCTTTGTCTAGTCTTGGTGCATCACCATTTTTCCTCAGCAACCTTCTTACCCTCTCTCTCCCTTTTCCCTCAAGAGATTAGGTTAAGCACTAGTAGAAGATTTCCTTTCTGCTCTTTATAGGTCTACGTGTTGGTCCTAAACCAGATGCACTTAGATTAGAAAGAAGCCAACCTTCTCCACAGGTTCATCTCAAGGAGCGCAAAGGTCCCACACCTTGAAGGACGATCCCATTGTTGCACCAAAGCCTCAAATTATTTGTGTGCACAGAAGGTCTCGAACACACCTAGTGCCCGTTCCGGCCTAGTGTCCGTTCGAGACTAGTGCCCGTCCATGCCTAGTGCCCGTTCCAACCCAGTGCTCGTTCCGACCCAATGCCCATCCACGCTCAATACCTGTTCAAGCCCAGTCCCTGTCCACACCCAATGCCTGTTCTAGGCCAGTGCCCGTCCACACCCAGTGCCTGTCCGAGCCCAATGCTTGTTCCAGCCTAGTCCCCATTCCAACCCAGTGCCTATCTGTGCCCAATGCCCATTTGAGCCCAGTTCCCGTCCGTGCCCAATGCCCATTTGAGCCCAATGCCCATCCGCACCACGTGTTATCCTCAAGGGTGCAAGCTTCAAGTGATAGCAATAACCTCACATGCATCAAGTGGCAACACAATACATTCCACTTAATGCATAAAAGCAACTATTATAGCTAATTTAAATTTGCATTGTCTAGTCACCTGCGACTCACTGTCTTTGTGCAACCAACCCACTGACAACTACTTTGGATGGTTCTGGGTCTTCGGCCCGAGTTTGTGCACCAGTGCCTCGGATACTAAATTCTTATGAGAGCATGAATCAGACAAAGCACTTACTTTGGTCACCTTGAGTTCGAATTTTCATATGAAATAGTTTCTCTTGTTCATCTTCCATGTTCTGTTGTTCCATGAAAAACACAAATACATTGTCACGCAATCATAACCACTGAATAAAATCATCAAGATCAAAATCCATGGAATATTTTATTTACCTTAATATATCTAAACTGTCTTACCCGAAGCTGCCATTCAACCTCTACTGCTGGCATCAATTCTATGCTAGCCCTTTTAACATTAAATTGGGTTCCCTCCATTTCTAGCATTTATTTTCAACTTAAATCAGTAACATGATCTTTAGGCATGACACATTCGCAATAATTGTCTGGTCACGTTCTTCTTGTAAAGGCTGTTGATTGTGCTTAGCAACAGAACCTTGCAAACCCACCCCACAGGTGTATGGAACTTCTGAAAACATTCAGAACTCGTATCCCGTAGAGAAAATTGTTGTCGTTGAAATTGTACGACACAAAGGCCAAAAGGGGTCCTCTGTCAATATTTAAGCACTCGAGATATGAAGATCTGAAATGGTACTCTACAGTGATGATTGCTGACTCTACAATTTCAAGATAGCTCAGTTAGATATTACTTGAGCTAACGGGCTGGACTCTGTGCCCTGGTACCAATAGATTGCTCAAACTATGGTAATGAAACTCAGACTCAGGTCAGACTAGTTGAGGCCGATACAGCAAAAAAACTCGGTATAACACTCATCTTCAACCTGACAATGAGGGTTTTTTCTCCCTCTGTTTTGTAGGTGGCCGAGTCTCCTGCTCATACTCAGGAGAGTCTAGGAGAGTCAATCCATTTCGACTCGTTTTGGATCACTCACCACTGGCACACAGAAGTTCTGTGAGTTATACAGACATTGTTATAATTATTCTAACAAAATTCCGATAAACAGAAGGCGCTAACACACAACAGGATGAAATTCTTTCCACTTCAATGAAAATGCAATCTGCCAGTAAATAACCAGCAGTCTATAACCTGCCTCTCGGTTTGTGGTATAGTGGACATATGGCACATTTATCGCCATGCTGACCTGGGTTCAAAACCTGATGGGCTTTCCCCACATTAAAGTGATGTTAATACGGCTTGGTGGAAGTGTTAGAAGAGTTATCTTTCAATGAATCCTTGATCTGACAAGGTGTCTGGCTTCTCACCTAAAGTAGATTTATGTGTAAAACAGGGTAATGGGAGGAAGGCCCATTCTCAGATAATTATGGGCTTTTCTACAAACCAAAAAACAGTTCATACCCAACAGAGACAACAGACAAACCAAGATTGTCATTCACACAATTCCACCATACTTAAACAACTGCTCACTTATTTCATTTCTCACCCACAATCAGGATCACAAATCTGATGGAAAATACTCCTAGCGAAACGTATTTTAATTATGGCAATTAGTGCCACAAATGGTGGAAGTAACAGTGGCAACTATTTCAAGTGTCCTACAAAATTTCAAAAACCAGTACCCACATATGAATTAGCCCCAACTCAGATGTGCTACGAAATTCGATATTCCAGTACCCACATAGAAATTAACCCCAAGGTCCATGTCTCATATATTTTCAATGAAATCTAGTTTGATTTAATTGGGTATTCAGTGGTACCTGAATCCCTTGAGCTTGAAGGGCAGCAACAGCCGCATCGACAACATTCTTCCTGCGACTCATGATAGCAATGGAGGCACCATGCTTCCCCAGTTGAGTGCATATTTCAAACCCTATTCCTGTGCCGCCGCCTGTTATCAGAGCCACTTTTCCCTTCACTACTGTATCCTTGAAGGGTGACTCCATTACGTCTCAAAAACAATGTAATTCAACCCCTCCAAGAGGAAATTATAACTGGGTTCGAGACAATTATATTCCTCCAACCTCAGTATCCCATATTCTTCTCCCAAAAATACAATACCATGGTATCTGAGGTAGCGGAATAATTCAGAAGCCAACCCACCCGGTTTTGATTTTTTTTAACCTGTTTGATACAGACAATATAAATGGGATAGTCGCTGGTGGGCTCTGATTAGGAAAATTATCACATAGGATAAACACGTGAAATTAGTCAGACAAACTTTTGAAAAATCTAAGGGTTGACCATGACAAATCCGGCCTTACAGCATTTGAAGATCACTTTGTATTTCCATTATAGCTAGCTACCTTCACTTTTAAATAGGAATTGTCCGTTCTCTAACACTCCACGATTCAAACTTGTTTAGAAAGTCGTTATCGATTAACTCTCGATGCAAGGATCTTAAATATTTCAAGATATAGAACCGTCATCACAATTTAGATGCGGAAATGTGCTTCTAATGATTGAGAACATATTTTACATCTAAATATCTTGAATATTGTAAGATATAAAATCGTCATTACAATTTAGAAATGTGCTTCTAAGAATTTGATAGTGGTTAAAAAAGCACTTTTCCCGTCTACAAAGTGTAATGTATGGTTTTGACAAATGATAGATATGTCTAAAATTAAATTAATAATTGTATTTACTTGGCTTGTATCTTTGAGTATTTTGTTCTAATTTTTGAGACATTTGTAATTTATAAAATATATTTTTAAGTCTTTGTTTTAGATTAACATTAATATATGAAACTTAAAGAAAATAATGAATGTTTTGGAATATAAGTTGAGAGTTAGTTAAATTTTCAAGTGTCATCTAATTATTGGGGTCTTAAACAATATACAATATTAAAATGATGATTTGTATAGTTGAAAATAATTTTAGTGATATACTATTTTATTTTGAGTTAAATTAATTAGAGATAATTAATTATAATTATAATAAATAGAATAAAATAAAGTAGGATGTTGTAAATATATTTCTAAACAATGAACAACTAAAATAAATGAAAAATAATGATTAGAAGCAAGATTAAACTATGCAAATGTAAGATGAACTTAGCTTTTGATCTGTTTGATTGATTGTGTGAATTAATAGAATGTAAGAAATAAAAATAATAATCCAAGTCATAATCTTCCTAGAAGTTAGATCTGTCAGATTACTCCAAGATCTTTGAATGTCATAGATTGTACAAAAACCCTATAATTAGGTGAGTGTCACATTATGATTTCTCTCTAAGTTAAATAACATGTTTGATCTAGTAGATTATTATGGTTAATTAGTTGATTAACTAATATTTGATTAAGCTTGCTGACATATACTAATTATGGGATAGTTTGTGTTGCTTAATTTACATGATTAGTTTGCTAAGAGTTAGCAATATTTTTACATTCAGTATATTGTGATCATGTTTGATTATTATATAGCATTATTTAATGAATATAATGATGTTTTGGGCTAATTACCTTCATTATCATGAGGTGGATGCAGAATAGATTCTTCCTTCAGAGTGTGAGGAAGGGAGAATATCATTGAAGAGAGTGGTCTAGGTGGAGATGTTGGGGGACAATAGAGAACAAATCTGAAAACCCTTACACACACCACTTAATATATCATGTTTCGTAATTAATTGTTTGATATAGATAGCGTAGCATATTTTGTGTGCTTTTCCTCTAGATGATTGTTAATATGTTTTCTGGTTTAATCTTCATTTTTTATGATGATTGTGTTGATTGTTTGAGTGATTTCACTGATTTTGTGATCTTACATAGTTCATTTTGTTTGGTTAAATGAGTGAATTTACTTATGTTTACTTGTATCACTGCCTTATTATATATGGCTAAATAGTAAGACATTATGATGTTGTGACAGATTCCATAATCGTTACTTGATCTATAAGATTTAAATAATAATAATTAAAGATTATTATTATGATATTATATTATAATGTCAAAAGATAAAAACATTGTTTTAAAAGATATTGTATTTGATTAATTGTTTGATTAAAGAATTGATATTCATAATATATAAATGAATATATTAAGGTTAATGATTTTAAGAAATCGTTGTAATTGTTATGTATGTTGGTGGATAGCATATCAACGTAAAAATCCAGTCTTATAATACCTAATTGAATTACCAAGTTATATAGTCATTAGTTTATTGTATTTAGTCATTGCATGGATATCGACTAGTTGATAGTTTTTGCATGGAATGGAACACGAGGATTATGTGATTTAGATAGTCAATGATGGATTGTTTAAATTATTGTCATGCAGATTTTATATAAAATATACTATGATTAATTAGGGCTTGGAGAGAAGCATCAAGATGATTAGGTTACTAATCATTTATTAACTTCAGTTAAGCAACATTTGGGAATAAATTATAGGGTTCATTGTGTTTTCATGGTGGCAGACTATGAGTTGGTTAAGCTATCTAGGCATGCATATTTTTGAGTGAGTTTAATCTATCAAAGAGTGTGGAGAAGTGGAAGGCAAGTAGGTTGATGGAAAATAATAAAGAGAGGATAATGGGGGTTGTCGGCATATTGAGAGGAGAAAATAGAAGATGGAGAAGAGGTGAACAAGTGTAAAGAAGAAGGAAATTACTTGACTTTCTTTGACATTCATACGTTTACGAAGTTGGTTTTGTAATTCAATTTCTAAGTGATATATTGAAGGGGTTTCTTTGAATGTGTTGGTTACTGGTTTCTTTGTTGATTCTTAGAAATATTGGGTTGTAAGTGGAGTCTTGTGGAAGGCTCAGCCTCCACATAACCCCACATTCAAAGTAGGGTAACCTGAGGAGATGGGTAGAGCCATAGAGTTGGCCATGGTTATTGTTGGGTTTTTAAATAGCTTTGTCCTATACATCTCTAGCTATTTGAAAATATATGTTCAACATTTTAGAATTATTTTGATGGGTATATAAGTAATATGGTTCAAAATAGTTGATTCAAACCAAATTATTATATATGCGTTTGGGTATATGGAAATATAGACTGTCAAACCAAATCAAACTTTTTGGGATGAGAATGTGGGTTTTCAAGGTTAATGAATATATATACACAATTATATATCTGAGTATATACTCAATTAATTTTGATTGTATATATATATATATATATATATATATATATATATAATCATTAGTTGAACTATAACGTGACTATATGTATTACATTATAAAAGATGAAGTTGTTTGTTTAGACAATTGGAGGATATGGCTTCGATGCGTTTTACTTGGATTGGATTCAAATGAAAGTATATGGACTGGGATTAAATTATAAAGCTCAGTTATGAAATCCTAATTTATTCATAATGGATTATATATGGAATTGGGATCATCTGTGTAGTCACTTTGAGTAACCTAGATACGGGTAGATGAAAAATATGACTGTAGGTTTATATTTGGCTTTATGAGAGTATGTATACCAACAGACTGATAAGGAATTAATGGTAGAGTTTTGTTATTTATATTGAACATTGCTTATACTTGAAATTGATTATGTATTATTGTATTTGGTTGAATTGTGTATGAGTTTGCATAGTCCATATGGGGATAGGGTATACAGGTTCAATAACATGTTTACATTATTTAATTTAGCTAAGACTTATTTGTTATAAACCATACCTGAGACAGGTCTTCAACTATGTGTTATTGGTTATCTTATTAAACAATACCTGAATTGGGTAAAGGTGATTGTATTTTTATATTTGCACTTATGAACTATATTCAATTGGCAAAACTTGAATGATTGATTGGATTTATATGGTTAGAATGTGTTGATGAATAAAGGAGAAATGAGTTTGAATTATAAAATTTTGTGTGTTTATTTATCATGAGTAAATGTAAAGTTTCTCAGTTTAAGGAAAAATGATATGGGGCCTTTGTATATGAATTGACTATATACTTTGTGTATATAATATACTCTAAGGCATATGACAGTGGATATCATCTTGGAAGTATATTGTATAAAAAAAGTATTTATAATGTAATTGTATGTGTAAATTAATTTATATATTAATGCATACAGTTGTGTTATAATAATAATTATTATAATAGTTAGTAAATGATGTTTGTTTATATTTGGTTAGTATAAAAGTGTATACACCTTAAATTGGTCAAACAATCACACATATCATGTCTTTTTACAGTCTTTTCACAGGAGACTCTGACTGGAGAATATCAGCCTTGTTCACATTAGTCATGTCTTTCGTTTAACTTATCTTGGTCTTGTTTCATGCTTAAGTCACCTTTTTGCTCATTACCAGTCTTTTATAGCCTTCCAGATGATCATTCCAACTCAGCAAGACTCTATTTCCTTGGCCAATCCTATCTCTTCACCTCTCAAACCTGTAGGACAGGAGCACTGGGATAGGACTATAGTGCTAGAACCTAGGGTGTCATGTTTTTAACACTCTTATTCTTTTGCATTTTGAGTCCCAGTGATCATTTCACTTCGTTTAAGATGTTCTAAACCCTTCTTAGCCCCTCCCTTAAGTTTTGTTTGTCTTTTGAACGTCAACTAATGCAAATAAAGCTCCTAAATTTAAAATAAATAATCTCCTATATAAAATACTTCATAAAGCATTTTATATCTAGCACTTACTACTTTGGCACAATAAATAATTAAAAACTAATCAATAGTATAGCTCAACATTCGACATCACACATAGATTTGCATGCTTGATCAAGGAAGGGTCTAGGCAAAAGTTCATTCTTGCATCTACCATACATGTTGATTATGCACGTTCCCTAAGGGAGAACTATATTTGATTTGATACCCTTCTTGAGGGTTAATGTAGGCAGTGATTAAGATATCAGGGGTTTTAGATCATGCAATCATACTTCTCCTAACCCATTTTTTTCTTTTTTATTTTGATGTGTTTGTTGTTTTATGTATGTAGTTAGACCCAGAGTTTGAATATTAAAATAGCTCTACAATGAGCTCCATCGATATTCAACACCCAAATTTTCATAGACAGGCTAATACAAGGATAATGAGCAAAACCCAAAAAACTCAGATCTTTATGATCAGTTTGGATAACAACAATAGGAGTGGACAATAGAACTAGACTCTAGAGTATCCTATTTTTTATGCTCTTATCTTTTCATTGAATGAAACCTAGATCCAGATTCATGACACTATTCCAATGTTGTGCAATAATTTTTAGCCCTTGAATCATTCATTTCAACCTATTTTTCTAGATAAGTTACTTCTTTTTTCTATGCAATTGATTTGATTAAATTAAATATAAATCTATATTTTATTGTATTTAATTACATTTCCCTCCTTACTTTAGACCCTTTATTATTTAGGAACTAGATCCTAGTCTCCCAAAAATAATAAAACATTTTGGTGAAGCTGACTTACTTCAAACAAATTTCAAACCCTAGGTACCCTTAGGGTTTTTCCTTCATATTTTTGTGCAAAAATTTAATTTCAATTTTTTGATTTTTTGTGCATTTATTTTTTTCAAATTTATTTTAAAATTTAAATTATTTCAATAATTTTCAAAAAATTTAAAACCCCAACCCAAAACCCTAGATTTCCAAACTAGGTCCTCAAACCCCAAACCTTCCTCCTCTACAATTTTTAGATAAATTTTTTGAAATTTTTGCAAATTGTTTGGAATGTCAAAATATTTTTAAAACATCTATTAATAATTATTCTTGCAAAAATTCAATTTTAAATTTCTAATTTTTGTATAATTTTTTTTCATTTATCTTATTTAAATTTATTTTAGAATTTAAATTATTGTAATAATTTTTAAAATTTCTAAAACCCCAACCCAAAACCCTAGATTTCCAAACTAGGTCCTCAAACCCCAAACCCTCCTTACAATTTTTAGATAAAAATTTTGAAATTTTTGTAAATTGTTTGGAGTGTCAAAAATATTTTCAAAATCTCTATGTTGGTAGTTATTCTTGCATTTATTTGATTAATAGTACTTTTACATATTCTCTTTGGTGAAAGCAATAAAATGGCCACTAAGGCACTTCTTCCCTATCATCCTATAGATCAATTTCTAAATTTTTCTCATAATTATGACAATGAATGGACAAATTTGCAAAATTACATATTAGCCAAAAATGTGGAAAATGAGTTTATTTACGATCAAGACAATTACTAATATTGTAATGAGGAATATGATGATTCATATGAAAGTGTGAGTGAAAAAAAAGTAGATGCATCTTCTTCTCTCAAACCTATGTCTTTTCTTCCCTCTTATAAAGAAAATAATTTGATAAATGGGAAAGGTACTTTTCACCTCATTTTCCTATGCACAATGCATCAAATGAAAAAATTAGTCATGCAATCCCAAATGAATCTCTCATTAGTGATAACTTTCTTCCATTTGAACCTTCTCTCTCTCTCTCTCTCTCTCTCTCTCTCTCTCTCTCTCTCTCTCTCTCTCTCTCTCTCTCTCTCTCTCTCTCTCTCTACTTCTATGTTCAAATTACAACAATATAAACACAATAGAATCAAATTACCAATGCATAGTTCAAATGATACATCTCATGTTCTTAACTCTACTTTGTCATCTCAAATAATGGTAAAATAATGTTTAAATGATAACTTTTTAACTTTTACTCCTCATATTGCAAATGAAAACAAGGCATGCATTCCATTCAAGGATAACATAGATGCACATAATATTCCAATTTCACATGATAATTTATTGCATATTGGAAAAGAATTAGCATCTCTTACCCCTCTCCCTGGTGATTATGGAAGTGATAATGAGTATGATAGTGAACATGTAAATGAATATGAAAATGAGAATGAATATGAACAAAAATTTGATTATGATAATGCATGGAATAATTATGATAATTATACACATTGTGAAAAAGAAAATTCATCTCATACTTCTAACTCTTCTCTCACTCTTCTCAAACATAATGCATGACAAAATATTGTTTCGAATTCTATATTGATTCTATTTCAAATGACGTACATGTTAATGATAACATCACATCCTTTACTCAATTAGAATGTGATTCACTAAATAATAAAGATACCAATGAATCTCCCAAGCCACCCCCTACTACAGTAGCACCTATTTCTCACTCTTCACCCAAAGAGAATGGTAGCCCACATCCCTCTATTAAGGTCCAATTTACCATTACTATAAAGGTTTAAGTGAGCACACCCCCTCTCTATGATCCAATTGTTAAATGTAGCAATCCCATGGCTAAAATAAATGATCAAATTCAATGATTAAATGAACCACTTAAAGATACTAATATACCATCACAGGAGATTATTTTTTTGATGCATGCAGTCGATGAATTACAACACCAAGTACATCTTCTTACTTTGGAAAACAAGGCTTATAAGTCTTGGATGGATACCAATGACGTACATGGTAACCCTCTTCTGAAGACATCTGTAAAAGATTCATTACCTAAGCATTTTTAGATACCATCATTGCCTCAATTTGATGGAATTGGAGATCCATTTGTACATCTTCATGCCTTTCGAAAGGCTTTGCCATCTCATGTGAGTCCTTTGATTCTACTTAAGTTATTCCAATAGACATTAGTAGGTAGTGCACAAAGTTGGTTCTTTCATCTACTCCATGTTGGTTCCTTACATATATATGATGATTTAAAGGAGGTATATCTCAGCTATTACATGGCAAACACAGGCCCTCATATTACATATGAGAAACTTGTCACATTGTATCATAATACTTCAGAGCTAGTTAGTGATTATATTTTACGATTCAAGAATCACATGTTAATATTGATCTATAAATTGATAGATTTAGAAATTCAACATATCTCTATTAAGGGGCCTCATCAACCACTCCTAGAGCATATATTATATCAAACATAGTCCTCTTTTAGGCACTTATGTTATACAATTATAGCTTTAGAGAAGAAATTGGGATTGATTGAGTCAGATTCAATTGATTGAATTACTCTAAATTTCATAGCATTACCTCCATTTACAACTCCTAGCACTCAGCATCCACCATATCTAAAACAAGATAGAAGACCACAACCAAAAAAGCAACCAATTAAAAACAAAGAGTTAGTTTTTAAAGCACCACCTACAGTATGCACCATAGAGAACAGTAGCAAGGCACCACTACAATTTGATTCAGAGAAGGATAACCCATATGTCATATTATCAGCACTACTAGATAGGAGGTTAATCACATTACCTTTTACTCATCAATGAGATCCACATCTCTTACATAGATAGCCACATCGACCCTTTTATAACTATCATCGTATTCATGGACATAGAGATAATGATTGTTATGGACTCAAAAATTGCATTAATAAATGTGTTGATAATGGCATCATAGCATTTACATAGGGGGCATTGAGATCTCCTCCATCATGGAACCATAGACCTCATTCCTCCATGACTAAGTCATCCTAGGACATTCCTTCACAAGAATCATCGATTATTCATCATGAGAGTAATGCAGTTTCTAGGACAAAGCCTCATAAGAGATCTCCTACCTCACCTACTCAAAAGGTTTGGAGACTAGTACAGTGAGAGCATCCTACATATAATAGTGTAGTCTGAGGAGTACATAGTGCAGTTTTATATACATATCTATCATAGTCACAGGTATCGTAGTAGAGTACTACTCTAGACAAATATTCACTATGGTTGAGTTTTTTGAGTCCTATCTTACATAGCAACCTACTATGGTTAATATTAGATGAACACACATCACAAAATACTGCTCCTGAGAGATATTCACTATGGCCAAGTTTTTAGGGACCTATTTAACATAGAAACCCACTATGATTGATATTATATGAGCCCCTATCACAAGTCATAGTTCCATCTCGATCTATTGCTTAGTCATACACATCACAATAGAGGCCATAAAGTGTTATTTCACATAGCAATCCACTATGATTGTAGATAGATGAACCTCCTTCACAACACATAGTTTTAGTTGTGCATCCATTAAGATTGCATCTTATAGAGTCTCCATGTACAGCTATAATTAATGCACTATAGATAGTATCAGATATAGAGTATGTTCCTACATAGCATGTATAGTATGGGCACTTGTTTAGTTGGCCATCAGGGTTCAAATAGTGATATAACACACATAAATATTGATATCAGTTCATAACTTCACTTAGTGGGAAATGATGGAGCCAAAAGTCTAGCTAGCCTTTGTATTCTTGAGCCACTCTTGGGGAAGTGATACACACATAGTGTTATCTTACATCCCCTTATACTAATAACTAACATTCCTAATTCCAAATAACCATCCCTAGCCAAACCAACTTATCAAAATCTCGATCTTACCAAATCCTATTTTACCAATCTTAAAACAACTCACTTTATCAAATCAATTTACAAACTATAAAGCAACAAAAAAAATACTCATATATGATTCAAAATCAAACAACTAGCATCACACTTATCAACAACAATTAAATCACATATCCCAAATACCATTTTACCATAACATATGCAATCTCAACAACAATGTCAAATTAGCTATTTCTAAATCAACCATTTGCAATAAATATATCAGTATATTCCAAAATCCATAACACAATACATATGATTCAAAATCAAACAAATATCCATATATATAACAATTTTTCAAAACATATACACCACATCAAATACAATCAGTCATGAATAGGCATCATGCCTTAACTCTTAGTCTCACCCTCCCCACTAGTACTAGTCCCATAATCCACTCTAACACTCAATGATATCGTACACCCTCAAGCTATTACATACCTCTTACAATGACTCTCTTGCTCTAGTAGCTGACCATGCTCCTCATGCATGTCTGCATATTGCCTTTGAAGGTTTGTATACTCATCCATGATCCTCATGTTAATAGAACCATAATCAAGTAGAGGCATCCTATGCCTATCCAGCTAAGCTCTCAACTCATCTCTCTCTCCTACTACCCTAACATATGTAGTTATCATTATAATAGCCTTGTCAAACAAATGAGCATGAACACTGATCATAACTATCACTTGCTCTATTAATCCCTCCTCCATTGCATCATTAGGAACATGATATGTGAGTTCTTAGAGTGTCGACTCAATGATGGTCTCACAATAATCATCATCTCTACTCCCGACCCCAGCATGTGCCTCATCTTATGCACATCCCACTCCACCTACACATAAAGTATGACATTATTTTAGCTATATACTTTGAGATCAAGTTAAAGCACAAATTTATACATCATTCAAAATTAATCACTGCTTACCTCCCATCATCTTGATCAACTTAAGATCCTCATACTCTGGAGCATCCCCTCCATCAATAGGATATAATGGAGCTCACTGATGCCTTGTCTATCATGTAGTACACACATTTATACATCTAACATCATCCACATTAGGAATATCTATAGCCACATCCTGTACATTTAAAGGTAATAGTGGTAGCTCAGCCTCAGTAGGCCTCACATGAGCTCCTACCCTCATTGATGCCTGTACACTCCTCACCCATACCCATGCTATCAATGACACATCTTGTGGAACCCCAAACTGTCTAGTCATGCACTCATAAACTCCAACCCAGTGGTCATGTATCTAATAATTGAACCTCATATACTGTAGCTACACTCCATCCTCAACCCACTTAGGAAATCCTCTATAAGGCCTCCATATGATGTCACTAGCCACCAATCTATCTAGCACCCACCTATAATGATCCATCCTAGGTGATTAGATAGCTAAGGTACTCATCCAACACTCTAAATGGCCATAGAGGCACCCACTTTTCCCTTGATAATCCAATCAATCACACAACTACTATGTGATCATAAGCTCAATAATACAATAAAGTCACCATACTCACCCTACCACTAAATTAGTCTTATGTAAATCCATATAGAGCCTTGTATAGGTAGGTAAGAATAGTCATACCCCATGAGAATATAGTGTCATATACCTCCACACTATGCATAATCCTATGCATCTTATATGTAATAGATACTCCACCCCCATCAACAATAACAAATGATGCCAACAATATAACTAACTACTTCTGCAAGCACCAAACATTAGACTGCACAATAACTAATAATAGTGCATCACTATCACTCCCTCTTTGATGTATATTTAAGGGCACACCAATAAAATACAAGGATGCACAATCAATAGCATTATCACCCATGTCATCCTGTAACATCACACACCATCCACTAACTGGTAAATATAGAATGTGATACACATCCTCAAGAGTCACAATCATCTCCCCTATAAGAAGCCACAAAGTACATGTATTTGCTTTCCACCTCTCACATAAGGTGGTAATTAGATATCTATTCCACTACACTGTGCCTAGGTCACACACATGACCCAATCTTGCCCTATCCATGACAACTCTCTCATCAGTAGACAATGGTAACAACCTTAATGTCTCCATCATTTGCTCCTATAGAACTCTCTCATCTACACCTCACCTTGAAAACACTAGGAATAACACATATACCAATCAATAATGCTAAACCAAAAGCCAAAACAGAACAATAGTCAACAACAAAGCAACACCATTGAAAAGTTAAGCCTCTAGGACAACAATGTTGGGTATAAGACAACAACATTGGATAGGAGCACTAGAACCTAGACAAGGGCACTAGAACTAGAATTTTTTTTCCTAGGCTACTTTAAGGAGCTCAAAAACACCAAAATAAGCCTAAAAATAAATAAAAACCAAGCATTTGGGTTACTTACCAGGGTCACATCACCACTAGCCTAAACTTGGGCTACCAATTGCTTAAACTGAGACAATGCAAGTTCTCATCTCCTTAGCGTATCTATCATTCCAAAGCTCCAAATATCAACCTAGTCAATGCACAAATGAATCAAGAATCAATCCAATTTCCCAGATTAGCCAACTTTTTCAATCAAAATAAACTACCATATTACCCATAACTCGAACCCCGTAACTTCAATTTTCAAACCATTTTCTTCCACATAATCATGATAATGATACCTTTGACATCACTCAAACTTTGCTCTCTTACTAACTCATCTACCTTAGATGGCATGAACATTTCTATATTTATCTTTTATTGAGACACACACCTTGGTCATCACCAAACAAAACTTGTTCTATTTTCAACAACTTAATCTAATCAATCAAACAACCTCTCAATCTATTCACAACATGCAAGCTTTGTTTATATTCCTGCACCATTGATCATCACTTTTGGCTCAACTTCCTCTATCATAGATTTTTTCACTCTCCCTAAAAGGGGGCATCATTCATACTATTCCTATTTCTACAGTTACCCAACATGCCCATCCATTCTGATAAGTGGATACAGCATGGTTCATACACATCCAACATTCAGTTTATCAGATTTAGCTCAAATTGGTTAAGATATACAGTGATTCATATTATATGAGTCACTTAGTATTACTCAAGATGTGTAGAGGAATATACCTTCAGTTACAAATACATATATTATCTAGATATAATGGTTTAAATCATATGGATCCATTGTGATTTTAGCTTATAGGTACACAAACTATTCAGATATAATGGTTCAGATTATATGGATCCATAGTGATTTCAGCTTATAAATACACAAAGTATTCAGATATAGTAGTTTAGACTATGTGGATTCATAGTGATTTTGATACAAATACAAACTTAGATACCATATTTGGAGGCATATACATTACTACATGTCTCATACATACAACTTCATATAACATGACATAGTTTTTAGAATTAGATAACAAACTCCAAGCATAGTGCAGAGCACAGTGTTTTGGTCTTCAATTTTGCACATGAGTCATGGAAAGATATGTCATTTCACATATGGTTATATAGATTACTAGATTATATAGATGCATCACTCATATACCAAATTTGGGGGCATGGCATAAATGTTCATGTTCTTCATCACTCAGGTTTATATAGATGAAATGGCAAGACATGTCATTCTCTTTTTGCACATTGACTAGAGTTTTAGATTACACCCAGCTATACCTAGGTTATCACTAGGTTGGACCACATGGCCATCTACAGTGGTTACTCTATTACATTACCCAGACCCAAACTACATGAGTTTATGCGAGATAGAGGATGGACATTGGTTTTAGGCCTCTGAGCATTTTAAGTTCCAGTTAAGATATTTAGAGTTGGGGCATGACATATTTTTATCTTCATAGGATACAAATTTTATACACACATTCCAAATTACATGAGTTTATGTGGGATAAAGGACAAACATTGGTTTTGGGCCTTCGAGCATTCCTCATTTTTAGTTAGATTCAACATAAGGGGCAAGTATTGCCCTCTTTCTCCATTATACATGGATTATGCATTCATATTTAGTATAGGGGGCATCCACTTTAGGGATTTCTTCTTTCTCTAGGCACTATTCAACTTTCCATCTACTTCACTAGCTAGAAAGTGAGTTGAATCTTTACAACACACTCATCTCTACATAGGTAGGTTCAGGTACACATGTTTCTTTTCTTTCTTTTACTCTAGTATTTCATTTCATTGCATAAAGAGAATAAAAGGGGGGCAAATGTATACACCCTAAATTGGTCAAGCAACTACACATATCATGTCTTTTCATAGTTCTTTCATAGGAGACTCTGACTAGAGAATATGAGCCTTGCTCACATTAGCCATATCTTTTGTTTAACTTATCTTGGTCTTGTTTCATGTTTGAGTCACCTTTTTGCTCATTACCAGTCATTTGTAGTTTTCTAGATGGTCATTCCAGCTTAGCCAAACTTTATTTCCTAGGCCAATCCTATTCCCCCTAGGTCTCAAACTTGTAGGATAGGAGTGCTGGGATTAGACTATAGTGTTGGACCCTAGGGTGTCCCATTTTCAGCACTCTTGTCCCTTTGTATTTTGAGTCATAGCGGTCATTTATCTTTTCTCAAGATGTTGTAAACCCTTCTTAGCCCCTCCCTTAAGTTTTGTTTTTATTTTGAACATTGGCTAATGTGAATAAAGCTTCCAAATTCAAAATAAAGAGTCTCTTATATAAAATACTTCACAAGGTATTTTATATCTATCACTTACTACTTTGACACAGTAAATAATTAAAAATTAGTTAATAATATAGCTCAACATTATACATCACACATAGATTTGCATGCTTGATCAAAGAAGGGCATAGGTGAAAGTTTATTCTTGCATCTACTATGCATGTTGATTATGCACATTCCCTAAGGGAGAACAACATTTGATCTAAGACCCTAGCTTGAGGGTTAATGTAGGTAACGATCAGGACAATAGGGAGTCTAGATTATGTGATCATACTTCCCTTAACCCAATTTTTTTTCCTTTTATTTTTGATGCATTTTTTGTTTCATGTGTGTAGATAGACCTAGGGTTTGAATATTAATATAGATATATAACAAGCTCTATCGACATTCAACACTTAAAATTTCACAAGGAGGCTTATATAGAGACAATGAGTAAAAATTAAAAAACTCATATATTTTTTATTAGTTTAGACAATAATGGCGGAGTGGACAATAACATTGAACCTCGAAGTGTCCTATTTTTGGCACTCCTATCCTTTCACCAAATGAAATCCAAATCTAGAATCATGACACTGTCTCAGTGCTATGCAATAGTTTTCAACCCCTAAATCATTCATTTTAATTTGTTTTTCTATATAAATTACTTCTTTTCCCTATGCAATTGATTTGATTAAATTGAATATAAATCCATATTTTATTGTATTTAATTACATTTTGTCCCTTAATTTAGACCCTTTATTATTTAGGAACTAGATCCTAGTCTCCCAAAAATAATAAAACAAAAAGCATTAGAATATTGTATTAAAGAGTTTAATATAAAACATTTATATTGTTTTAGACTAGTGGTTGTTATATGTAGAATATGAACAATTTAATTAGCAAGGGTTATAATATTATTTTATGGAGAAATAATATTATAAGTTGCTTAATAGTTAAAGCAATTGGAGGTCTAGACGATCATTGCCTGAATGGTATGTTATATTAAGGACTGTTTGTGGATTTTGTTTATTATTTGTAATAAACTAGATGTGTGAATTTAATTCACTTCATTTGACAAGTTAAACGAATGTTATTTATATTTATGTACTTAGCATAATTTTGATTAGTGAGAGTGAAATATTATGAATGAATCTATTGATTTTTATATTATTATTTATTTTATTGAATCTTGCATTCATGACACTAAAAAAGTAGTGCACAGATTCCATTAGCTTAATTAACATCATCAATGTAAGATAAGGGGTAATCTGATCAAGTGGTGTGTATGAATTTGACTAATCCTAGAGATCATTTATTATTGAAAACTTTGGCTAAAGTAATGTTTGCCAAATATTGTCATTTCATATGTTGATATAGTTTCATATTTGTGTGATATCATATTAGAATGTATTTCTTTATGGTACATATTATGTATTAGATATCTTCAACACACAAGTTCTAGTTTGTTACTCTAGATTCATGTACCATCATTATCTACTCATTTGTGAAGGAAGGCCCATCCCCTTATTTTGAAGATAGTGTGGGGGAGCTGTGGTCTATGGTTGGTATGGAAAAGTGATCGGATGATGTTTTCTTTCTCAGCTAGAGTACTATACTTGAGACTACACTTGAGATTACATATTGATACTTGAGTCATGGAGACTCTGCTCAGAGGAGCTCTGTATCATGTTTTATCATTTTGTGATATTATCTATTGCTAAAAATTGCAACATTTATATATTCTACTTCCATAGCAGTGGCTATAATGATGTAACAATAGTGGCTGGATTTGTACTATTTCATTTATGATTATATGTAATATTTATTACTGTTTCATTATTAACCATGATTTTTATATCTATTCATGGTGATCCTTAACTAAGTGGATCAACTATAACCTTTATGGTTAACTAAATTAATACAACTAGTTAAAGATCACTAATTAGGTTTCTCGTGGTGAAATCTATATGTTGAATATGTGTATTTAATTTTTTTAAATTATTTTAATATTTAGGTAAAACCCAATGGGATTATTATGTTGTGGTATCAAATTTGAGGCTCAAACTCTAAGACTTAATGTGTTCACTAATGCAAACTTATTCTCTTAATAAACATGAAGAACAATGGTGTGCATTAGACAAAGAGGTAAGGGTACTTTAAATACCAAACCCCTTGATCCAAATCAATTTATTTTTAAGCAAGCTATAAAATTAGACGTAATCTTTTCAACCATGCAAGAAACTAAGAATCGGATTGCGACCCTAGAACGTGAAGTGCATGGCCATGAAGAGAAAAATGCATAGGAATAACCTGATGAACATCTTAATGACCAAAAACATATTCAAGAGTAGAGGCATGAAGAGGTGCCACAGGATGCGAGAGCTCGAGTAACTACATAATTAGCACATGGCATAAAAAAAGGTGAATCCACCTAATTTTGATTAAACTATATTAGGGGATGGAGCTAAAGCATGGATAATATAAATGGATAAGTATTTCAAAATTTAGAATTATTTCAAAGTCACAAAAGTAGTCTAGGGAGCTTATCAACTTTATGGTAAATCAATGACTTGGTGGGAAACTAAGAAGCTCGAGAGATCTCATCTCAACTACCACTACTTAGGGATAGTTTGTGACACTATTTAGGTCATGATGGCTTCCATAACTATACTTTGATAAAAAAACTTATGAATTTTCAAAATCTTAAGTAAGGGGATTTGTTAGTGAATGAATACTAGGAGCAATTTACCAAGCTTCCTAAGTATGTACCTTAGTATCAGGTCGATGAGAGGTTCAAAATCAAAAAATTCATCATGGGATTGAAAACCCAAATAGGTCATGTAGTATATGTGCATGGTCTATCTACCATGGATTAGGCGTTTGAGAAGGCGAACAAGCAAGAACAAAAAATGAAATCAGGATATGTCTATGGTTGACTAATTGTCTAGCTCCAAGAATGGTAGTTACATACCTAATCGAAAAATAATGGTACCCAAATGCATTTCAAGATCTCTTACCCAAGTCAGAGATAAGTTAAAAAAGAAACTTGGAATTTCTAAACCAACTTTCAAGAATGATAATTGGAGGTAGAGGAGTAGAGATTTCAAGGGCCAACTCAAGAATTAGAACAAGAAGTTCAACAGTGGTTCAGGGAACATGAAACCTAGTAATAGTTTCAAGGGAAACCAACAATCTGAGAGGAAAGGAATAGTTAGAGGTTGCTTCATATGTGGAGGTGACCACTTTGCTAAAGAATGTCCTTAAGACAAATCAAAGAATAAAGGTTCAGCTTCTCCGTAAGGTATGTTTTAGTAGCGAATTCATGTAGCTGTTGATAATAGACATGTCGAGTATCAAGATTCACCCATAGACCTATCAAGTATTTTGTTCAACCATCTAATTTATATTTTAGTTGATATGATAGCTATAAAATGTTTTACTGTTCTTATAATGCTTATTAAATTATCTATAAAGGCTAGAGTAATGACAACTATGTGGTTGGTACAATATGGAAATGAGTCAAAGGTCAAAGTTGACAAGTGTCTAATCAAAGCAAATATTAGGTTGCTTGAGTTTACAACATTAGTAGATCTTTATGCAACACCATTGAGAACATATGATGTGATCCTAAGAGTCAATTGGCTTGCAAAGTATAAAGCCAAGGTTGCCTATTTTCTGAAGAACGTTAATTGTCAAGATGATTTCAAAAATCAGACACAGCTTTAGGGTGAGAGAAGGGAGTTAAATCCAAGGCATATTTCTACAATTCAACTAAAAAAATATCAAAAGAAGGGATGCTTGGCATTTCTCATTAAGATAAATGAGATGGAAGAATCTAAAGAAGCATCTATTGAAGATTATCCTTTTATAAAAAACTTCCATGACGTGCTTATGGAAGAATTACTAGGATTACCATCTATAGTCATACTAAAATGCAATTTGTATAACTTGAGCATGACTTGTGACACCCAAACCATAGGTCTTTCATACTCACTTACACATCCCACTTAGGCATGCTTTCACTATTTCCCAATCATCTGAAGCCTTTTAGATTCAGCCCCTACTATCCTAGACTCCTCTCCCAGGCACAGATCTATCCCCTAGGGTCCCTTTCCCCCTAGACAATAGTGTCATAGGTTGGACTACAGTGCTGGGACCCAGGGTGTCCACTTTCTAGTGCTATTATCCAAGTCCACAATAGCCTCAAATTGTCAGATTTTCTTGAATCCTTATATTTTTTCTTGTCAGCCTAATGCAAGTTAATCTAACCCAAGATCACTAGTTTCCTAATAAAATCCTATTAAAAGGTCATTTATAAGGGTTGAAAATCATTCAAAAGTCACAAGCTAGAAATATACTAAAGCACACTCAAGCAAATCTTCATATTCTCTGCATACACCCAACCACTATTATTTCTAGCCTATCTAAGCTCTCACACCAATCACGAGTCATCTCAAACTTGCCCAAATTCACATACACTTACATTACATACACAAGATTAAAGAATACACATTCAAATTGGGAGAACTACATTGGCCTTGATCCCTCTTCGGAGTATTGGTATGTAGGCAACGTGCCCACACACGGGGTGTGATCATACGTTTAATGCATATTACACACTAACCCCTTTTATAGTTGGATTCGAGATCACCTATCAAGCATGAAGAGGAACTAGGATCCTTGAAGATAAAATCAATTGCACACGGAGCTTTATGAACAACTAGGACTTGATATTTTAAGCATAGGGTCTCCTAAAGCAAATGAATAGAACTCAAAAAGCTCAAAAAGCTCAAACACTAAGGACTACAACACCAAAACATGGACTACAACGCTGGACCTCTAGGTGTCCCATTTCTAGCACTCCTATTTAGGTAGAGAACAAACTTCTAGATCCTGTTTCTAATAATTTGCCCAACCAGATCAATAATTTGTAGCCTTTATCTCCTCCATCTTAGCCCAGAATCAGCTAAGTTTTACTCTCTATCCCCTTGTTTGCTATTTTTAGAAATCAATTAAGCACTTCTAGATTCGATAAATCATTAGGTTAATTAAGGTACATTTATTTGCTAATTTTCCCTTTAATCTAGACCCCTTTACTATTTAGGAAATTAAACCTACAGTTTTCCAAATTCAATAAAACATTTGGTGAACTCGACTTACTTCAAATTTTTACACAAAAACCCTAGGGCTAATTACTTCTGATTTTTGTAATATTTTCTTCATTTTTTCCTAAATTTAAAAATAAAAAACTACAAATTAATTGAAATATTTTCAATAATTCACTTAAACCCTAGTTTGCACATACTAGGTCCTATTTGCATACAAACACTTTCAAGCCATTAGGAAAAATATATTGCTAATTTTAGAAGTATTTTAAGATTTTTCCTAAAATTTTCAAGTTCAATTCTACAAATTTATAACAAAATTTTCAAATTATTACATTAATTTTGAAAAAAATCATGTCAAAGCCCTAGTTGCATCAATTAAATCATAGTAAAATTCAATTAATATTCCACTTATTTTTTGCAAATTTTGATTGAATATTAAAATCAGAAAATAACTTCAAATTTCAAAAATTCATAGTAAATTCCAAAAAAATTATTTGTCTCAAAACCCTAATTGCATCTACTAGGTTCCATTTAAGCAAGAAATTTCTCATAATTTTTTGAATTTTATCTTGCATACTTAGCTCAAAAAATCAATTTTAAATTTAAAAGTTCATAATATTTTGTAAATAATATTTCTAAAAAATCCCTAGTTGCATATACTAGTCCCTACTTTGCATCTTGAGCTATCACCTTACATACTTGGAGTTCGATATCCTTTTTATGCATATTCCAGTTCATTGTTTAGATTACTTTTATGTAATCTACTCTGTTATTTTCCAAATTGTTTTCCTTATGCCATCTAAACTCCTTGCATCTCTTCCTTTGAGATGGAGTGCAAGACTTAGTGGCAACCCTTCTGAATTTAACCAGATTCCTGTAACTCATTCCTATAACATGGATAAGCAATCAAATCAAGGCCATATTATAGATCCTGCACATCCAAATTACACTAATTTCAATGAACATGATTCTAATAATGAACAATATGAGAATAATAATGATGAGACACATACTGATGCTCATGTTCTATCACATTGGACTACTGATCCACTTCCACCCATTATTGACAATGATGTACTCAACAAAGATTTGATTTTACAAAATTTTAGAGAAAGACTCATGGAATAGCCCTATGAACATGCTAAAATCTTGAAATCTATCATGGAACTAAAGAATGCTTGACAAGTTGAGTCTTCTCAAACTATAGATCCACCAGTTGCACATGACACTATGGGGGCAACTATGTCATAACAACCCCCTATAACAACCCAATCTTCTTATATACCACTAGCTGTAACTAGTGCATCCCTATCTCCTGATGTGGTAGCCCTTGTGCAAGATATTTTATCTCTTCAATCCAAGGTGCAACATCTTGAGCAAGGTACCACTAGATCTATACAGGCATTGGCCTCCTTCACTTTATTGCATATACCTTTGGCATAACATATAGTTGTTACACCCTTGCCACCTAGATTTATACAACCTAAGCTCACTCTTTACGATGGCAAGGGTGATCTAGAGACATATTTGAGAGCCTTTCACACAACATGTTTGGATTATGTACCAAATGACTAGCTATTAACTAAATTATTTCTAAGGAGCTTTAAGGATTATGCATTACAATGGTTTTACAGTCTACCAAATCATTCGATTAATGCATTCAATCCTCTTGCTGACATGTTCCTAGCACATTTTAGTATCAATATCAGTGATAAGGTTTCATATACCCAAATTGCACAACAAAAATAGAAATCAAATGAGCTTCTCATCGAGTATGTTCTCAGATACAAGATGATATTGGCTAACATGACTAGCCCTATGGTAGATTAGGAGTTATAGGACCTCTTTAAATAGAGTCTTCTATTGATTTTGCATGAGATAATCATGTTCAAACGTTTCTCTTCTTGCACTAAATTATGTCACACTTTAAAATAAAGAGAAATCAAACTCATTTCAATGGGCAAACTTAAGTACACTAGTGCACCAGATACAACTAATAAGAGTAACAACAAAGCCCCATATAAGGTCAAATTCAATGACAGTATAGGATCAACTCAGCATATAGTTAATGTGGCTTTAGATCCCTAACTAAGAATCACTTCATCAACACCTCCTCGATGACCTTTTATAAATCTACTAGTTCCTTCAGCCAGAGTTCTACAACAGTTATTAGAATGTAACATCATATCTCTTCCTCCTATCAGAGAAATTGATCTAGTAAAGCTCCTTCCATAAGGATACGACCAGAATGCACTTTACGACTATCACAAGGCACTAGTCCATACTACAAATAGATGCATTAGTCTCTGGCATAAGGTACATGATCTAATTGATGGCAATCAAATTGATCTAGGCAATTCAGCTGAGGCTCCTCTGGCCAAACCAACATATAATAAGTCACTCAAAATATTTTTAGATCCATTTCCACAACATGGCAAGTTAGAGACATATGACACATCAGGGGTGCATCATGCATATCAGGCACACCCTCCACTAGTTACATACAGGGCATCGATAGCTGATTCACATCCATTAAGCCACATGATTGGTAGTTTTCATTATAACATTATAGTTCAACCTTCCATCTCTTTTTCTAAGTAAGAGATTATTGAGGATGACATAGGTTATCATGCAATCTTCATTAGAGCTTTTATTCATGGTTATCCCATTCACAGTGTTCTAATTGATAATGGATCTAGTGTTAACATGTATACTATGACACTACTATAGCACTTGGGTTATACAGAGTAGGATATTACTCCAAAAAATACAATTATTAGTGGTTTTAATGGACATAGACTACATTAGGTGAGATCCTCATTCCTTTATAGGTTAGTCCTACACACATGACCACCTCATTTACTATAGTTCCTAGTGTGGGAGTTTTTGACATGTTACTTAACAGACCTTGGATACAAAAACTTTGAATAGTTCCATCTACAGTAAATTGATGCATGAAATTCATTCACTCTAATTAGGTTATCGTAGTTATTGGAGTTCCATAGGAGTTGCCACTTCTAGTTTTAGAGCTAGTTTTAGTTCTAGAGCCAGTTTCAGTTCCATTACTTGTTCTAACTCTGCCACCAATTTTTTCTCCAATTCAACATTAAACACAGATACAATATCCATCACTAGTATAGAGGGTTCATACACCTTCACAACTTCAATATTCTATACAGCTTCCAGCTTGGTATTCACACCTAGAGTAGTTTCATTGAGATCTCATGCATCTACACATAGAGCACATGTTCAACAAGTTTCTCCTACTTCCAGATGGGTCCCTAAGAGCCCTACAACTACATCCACTTCTCAAAATTATAGAGAGTCCCCATAGTCAATTTTTACTTTAGATATTTTAAAGCATTTATAATATATATAGCTTTTAGAGCCACATTCTCAGCATTTCCAACGTGCTTCATGATCACACACAATTCCACTCTTTGATACAGGACACCATGGCAGGGAGTCTCATTTGAGACTCATCGGTTAGTATCATTTCTTTCTAGTATTGATTATACATATTATCTCCTAATTTATTGTACATAGTTTCTTCTACTTTATTGTACATAACTCAAATATTTCAAAATACAAAAATAATATAATATTTTAAAAATACAAAAACATGTCAATTGTATGCATCATCTATGTTTTACATTGCTAACCATTATGATATACTTACATTACATTGTTTTATGCTATTGTTCATTGATTTATCTATATTACAAAGCTTCACTTGATCTTCTTTGAGTGTGTGTTGTGCATTTAGATCTTTGATTGCTTCACTCCACCCATTGGGGGCCCATCTTACTTCTACATTCCAGATTCATATCAATACATTTACCCATTGGGGTCATACTCTACATGAATACACCATCCAAGTTATGTCATTCTTACACTATACACTCTAGACATCTTGTTGTAGTACGTTCCTTACTTGCTTATATAGATATCACATTGACATCCATTAGCATATATCACACTTTTGTATTTCATAGCATATACATTAGTCTTGTATTACATATTTTATATACTCTTACTTCTTGCTTTCCATAGTTAGATGCATGTTTGTATTTCCAGTACTTTGCATGCTTCCACTCTTCACTTTGATTAGCTACATGTGTTTGTATTTTCTAGTTCTTGTTTACTTCTTGCTTTCATTTTATGACATTTGCCAATGCCCTTTATTTCTATCTATATGTGTGTGCCTTTGGACACTTACCAATGTCCTTTGTGTGTGTGCCTTTCATGTGCTTTTGGCTCATGTGCCAATCTTTGCTTGTTCCCATTATGTGTGTATGTGGCATTTGAACATGTCTTGTATGCCTTGTGTGTTTATTTGGTCCCTTGGCCACCCTTGCATGTTTCTTGCTTCTTGCTTTGTATGCTTGTTGTTTTATTACTTATCTTTGTGTGAAATGCCATGATTCCAATCATGCATTTACCTTGCATCTTGGATGCCATGATGGACATCATGTTCCATCCCTCCATGCCACTAACAACTAATAACTACCAGCTAACATTTTAAATTATAGTTTAATCTTATGCACATGATATTACATTGTTATATCCATCTAGACATACCCCTATGGATCTAATAATCTCTCTCTACAACTTTTGCCATATCTTGAGATAATGTATATCAAATGTTTTTATAGCTTAACACACTTGTAGGGCTTCTTCTTATGAGGGTAGTCATTGTAAGGTCTTCATTCCTACCTCATAAGAGGGGGAAACAAATATTGGTTTTGTCATAGAGATCAGAGCTCCTAACAATCAAAAAAGTAGTTTTAGAACAATACAGTCTAGAATCTAGAACTCAACACAGGCAAACTAGACCAAGCAGATAACAAAGAATCTAGATCAGTCATCAGTTTTAGATCTGGATGATAGCACCAAAAATGGGACTAAAGTGTTGGAGCTCAAAGTGTCTAGTTTTTGGTGTTATTATCCAAATAGTATAACATTCAATTTTTTAAGAATCAAGTAGAGAGGTGAGTTTAATCATAGTTTTACCAATATAATTCAATCAAAAAATTAGCAATTTTTAGCACTTATTTCACTCAGAGAATCCATATATAGGGGGCATTATGCATGGTATGAAGGTTTTCATTTTTAGTTTAGACATGATAGTTGATATAAATTTTAGTTTAGAATCTATGTTCCAGACATTAGTTATTGGGGGCAGTGTGCATGGGACATGGGCCTTCTTTATTTCTGATTTTATAGAATTTTCTTGCACATTCCTAATAGTTGTGTGCCTTACTCCATCTATAGGTGATTCACATCACATTCAAGTAAACTTTCATATAAGTTTGCTTCTCATGTACCCAAGTTCCTAAGTGGCTCCTAAGCCTTGATTCCAGTTTTAGGAGGGCCTTCTATACAAGTCCAATTTCCATCTTTCAAAATGTCCAACAGTGGCCTAGTTTCCAATTTATATTTGGCTATCCATGCTAACATTACCAGATCACAACACATTCAAGGGCTCCATGATCTAGTATTTTCTAATTTAACTTCACATCACGGGGCAATGATGGAGCCAAAGGACTAGCTAGCCTTTGTATTCTTGATCCACCTATTTAGAGGGATTATAAACACAGTCTAGACATCGATTAGCATATGCATGATTCATTAACTTCACATAGTTGGAGATGATGGAGCCAAAGGTCCCACCTTTACATTTTTGAGCTAACTTCTAGGGGATTGATCACTTAACTCATTCATTGATATAACTCTTGGTTCAACATACTTCTAGCATTACCCAACATAACCCAACAACATAATAGGTTTTGTATTGGTTCACATACCCGATGAGGTATATTCATTCCTTTATCTTCCTTCTTCTCTCTTTACCCATCTTTGTACATTCTTATTTTAGATATAACGTATCTAGTAAGAAATGATCTACTTTCACTTTCTTTTTTTATAGACTTACACAGTATAACGTGCTTTCACTATGCACAACCCAACACCACACAACTTCTTGGGCTTAGTCTCACAAGTAAGTTTAGGTATGCTTCTCTCTTTTTCCTTTATCCTAGTATTTTGATTTATTGCATACTTAGAATAAAGGGGGGGCTAAATGTAGTTATACTAAAATGCAATTTGTATAACTTGAGCATGACTTGTGACACCCAAACCATAGGTCTCTCCTACTCATTTACACAGTCCACTTAGGCATGTTTTCACTATTTTCCAATCATCTGAAGCCTTCTAGATTCATCCCTTGCTATCCTAAACTCATCTCCTAGGCAAAAATCTATCCCCCAAGGTCCCTTTCCCCCTAAACAACACCATATGTTAGAGTATAACATTGGGACCTAGGGTGTCCACTTTATAGTGCTGTTGTCCAAATCCATAATAGCCTCAAATAGTCATATTTTCCCAAATCCTTATCATTTCCCTTGTTGGCCTAATGTGAGTTCATCTAACCTAGGATCACTAATTTCCCTATGAAATCCCATTCAAAGGTCATTTAAAAGGATTTGAAATCATTCAAAAGGCACAAGCTATAAATATACTAAAACACACTTAAGCAAATCTTCCTAATCTCTGCATACACCCAACCAATATTATTTTTAGCCTATCCAAGCTCCCACACCATTCATGAGTCATCTCAAACTTTCCCAAATTTTCATACACGTGCATTGCATACATAGGATTGCACAATACACATTCAAATTGGGAGAAATACATTGGCCTTGATCCCTCTTCAGAGTATTGGTATTCAAGCAACATGCCCACACATGGGGTGTGATGACATGTTTAGTATATATTACATACTAACCCCTTTTTCTAGTTGGATTCAAGATCACTTATCAAGCATGAAGAGGAAATAGGATCCTTAAAGATAAAATCAATTACACCAGAGCTTCTTGAATAACTAGGACTTGATATTTTAGGCACAAGGTCTCTCAAAGTAGATGGACATAACCTATAAAGCTCATAAAGCTCAGGCACTAAATAATACAACACTAGACCTTCAGGTGTCCCATTTCTAGCACTCCTATCTATGTAGAGAACAAACTTTTGGATCTTGTTTCCAACAGTCTGCCTAGCTAGATCATTAATTTGTAGCCTCTATCTCCTTCATCTCAACCCAAAATTAGCTCAGTTTTACTTTTTATCCCCTTGTTTGCTATTTTTAAAAATCAATTAAGCACTTCTAGATGCAATAAGTCAGTAGGTTAATTAAGGCACATTTATTTACTGGTTTTCCCCTTAATCTAGATCCCTTTACTATTTAGGAAATTAAACCTATAGTTTCCCAAATTTAGTAAAACACCACCTAAACATGAGTTTGATTTCTTGATTGATATCATACTTGGATTGAAACCATAATCTAATGCAATATACCGAATGACAACCATTGAATTGGTTGAATTAAATGCACAAATTCAAGAGTTGTTATTGAAAGGTCTAATTCAATTGAGTATGTCACCATGGGGTGTTCCAATTATCTTCATTTAGAAGAAGGATGACACTCTTCACCTATGCATATACTACATGATGTTGAATAAAGCAATGATCAAGAACATATATCTGTTACCACACATTGATGATCTCTTTTATCAAATGTGAGGAGCAACAATATTTTCTAAGATTGATCTTAGAGTAGGGTATCACCAGTTGAGGATCTGTGAAGAGGATATTCCAAAAATTATGCTCAAGACTTGATATGGGCACTAAAAATTCACAATGTTACCATTTAGATCAAAAATTTCTCTTACAACTTTTATGAATCTTATGAACATTGTAGTCAAAGATTACGTAGATCATTTTGTGTTGGTCTTTCTTGATGACACCCTCATTTATTCCAAGGATGAGGAATAGGGTTCATTTTAAGAGGCCCTACAAGAAAACCTATTGGAAATATCTGGTGAATCTAGGAAAATTTGATTCACAGGTAGACAAATCTCCTAAGGGTGATGGTGAATAGTTAGACTAAATGTTTGAACCAAATGGCTAAGTCGAATGACTAGACTGAATGACTAGACCAAACATCTAAGCTGAATGATCATGTCAAATGATTGAGTTGAATGAATGAACTAGATGGTTGATTCGAATGACCTATCTAGATTGATGAACTAGATGATTGAATCAAATGATTGTGCCAAATGGTTGAGTTGGATGACTATGTTAGATGATTGAGTTGGATGGCTGAGCTAGATGGCTAAGTCAAAGGACTTAACTGAATGCCTAAATCACACACCTTATTCGAATGGCTCCACATGCTGGTAGGTGACTTGTGCATCTGGTTTACTATCTAGTTGTTTGGTCACCTCCCATGCTCTATAAATACTCACCTCTACCCTCATTTTAAAATTTTTGTAGAACTCGTTTCTCATCTCTAAGAGAAAAAATCATTGTACAGCCATGGAAAGAAAATTTGTTTTCAAAAACCTACTATGCCCACACATCTTGAAGTTTGTACAACAACCAAATGCATACAATGATTGGGTTTAAGAATACAACTTCACTTCCCTCTTTTGCATGTCACAATATGACCTCAACACCACCCTTTTGAAAATGTTCATGTACTCATATGACCAAAATTAGAAGATCTTCACCCTACAAGTTGATTTTAGAATGATTTTGTTTGGTACTTCACCCCAATATATTCAAAATATCACTAGTCTTCCATTTCATAATGTAACCCCTATGCATTCCAAATCATAATTGCTAGATGAAGACATAAATTACTTGGCCAAAAATTTTGATTTGCACATTGAAAAAATCAATATGTAGTTATAAATTTGTTTGTTAATTCAAAATTCAATTTTTATCTTTTGTGATCTAAAGACTATAATCCTCTTTTTGTCTTTCATTTTAGATAGTCAGATGAGGGGTATCCACATCAAATATGTTAGTCACCCTTTTTTGAAAATAATGGTTGAATTTTTCCAGGCTAGAATAGTATTATAAGGAAGAGCCATATATATTCCATATTGGGCATTGTATTACATTATCCGTACTATTTTCAAATATAAATATGATTGGTGCTCTTTCATTTCCTAAAAAATAAGGCTTGATTTGAATTTTGTTGCTATCAATCCTAGTTTTGCTATTTCTTGTTCCAATTTTATTCTGGCATTATACTACGAAGCCTTCTTTGACCTGCAAAAAAAAGGGTCTAATTGTGCTGGATCTAAAAATGATGACAAAATTGTTGTCTATGGATGAGCAGGAGGTTAGTTAATTTGTTCATCTGTTGATCTAGATTCTAAGGTTTAATGTTTGTCTATATGTCAAACGGTTACCAAGGTAAATATTAATAATTATTTGATTTTTGTTTGTTACAACTGATAGGCAATAATGTATGCCTCAAAAAAAAACAATCTACCTTAAAAGGATAGAATGCAATTGCAATCGTGGTTGAATATTTTGTAGATTCAGAGTCTATAGATCATCCATGTAATCTTATTGGCTTACAAAACATCTATGAGTTTCTTTGGCGTCTTCTCGACATGCAGGTTTACTATTTAAAAATTTCAAATAAGATTTTAATTTTCCAAACTCAAATGCATTGATTTAGTTATTTGTTTTATTCTTGAAATTGACTTGAGAGTAATTCAAATGGTGGAACAACCACCACCACAACAAACAATAACATCTACCATCCCTTCTCAACCCTTTATAGAAGGTATTTTACAATGCATATTTTGTTTTTTATTTTTTGGATTTTGATTATTGTTTTTTAGACATAAAATGATGAGAGCATTGGCTTAGGTCACTCACAAAATGGTGAGAGCATATGGAAAAGGGGGATTGAGATGACCTCAATGTGAATCGAACATGGCCTACGTAGTCCATTAGGACCTCAAGTCTTAGTCATTCTACCCACACAAAAGGTGGTGAGAATTGACTAGGTCACATCAAGTTCACAAATTTAGGCAAATGGTAAGGCAAATGAGAGTAGTAATGTCAAGGTGATGTGGCAATGCATGGTAAAAGGTGTTGTCCCTAATTTTCCTATATGTAGTTATAATTATGAAATAATGGCATATGTCAATGATACTAATTTTCCCATAGGTGGTTATAATTAGTAGCATGATAGTGGTACTTTGATTTGCCCAAAGGAGGTTATAACCAAGAATACTTGGTATAATGTAAACGGAAGATAACTTGTTAAATACACTATCATACTAATTTAATAGAGTATCATTTAAACATAGAATTAAAAAACTATTGAAATTGGACTGGAATCCTCTCACAAAAGGTGCAGGAAGAACCAAAGGAACTACGATCAAAATAGGTTGGGTAGGGAGGCTAAAAATACTTTGGTCAATAATAAAGGCATGGTAAAATGGTATATGGTATGACATGATTCAAGCATGTAAAAAAGGATATAATGGAAAGAGGATTTCCTCTTAATGATGAGGGAAGATAAATGATAGGGTATGAAATAATAGCAAGAGGAATAACAAATGGAAAGGTATGGTAAATGGAAAATGGAAACATATGATAAATGGAAAAAGGAAATGGCAAGGTAAATGGAAAAATATATGATTCTGGATAGGTAAAGGTATGGTTTTTGGCTAGGTAAATGATTTTGGCCAGGTATAGGTATGGTTTTTTGCAAGGTAAATGTTTTTGGCTAGGTAAATGTTTTTGTTGTTCTTGTTGATGTGGAGATGCATGTCATGATCAGCATATGATATAATTGGAATAATCAATCATGTTTAAATTTTTATCCCATACCTCTTTTTAACAATTACTCTATCAAGAACTTGTTGTAGATGTGGATTCTAAAAATGTTGTTGTGATCCTTATTCGTCATTGATTTTGTTTCCTTCAAATGTCCAGATAAGATGTTTTTATATCCTCTACAAAGGAAAGTGCAACCAGGGATGGTAAATATGGATAAATATTGGATGATAGGTCTAATTTTGTAATGCAATGGTGGATGATAATGGAATGTATAATGGTTTGGAAATAAATGAAGATTAGTATTTTTAGGCACACATAATGTTGTTGATTATAGATTCAACATAACTTTGGTTATGGTGGGGCTAAAGACTTCTGAATATGCTCTTGATAGGACCACCATATTTTATATTATTTGGGTCTGAGAGTAGATACCATCTAATTATATTATATATTAGAAACTATATGAATGTTATCTTTGATATGTCTTCATCTAGCAGTGAAAAACTATTATGCTCAGCTATTGGCACCTCAGAGAGGTTTTCACCAATGAATTTGTCTTGATTTTCCTATAGCCCCTTTGAGAAGGTTTAAATAAGGAACATTGATTTTTGACTTTGATTATCTTATAGTGCCTCAAACAAAGTTTCAATAGAAGATGTTGAGTTTGGAATTCAATTATCCCCTAACACCTTTGAAAATGTTTCACTAAGAGATTGTCCTTCATCTACATGAATATGGTCTTGGTCCTCATGATATTCTTTACCTAAGATGTTGCCATGGATGCAATTCAGCAAGGTGTGATTTTATCAGTCCTAATCAAAACTTGTAGGAGGTGGAACATCAATATAATGGCTAGGTTGGTTGGTGATAATGGCATGTGGAATAATAATGTAATGGAAAGAGGAAACACAATCCTCATAGAATATACTAGGATAACCTATGTCAAATCTAAAGTAATCATCCTAAAAAACCATGGAAGGATCACAAATATATTCAAATTGATCTGGAAGGCATGCGTAACCAATGTTATAATGGCCCTGAATGTATTATGATTCTAAAACTGAGTCTAACTCAAGGTACTTTGAATCTGATGTTGAGATTGGCATTGACTTTGCTTCTAATGTTAAATATGATGTTGGTTCAAGAATAAAATCTAACTTCAATTTTTATTCTTCATCTGGTGTGGATGTTTCTATAATGATGTCTTGTTGAAATTTGGTATTAGATAAGTAATCGCCTATGATGGCATATTGAACTCCACAGAGACTGGTTTGTTAAAGTGAGACTCCTCAACAAGGGGGAAAAGGTTAAGAGACAAGTCCATAGAGATTGGTTTATCAAAGGGATGATCTTAAAAAATAATACAATGGTTGAGGTAATGATTTTCCCAAAGGTAGTTATAATAATTAAGAAGTGCTCAATAAAGACTAGCTTGTCAGAGTGAGACTCCTCAATAATGGGTAAAGGATCAGAAGGTGATTCATCACAAGTCAACTTTTCATAAATATGTGGTTTAACAAAAACATCTCATATTGGTTAGTTTTCTTGGGTTTAGCTTATAATCAGTTGTAAAATACTAGTTTTGAACACTTCTTGATCTTTAAATGATTGGCTCAGTTTGAGAGGTATTGATTGGCTCAGTTGGAGTTGGATGATTGGCATGGGTTTTCTAAAGTAGGGAATAGTTGGTAAGTGATGAATAATGATTGGTGTTTTGATAATGATAGTCTTATATATTATGGTCTTAAGAAAGGTTATTTTTTAGCCTATGATAGTAACTATGACCTGTCTAGTTGTAGGTACACAACCTTATTATGATAATGAGTTGCCATACTTAGAAGGGTCGAGAATGGTAATGGTAGGGAATTTTGAATCTTTTTTTTATCATGAGCCAAATGATGAGGTCCTATAATGGTGATGATAGGGCTTTGCAAATCTTTGTTGCTCACATAAGACAAAAGATGAAGTCCTAGAATAGTAATCCTTGGATGCTATGGAGCTTGGCTGTTCACATAATCTGAAAGAGGGTTAATGGTATAAGTAGGGGATTATACATTGTGATTATTGAAATGGAAAACATCATACATTAACCAACCCAAAGAAGGTATCACTGCATAATACTCTTAAGGATCTTGGATTTTTCCCCATATTTAGTATTATAAGGAGGATAAAGATCTATCTCACAAACCACTTCTTACCATAGGGGTCTTGATCAAAATTAATTTGTGCAACCATGACATCATAATCTTGATTGTACATGGTTCAATTACGAGTGTAAAAATACATATTCACATTAATTATTACCATTTCGTATAAGGCCTAGAGTTATATAAATTCTTAAAAATAATGTCCAAAGGAGAAATGGTTCAAACTTGGTCTAACTTGGTCTAGGGTTGGAGTTGTATCTCCAAAATGATTTGTGCTAAAACTTGGTCTAAAATAATCTAACATCAAATGTCTAATGTCAAATGTCTTAAGCAAATGGTTAAGTGGATGAATAAAAACCAACATGCCAAACTTAGATATAAAGTGTTCCAAACAAGTCTAATCTAAGAAATCAAAAGTTGCTCGATCTTTTGGAAAATCAAGTCACAAAAACTAGGCTCAAAATAGGCATGTGTTAGGTCTTTTGGAAAAGGCACAAAATCTAGATTTTAAACAAAAAGACATGAGAGATATAATCTAATAAATCTAAAACACTTTGGCATAAACTAGGCATTTATAATTAAACATGAACTTGGTCAGTTGGTATAAGGCATGAAACAAAAGGCATATGGAAGATAGGTTGTTTCTCCCAAATAAAGACACAAATAATAGTTTTCAAATAAAATAAATAAGTAACCTAATTTGAACAACCCAAAAGAGAAAGATAGATGTCTAGGCTAAAATTTCACAAGGTGTAGGCATAAATCAATCAATGTTTGGATTTGAACTTGTTAAGGATAATTAAACTCTATTTGGAAAACTAGGCTTGTTTAAACAAAAAATAAGTTAGATAAAATTAAATGGCATATTGGCACTAGGTATATATCTCAAAAGGCATACGTGTCTTTGGTTTTGAAATTGGCATTTGGTACAAGGAAAACAAATCTTTAAAATAATTTGAGTAATGTAACGACATTATCACACTCTAAAAATATAGCAAATGGTTGTTTCAAGACTCAAAGGGAAAAAGGTTTGAAAAGAATTGGGTAGCATAATGAAACCCTTTTCAATAAAATGACACACACATAAAAATTCATCAAAAGACTAAGGCAAAGGTACAATGTCAAATGGGTGGTGTAACACCTCCTCAAACAATGGAGTGATGTATAAGCAAAACTTGTTTGGACGTGGCATGATAAATAAAATAGATAGTTTAGACTCAATATCATGTAAGAAAGGATAAAATGACAAAAAACCTAAGTGTAACATCCTAAATCCAAAAACTGACAAGGTTTCATAATATTATCAAATTCCATCAATATAATTGCTCTTGGGAGGATTTTAATTCTTAATCTAAATATAAAAGTGCATGAAAATTAGGGGTTTTAGGCCCCTTCTTCTCCCAAGAGTTTGTACTATGATATGAAACTTTGGGCTACTTTCCCTACATCAACATTATGTCCACGACAATTGGGTTTGTTCTAAACTATCAATTTTCATGTGTTTATAGATGGTATCAAGTATGGATAACACTAGAGATGCAATCATGTCAATTAGATTTGCATCAATCAGCTTGTTGTGAAAAAGTCTTATCCTTTTCACAACCAATAGATCCATCATTTTCTCAGTGTAGTATGATGTCTGAGTTTCCCCTATGGTTTGAGTTAGAGTACCATTAACAGAGCTTATTTTAACTGCTCAAAAGAAGCATCCTAGTGGGTCACTCTCAATTTGTATACCTCACCATGGAGTGGGGTTGAAATGGCGTGTTAATGCCTCTAAGTGTACCATAGGTGCTCTCAGTGCTTAGAGAACACTTCTCATTTTTAGAATTCTGAGCATGAGTTGCAGGTATTTGGAAATTATAGTGCCTGTGGTGAAATAGTGGCAAAGCGGAGTAGACTGTTTCATAATATTTGTATGTTTTGGAGGTTAGGAGCCACCTTGGTCCAACATTTATGAATTTTGATAAATCCTAACCAAAGTTCTAAACTACACTAATCTAAGTGGATATTGACAAGGAGATCTAAGCAATCGTGAATTATTTGAAAAATGAGTTAAAAAAGGAGAGTAAGGTATAAAATAAATAAACATGATTGTTGATCTTTATCTCAAACACCATGACAAGGTCTCAATTTCTTGAACATGCATCTAAACCAGTAAGTAATGTAAAATAACTAGTGCTCAATTTTCATCAAAAACTAGGCAAATTTTTGAGGATAAATTGAAAGTACAAGTAGGAACCATGTATGCTTTAATGTTTTGCTACTACATCAAAATAACTAATGCACATATTTGATGCAGAAAAAATTAAAATGAAGCAACTTATGATATTTTCAACTAATCTAGTGTAACATAGATTAATAACCTTGTAACAAAAATGCAATTTAAAATTTAGAGAGACCATTCAAATTTAAGATCTAGACAAGAAATTAAGATAAAAGCTAGTGACTATTAAAACAACAATATGGACAATCTTTGCAGAATTCTGTAGCTATATTAACTACTCCAAGTATACAATTTCTATATCTAATTCTCTCCCTTTATAAAATGGTAACACTGCCTCTTTATAGAGAGCATAAGAGGTGTACTAGTTAGTTTTTTAAGATACATATGTTCAAAATAAGGATAGCTATCCTTATATGAAAATTCTAAAACACACATGACCTTCTACATTGGACTGACCTAGAAATGTATATGCTAACAAACTAACATATACTTATACAATAAAATATTTTATTTTATAAGTGTATTGCAAAATTATAATGTATAGAATCTTTCATTAAGCTGGTGGTGGTCCTTCTAGCTACTTTTGTAGGGGGATGTCTTTGGCTTTAGTGTGTTCTTCATTGATCAATTCTAAATCTACTATAGGCTTCATTAAATACCTTTCCTCTTGATTTGCTAGTTCATTAAACTCTTTATCATTTCTAACCATGGCTTCCTTGATGTTTCTAAATTATGCAATCCATTCCCCTGAATTGAATATGATGTCCAAGATCTTATGATTCTCACTACTAGATTGGCCTTGACTCCTTTTGATTTTTTGAATGGTTGCAGTGGCTCTTTGTTTGATTTTTTCATCATCTATTATCCCAATGGTGGTGGGTTGTGAAGGCTCTATTAACATGGTCCCCAAGAGGTGCTCAATTATATTCATCAAAATCTCATCTTCCTTCATAAGTTTGTTAACATTATTATACCATGTGCTCAAGTCTTGTACTTTATCCACAATAATTCATAAGACTGTGCTCAAGTGTCCTAGGCTAATAGTTTTGAAGCCTGGGATCTATCTTCTTAGCTACATATTAATTAGTTTAGCAATTTGATCTTCTAAAGTTTACCATTAGATGAACAAGGATTTATTTTCTTTAGCTTGTTATGTCAAGGCACTTTGCCTAAGTTTCATAGCCTTTAAGTTCTCAAACATGTTAAAAAATGATTCACTCAACATCTTTATAATCTCATTAGGGAAGAGAGGATAGCTTGGGTCTCTAGGATATGCTTCTCCCTTTCCAAGTTAACAATCCTTCATTTCATCCCTCTTATTCCTATTATGGACTATGCTGCTTGAGCCCCAACCAATCTCTCTACATATTCTTGATGGATGGGATGCTCTCCCAATTCTTGTCCCCCTATTAGAGTTAGATTGACAAATGTCTCTACCTTTTGAAAGGTGAAATCTTCCATACCCAACACAACCTTTCTTGTGGTGATCTTTTCCAACCTTGTGGTCTTTGGATTGAAATGAACTGTAGTGGTGGGATCTATGAACTTGGTGGTTTTTGGAATTTTAACCTTTGAACTACTGAATTTCCCTAGAGAATCCATTTTCTTACCACCAGCCTCAACTATTTCCACTAGTCTTCTTTCTTCTTGCTCTATCATCATTTTAATTATCCATAGTTGAAGGTCCTCATGCACATCAATACCGATGTTTTGTGTTAGTGCCCATGAATGGGCTATGGAGGGAATATTTTTTAGTTTCCCATAGATGAACCAATCTAGAATGACTGGCCCATAGATAAGGAACTCATCACTAAATAAATTTATGTCCTTGGCTGGATGTGCAAATGGAAGTCTTGGCCTTTTGGAGCTGATAGGGAAAATGGCCAACTTGGTTTTCTTCTTTCTCTGACTTATAGTTGGGACTAGGCCCAACATAGGTTCTTTTCCTTTATCCTTTTCTATCCCCTCTACTTAATCATGGGTTCCTACAACTTTCCCTACCTAGACATCAAGGTCTTCATCTTTTGCCTCTCCCTCTAAACCATGGGTCTCTAAAATCACTTTAAAGACACCCTCAACTATCTTATTTGGCCAAAGAGCCACCATGTCTACATATTCCATTAGAGATGGTGGTTTTTGTAGGGGGCCTAAAGATGAGGCTGCCTCACCTAGTCTTTCTTCCAAATGTTTCTTACTAGGGTCCTAAGGTCATGATAATTCTATTTTAGGGGTCCCTAAGGTGCTCTAGAGTTTAAAGGAAGCAAATGATATTGGAGAGGGTAAATTTCCCAAATGTCCTCTATTGGTTTTCATTCATTTAATAGTCTGTGTTCTAATTTGGTATTGTACCCCTTGAGTCTAGCTAACACTTCCTTAAAGTTGATTACCTTGGTGTATAAATGATCATAAACCCCAGGCTGGTGTTCACACACTAGTTTAGGAAACTTATTTTCCTTCAAGTGGTTCTTCACTACCTCCTTAGGATCCCACATCTTGAATTCATCCATTTAAAAAACAAAGGCTCTTCTTTACCTAGACATGACATCTACTTGTTTCTAGTCTTGCAATGTGGTCCTTCATATTATCAGGGGAAATAGGTGGAGGAGACCCTTCTTATTTTCCTTTCATACTCCATCAACTCTATTGATGACATGGTTCCCTCAATTCTAATTATAGTGCAATTAGGATAATACCATATTCCCCCATCATCTCCACATACCTTTTGATCAGGGAGTGCATTCTAGGCATAGGGGATCTAGTGATAGCTTCCACCAAAGTGGGATAAATGTAATCACATATGAATTTCATATGGTTCTTGTAGTTGAAGATATGTATCTTTGATTAATGATGAGATATAGTGATTCTACTTCTAGGAGACTAGTTTTTGATGTTAAGAAATTAGGTGGAAACAAGTAAAGCATCGAGCAGATAGGACATCATAGAGAACTGTTTGTTGGTCTTTCTTTTAATGGTAGAAAATTGGTGCCTTAAGTAAATGCTTATCATGTATCCTATAGGAGGAGTGAGTTGTTGATTTACCAAAAAATGCATATATGATACCAAGGTGGGATTGACTATGTGGTTATGGCAGCTCCATAAATCCTATTGAATAAGGTCATGATAACCTTAATTCCTTCCCTAAATTGGGCAATTGGGATTCTTCCTTGGTAGTATCTAAACACATGATTTCCCTAGTTGAGTCATGGTTTGAGGATAGTGTCAAGGTCATTATGGGTGGTTTAATTCTTTATTGAGGTCAAATCTATAAGGGACCATGGGAGTTTATAGTAACCTTCTAAGGCTATAGGAGAAACATATGAAATCCTTCTAGATGTTCCATCTTACACAATCTAGTCATCATATATTTTATAGTCTATGAAAAGTGGAGCAAGTACATTAATATAATGGAGTACCTTATGTTTAGTAGCTACATGATGAAGGCTAGCTACTTGCATAATGACCAAGTCATTATACTTGGTGTTAACTGCATCAATTATCCTTTCATTCTGAGTAAGGGGATGCATCTCCTCTATAAAAAAGTAGATTTTAGACCAATTTTTACACTCAATATTTAGTGCTACAATATCCAACTTAGTGTCCTTGAAAACCCTACCCAAGTGGTCTATAGATAAGTAAAACTCAGTTTCCTCCCTATATTATTTATTGTCTACTGCCATTGTTTCCTAAACCTTTCAAAATATTTGGCACCAACTTCACAAAAGTCTTTGGCTTGACTATGATTTGATTAATCATAATTTTCCTATTTTATGTTAGGTGTTAGGTTTTCTCGGAGCTTCAATGGCAGAGGCAATTTGGACTTGGGCTCATTTGTGTCTTTAGATTTGATTAAAACTTGTGATTTTATACCTTTGCATTTCTAGATGGACACAATCTAAGTTTTGTCACCTTTTACTCATGTGGATCCTATGTGGCATCCATTTGGTGTCTTTCATGGCATTTTCATGAATGACTCAAGGACAACTAGTAGTTAGCCTTTGGTTTCACTTCATTGGATTAAGATCCAAGGAATTAGTATGAACCATTGATCATTATCTTGGGTCCTTCACCTCATTGGTTTTTACAAGTACCAAGTTCTTTTTTATGCCACTTGGCATATTCTCACACCTATCGATTGTTAATCCTCGATCTGCTTCCATGTGTTGAGCTCTTTGGTCTCCTGGGTTTTACTCCAGGATCTCACTCCATTGGATCAAGTTTGTACAATTAAGCGAGAGCCATAGGATCCTACAAGATGTATAGAATTTAATTCAGTCTTACTTTGAATGTTTGGCCTGAACCCATCTCATATTAATAAATATGAATAACCTTTGGCTAAATAAATTTGTGCTAAGTCTTGGTTAAAATATCAAAATAACCCTTGTTAAAATATTTAAAACATGCCCCCTTTATCTATGCAAAAATTTAGATTATGCTAAATTTGACAATCTCACTAACATCATAGACGTCTTCACGGTCATCAAATAACATGAGTGAGAGTGTGAAATTTAAATCCATGAAGTACCTCTGGTCAGATGTGAGGATGCCACATGGCATCCTCATAGAGCTTCCCAAGATCTTGGATTCAACATGCCCTATCAAGTTATGATAAGTGAGGATCATTGGATGGTGATTTGAGCAGTCATATATGATTGAATCTATTAATATATGGGACCCTCTACTGAAAAAGCTTGGCATAAGTGATTTCCATGTGGTGCCTTATCATGGCTTTGACTTTTCAACCTTCAACTCTCTCTATTTGATTGGATCTCATGATGAAACAAGGATCGTTAGGTCTTATAAGGTGCATAGAGTTTAAGTCATTCCCGTGGATCATAAAAAGACCTAGATTAAATAATTAATCCTAAATTCATTATATTAATAAACATGATAAACTTAAGACTAAGGTTCATTATGGTAAGTCTTCATGGGGCTTCCCAAGATCTTAGGTTTATCTCACGTCATTAGATAAGATCCCACGATGAAGTGAGGATTGTTAGATATGCAATCAAGCAAGAATGTTAAGTTAAGATCCACAATTAATAAATACTTAGACTAAACTGTAACTATAAGATCCCATTTATATTAACAAACACAAGGGGGTTCTTAGGATTAAAACTTAAGCTAATCTTTAATTAAAGGGGCCCCTATTAGGAAATAAAAAGGACCCTACAAAACCATTTCTAGGCGAGGTTAAAATAATCAAGGATGCTAAAGGGAAAATACACAAGGACTTATGTATAATTTTGTATTAAGGTTTGGTCATGTTAATAAATGTGACCAAGCCTTAATATAAAATTAGACTTAAATATAAAGTGGGTCAAGTGTTCCTACCAAGTTACTCCTACCAAATTTTGAATTTGAACCAAAGGGTTTTAGGCTTAGGGTTTTGTTGAAGGGGGTCCAGGATCTCATTTTCATAGACCAAAAGTAAGTAGGACCAAGTGGTGAATTTATTGCTTAATAAATACCAGTGCTTTCTCCATAGAACCTATATTTCTCACCAATAAGGGAAAACCATAAGCAACATTAGGCATACCAAAGCTTAATTATAAACAAAATATGCTACCTTATCAAAGTGGATGATCTTCAAATTCTACAAAATTAAGGAGCACAACGAGGCTTTTAATGACAAGGTTACAAAACATCTTAAGGATCTAAATTTTTGAAATTGGTGGTATATTGGCACCAAAATGATGCTGGGAGATGAATTCCCAGGTTAACACTTACCTAAAGAACTTGTAAGGAGGCGATGAACTCCCGCTCATAAGCCAAAATGCATGGAAATAAAAGATAAGTGAAAAGACTTTAGGGATAGATTTGGAAAGGGCCTTAACTATGTTCTTTTCATTCTTTTGGACTAAAAGAAACCAAGGTAAAGAAAGATCACTTTTGGTCACTTGAGTTCACTAAAGGGGATAGGGGGAGAGCATACACACATCAATCATTTTGTGAAAATGAATAACTTCAACAAATAAACAATGAAAATGAAACTTTTAAGAGAATTTATCTAGTGTGAGCTTCAATTTTAATCACCAAAATGAGATGTGTTGTGAATGTTTTGGCCCTTTGGCATTAGTTTGTTGAAAAACTTGCAAAAACTTAAAAAAATATCTAAAGCATGAAAACACTAGGTTTGTTTTAAACACCAAAGTCAAAGTGTGAAATATTTAAACATGTTCAAAATTGGCATATTCACCTTAGGACCTAAAATTTTTAGAGGGATTTTGCTTGCTTAGAAGCCCAAATGTGAATGAGAAAACAAGATTTAAAATTTTTCTCTTGGGTTTCTTTATTTTTCTATCTCAGAGATCGACATCGATCTATGTAGGTATTGATGTCAGTCTACAGAAATTAACATTGATTAGTCCACAAGGGATCGACATCAATCAATAGAGAATGATGTTAGTTTCCTATAAAAACACAATATGGTTTGATAGAAATATTGTTAGCTAAACGAGCTTAAAACCAATAAACAACACTAGATCCAGTAGGCAAATGGTCAAAGAAATGATATTTGGGATATTAGACATAAAAAACCCCAAAAAACTCAAGAAAAACTTGTTAAACATGTTTATACCATGCTCTATTATACACATAAGGATTGATCTCAGTCTGAAGTGGATCAATGTTGGTTCTGGTAAGATTGACATTAGTTTTGGCAAGATCGACGTTTGTTGCTGTATAAACTATGAACACTAAAAAATAGAATACATGAAAAACAAGTTTAAACTCAAATTTTAAAGATTATTAAGCATTCTTTAACAAAACTAAAGGCTACATATTAGTTTCCTTGCTTGTATTGGATGATTCATAGTGTTCTAATGGGTGTGCCATTTGTGATCATAGGAATCCAAGAAGGGAGATTAGTATAGTGTTAGTTCAAGCAATAAAAAACTCAAATAAAACAAACTAAACACTTACACTCCTAGCCTAGAACTTAGAAAGAGTTTAGTAACATGAGATAAATGAAAACACAACTAAAACATAAAATACATTAACTCTTTTACCTTCCTTGGGAAATTTAAATGCTTTATTGAGTGGCTTGCTTGGCTTGTACATCAAGAAGTCTTTAGCAAATGAAGCTTGTTGGCTCTTCCTCCTTGGCACCATGGATTTTGTGTGGCTTGTGATTGCTTTGGATTAATATTTTGGAATTATAACACTATGGTAAAGTTTGTCTCTTTCCAGATTAACATTATAACTTTAGATTATGAGAGCTTGGTGAAGATATTTGTGCATAATAAATTTGCAGCAAAATCGCTTATGTTTTTTTCTCCAAATTTGCTTTATAACTTTGGCTTATGGGAGCTTCAAAATGAAGAAGCATATCCTTGTATTTATAGATTTAGGAATTAACCCTCAACCAAGTTGAGTTAAGGTTGAGTTAAGGCTTGGAATATGTTTAAACTAAACCTTGATGAGTCAAATCTAACTCCAATAGAGTTAATAGTTATCAAGTAATTATGATTTGTAATTACTAGGTATGACTCTCAAAAATAGATATTTTCGGATATTTTCAAAGAGCTTGACAAATCATAAAGGCAATGATGAAAGGCTATGATATTTTGAAAATTTGAATTTCCTTTTTTAGATATTAATTAATTTCAAATGAATAATTCAACTAGGAATTTAATCTTGTTTATCTTTTTAATTGATTTTTATTAGGCTTTTAGCATTTCTAAGATTTAATTTAAGTGTGCAAGTGCCCCACTCAACAGGTCTATAGGCCAAATTGATAGTTTCAATTCCACATGGTGATTAGGGATGAATCTATGAAAGGTTAATGTTACATATGATATATTACCTTAATTAGGGATGTCTCAACATGATTCTAAACTTTTATCAATGATGCACAAGCAAATTTGGGACATTCAGTGATTCCTAAGCTTAATTTGTAATGGTGGGTAAGAATCAGTCTAGAGTCCAATCGAAAGCTAATTATGTCTAATTTTAGGTGTATACAAAATTCACATATTTCACAATTGAGTTTAGCATAGTAGACCAAACACATTGAAATATATATGAAATTATTCATCAACACATTCAGGATGGAGTTCTTAGATTAGAGTACATTTTGACTTAGCATTAGTTTACAAACATCTTCTTGAATCCTTTTAAATCTCCTCATTTTCTTGAGTTTCATGGCATGTTTAGGGTTTTAGAATTTATCCTTGAGGGTGTTCATGAGGACATATTCTTTATTCATTTCATGGGTATATATTGTACATGAGTACCTCATTAGGCCTAGTTGTCAAGACTCATACTGTGGATATGCCACTATATATTTTTTGGCTATTGTTAACCCTTAACTTCACTTGAGGTATGTGTTTGAGTATGTATTTCTCATGCTTTCTAGGTTATTAGCTAGGAATCTCATCTTTTTCCTAGTTTATCTTATGTAAGGATTCATCCCACATTGTTTAGTTAAGCTAGTTTCTAGTTTTGCCTTGCTTACTTGTGCAAAGACTTTTTATTTTACTAACATCTCTTTTTTGAATATCATTTGAGTTGTCTTGTTTTACATCTCATTTGTTTGCAGTTTCATGTGATGTTTCTTGTTGACTAACTTTTCAGATCTTTGATTATTGGAATGTTTTTACCATTCTTAACAATAATGATGAATTAGATCCCTTTATCATTATCATTTGTTCATAGATCATTGTTTGAAAAATTTATAGCCCAAACCTTAATGAGAATCAATATGAGGATATTGAGGATGATTTGTGGCTTTTAATGTTTATTTGATCATGTATATGGATTATTCAACACAATTTATCATGAAAATACAACAAATATGGTCATGTCTATTACTTGACCTTATCATAAAAAAATGGTTGTAAATAATAATTATTGGACATAGTTATCCATCATTAGTATAAAAAATGGTTTATTTGAGGGTAAAGACACCATTCATTGATTGAAATTGAAAACCCAAGGCCCCAATTAGGTGCATTTAAAACCATGAATGAAATTTTCTTGGTCATTATTAGACAATATCTAACAAACCAATACCTTAATTATGAAGGATCCAAGTGATGCAGGTGAATTTTTTGGTGTAATAATGATTTTTGGTAGTTTTTCATTATTATATAATAGTTTGTTCATTCTACTACCCAGGATAATGTTCAAATGCTTACTCTATAGGATGTCATCGTTATCATTACCTTAATTTGGAACTTTTGGTCCCAACTCACCCTTCTTGGTGCTAGAGTTGTTGTTGGGGTGGGATTTTGTGACCCTTATTGTGGGTCTATTATCCCATATGTTATTTATTTTTTTACCTTCCCACCTATTATATGTTATTTTACATGACAAAAATGTCGTAATGTTCATTTGATAAGTTTATAAATATAGAGGTTCATTAATGTAATAGGTAAATGAATCTATTCATAAAGAGATAAATAATGAAAGTGCCATATAAATTAATTCAAGCATTTATAAAAAAAACTAAAAGTAAACTTGAAATATTTATTTCTCTAGTGTCAAAAATTCATTGTAGCTTAGAAAGTCATATAGGATAGGCTATTATAGACACTCAAAATTAATCATTAAGTGCTTGAAAATATTTAATTTTGACATACTTACCCTTAATTGGTTTATTCATCATTCCACTAACTTTCTATCTCTATGAAAGAATTCACTATCTTAAAACTACTCAAAACATCATTCAAAGATCCCTATTTTACTTATGTTGGTGTAAACTTTTATTCCACTGGGTTTTGTCTACACAGTCTAGTAAAACTTGCTTAGGTTTAATAAAAGTCTTTAAGGGGAAAATAATTCCACATGCATGAGGATGTTGGGACTTGTCTATTTTCCACCTATATAAGGAACCTTCCTATGTATTTTTTTGGCTAATACTTAATACAATTTCTTTATTTTGAAGACAAGTTTCTTCCTCTTTTGAGTTGTTCTTTTCAAGTTTCACTACTCTATATAGGTTTTCTCTATGCATTCAATTCTATCTAGTAGATATGATTGTGGACCACTCTGACATGGTATCATAGCTTTGTCAGTAGCTGAATGCCATTGGATCTAGCATTCAACTTGTTCAAGTGTTTTTCTTGATTTTAATTTTCAAGGGTTTGTTGAGATTCTCAAAACTTCATGTAGATCTATATATTTAGGGTCTCCTAACAAAAAATAGATAGTATTGTTGGATTCATAAGGCATCAACACCTTAAGATTGGTTGTAAACATGACCTAGTTTTGTGGCAGTCAATTTTTCACCATTTTTAGAGGATTTAAAGGCATTTTTTGAAAATCTATAGACTTCATATTTCCTGGTACTCAAATCTAGAAACATTTTTTGGGTTTTGTTTATTTTTACAAAATACAAAGTGGGTATTTTCTATATTTTCATAAGGATGTATAGATTTTCTAAGATCTAGGTTCTTTGTAGGCATTTTTACCATTTTTGGTTGGTTTTTTGGCAATTTTTTTAATATAATTCAATTTAAAAAAAATTAGCTTCTTTTGGTCCTCATTTGTGAAGTGATGCAAATCAAAAATGCACTCATGTTTTTGCAATTTTGTAGGCCAAAGGTTTGTCAATTTAACCCTCTACCACATGATGACATGCACTTAATGTCTTTGCAACTCACACCTCATGCCTTTGTGGGGCCCAAGGCATATCTACCCGAACCTGACCATTGCAAACACATTATTATATTCCCATGTTTTTCATGTTTTCATGTTTCAAGGTGCATTGGCTTAACCCCAACCAATGTGAATGTGTAATTGTAGGGGTTTGCATCATGTGCCTTTGCAAGGCCCAAGGTCCAATGGCTAGGTCACTAAATCCATGGTAAAACACCACCACCAACCATACGACTACATCTTCATGGGTCCTTAGGTATAGAGTCCATCTTCCTCACATGTGATGATGCAACCAAACTTCTAGATGTAGCATAGGTCCAGGTGGACTCTTTGTGATGTGTGTGCCATCGTCAAATTTAAGCTACTAGTTTGTGACACTATTCATTGGCAAGAAAGGGACATTTTGGAAGTGACATCACTGACCAAGTCACATCATAGTGATATTATTAAGGGGAAGCTTAAATTTTGATTCCTATTAGTAGGGGCTTAAATTTAGCACCTAATTCCAAGTTTTGAATAGTTAACATTTTTTCAAATTTTAAAAAGTGGAGGATCACCTTGCCATATTGAACTTTAATTGAGCATAACTTTCACCTTATTAGTCCTTTTGAGGTGCCATTTTTTTAAAATTATGTGTTTTTAATCTCTTTATATTGGTTCTATTCTTGTGCCTTATTAATTTGAACCTATATATATTCAAGGGGTGTTACATTACCAGTCTATAACATACACAATTTAGCAATTAATTTATTTTTGCATCATGGATCTCAGTTTAGTTCCATTTATTACACTATTCAATTATCACAAGTGGAGATTAAAAGTGAAAATCCTCTTGAGGAGCAAAGGATTACACTAAATCATGATGGGTATAAAAATACAATTGACACCTAATGTAAAGAGGGTGAAGTGGTACAACTAAAGTGTTGAATCCTATCATCTATTGTGCTTGTTTATGTCTCCCAACATATTTTTTCATATTGAATATGAAATAAATCCAAATTAAATGTGGATTTTATTAGATAAGCTCTTTATAAATTAGGATGAAATGAAGGGTCATGAGTTGGAGAGTGATCTCATTAATTTGAGCCCAAACAATTTTGATATGATTCAAGACTTTTTCACCAAGTTCAAATCACTCAAGTTATAGTTAAAACTATGTGGCATTGAGAAAAATGATGATCAATTGATTCTTTTCATCCTTTCCAAATTAGGATCTAACTATTCTATATTTGTTTCTACCTTCCACACCACCAAGTGTGCCCTTGGAGCTACATGACCATGTCATCCTTGGATGACTTTACTATTAACTTGACTTGAGAACAAGACAAGCTCATTCAAATGGGTAAACTAAAGTCTTCCAAATCTCATGCCTTATTTATGAGTCATGACAAATATAAGGATTCCAATAGCAAGGAAAAGAAATAAAATAAGAAGGATTCAAAGTAAATAAAGGGTCAAAAATCTAATGCTAAGACAAAAGCATCCAAAGATTCATCCTATTTAGATAGGAAACCCAAAAAAGAGTGACTCACATGTGGCTATTACAAGAAATCTATCCATGATGAAGTCAAATGAAAGAATAAGTAGATTGACCAATTGATGAAAATGCTCGACAATGATAATATCAATGTCTTTGATTCTTCCACTTAGAGTTCATCAACATCGGTGTATTCTAAGGCCAACGACAATAATAAGGAAAAAGATAAGGGAAAAACACTTGTTGTCGTTGCATCCTAGCCTTCCACATGGGCTACTGATTTTGGTGTATCAAACCACATGGCTTCATCACAAGACATGTTCACATCCTTATAGTCTTGTTTTATGCCTCCCATTCTATTAGGTGATGATACTTATAAAAACGTTAGTGGGATTGGATCTATTGAAGTGAATGATGGGACATTCCATGATTTTCTATGTGTTACCTCTTTATCCACCAATCCCCTATTTATTTACCAAATCACTCACTTTGGTTCAGGTAAGAGAGTTGATTTCACACCCAATTCCATGGTTATTAGGGAATCTAATAGTGACTTCATTATTACATTTTGTAAATCAAATCATTAATATGGGTTGTATACTTTCTCCCATTTTGGTCATGATTAACCCTCAACTGCATTACACACTCATTTAGATAAGGTGACTAAATTATGGAACGAGCTATTCAGTCATCTCAACTATCACTACCTAGAATAATTTAGTGGTCAAGACATGGTTTCAAGGTTTCCATGAGTTAAGTTTTATGATTGAGTTCTCTAGGGCTACATTATTTATAAGAATCTAGAGGAGAAGTATGACAAGGGCAAATCACAGAGAGCTAAATAGATATTGGAGATTTTTTCACAATGACATTACCAACCCATTTACACAACTTTAATTCAACAAGACTAAATACATGCTTACTTTTATTGATGACTATTTGAGGTATACTTAGGTGTATTTTATTAAGAATAAATCAAAGGTCTTTGACCATTTTTAGGACTTCAAAGCACTTGTAGATAAATAATTAGGTAAAGCCATCATGATTTTACACACTGATAATGGTGGTATATAAGTAACTATTATGTAATTTTTTATATTATAAATGATTAAACTGTAGAGTATAGTTCCATATAGTCCTCAGTAGAATGGTGTTGTAGAGTGTAATAATAGGTCCTTGAAGGAAATGTCCAACTATATGGTACACTTCAAGTCTCTTGTACCTCAGTATTGGGTTGAGGCTATAAAATGTGCTTGTTACTTCCAAAACCAAGTTACTCACAATGCATTGAAAGCAGTCACTTCTTTCGAAGCTTGGAGTGGTTAAAAATATACATTTGAGAACTTTTGAGTGTTTGGCTTACCTGTTATGGCTCACATTACTAATAATAAACATAAGTCATTAGAAATGCAAAGTCAGTCTTAAATCTTTATTATATATCTTGAAGGTGTTAAGGGATACAGGCTTCTCCATCCCACCACTCATGATTTGTTAATTGAGAAGAGTGTTTATTTTATAAAGGGTCCTTTAGAATCTAAACTTGATATCTCTCACCCTTCCTTAGATGCACTTGGATTTGATGATGATGATTTAGATCCACCTGATCAACCTCTTGATGATCCAGATTCTTCTTCTAGTTTTAATGATGAGAGTAGTGATGAGGATTACCCTCTTCCTCCCATAATATCCTCAAATGATGATTAATCCCCTCTTTACTCTCTAAGAACTAATCCTTTGTGGGATAAATAGATGCTGCTAAGTGATAGCCAATGGGTTGGAGATCCATCAGATAATAGGAAAACCCATTTGCAATTCTAGGATGCCCCACATGCTTTCATTATATCTGCTTTTGATCCATAATCATTTTATGAGGTATCATGCACTCTTGAGTGGGATACTACTATGGAAGAGGAATATAGTTCCTTGTAGAGGAACAATTCTTGGGATTTAGTCCCACTTCCTAAGGGAATAAAACTTATTCGATGTAAGTGATCTATCAAAAAAATTGTAGTAGATGGGTTTGAAGACAATTTCAAAGCATGTTTAGTAGCAAAGGGTTCTTCTCAGGTACCTACCATTGAATACACTAAGATGTTTTCCATAGTTACTAAAATGAACTCAATTCACTCTCATTATTGACATAACACATTGTTGGGATGTATATCAAATGTATGTGAAGAGTACATTTCTTCACAGTGACCTCAAAGAGCAAATATACATGGAGAAACCAAAAGGATTTATGGAAGACTCCTCCTTAGTTTTCAAGCTTTTAAAATCTATCTATGGTATCAAACAAGATATTTAAGCTTGGTATGCCAAGATGGACTCCTTTATTCTTTTTTTTGGGTTCACCAAATGCCATTTTGATCCAAATGTCTACAACTTTTGGCAAGATGATTCACTGTTGATTCTGGTTCTTTATGTAGATGACCTATTATTCACAACGAGTTATCCATCCACCATCACAATAATGAAAAATGATTTGTCTGATAGGTTCTAAATGACTAACTTGGGATTATTTCATTACTTCCTCAAGATTGAAATTAATTAGTCAAACTCTAGAATCATTATTGCATAATCTAAGTATGCTCTTAATTTGCTAGCTCTGAATCTTTTTCTTTTTGGTGTGAATTTTGAGGTTGATTTGTCTTCTCCTTTAGTTGATGCTACCTCATATCAACAAATTTATAGTAGTCCCATCTACATTATGTACACTAGACTTTATATTTCATATGCAGTGGGCATGGTCTCTAGATTCATGCAATAACCACATGAGTTGCACTAAAAAATAGCTAAGTAGATCCTCCACTACATTTAGGGTAATCATAGTTTTGGGAATACTTATAGATAAAGAATCAACATTAATTGTAATTAGGTATGCCAAGATGGAATCCTTTATTCTTTTATTTGGGTTCACCAAATGCCATTCTGATCTAAATGTCTACAACTTTTGGCAGGATGATTCACTGTTGATTCTGGTTCTCTATGTGGATGACCTATTGTTCACAAGGAGTTATCCATCCACCATAATAGTAGTGAAAAATGCTTTTTTTGATAGGTTCTCAATGACTAACTTGGGATTATTGCATTACATCCTCAAGATTGAAATTAATTAGTCAAACTCTAGAATCACTATTTCATAATCTAAGTATGCTCTTAATTTGCTAGCTCTGAATCTTTTTCTATCTGGTGTGAATTTTGAGGTTGATTTGTCTTCTCCTTTAGTTGATGCTACCTCATATCAACAACTTGCTAGTAGTCTCATCTACATTATGTACACTAGACTTTATATTTCATATGCAGTGGGCATGGTCTCTAGATTCATGCAATAACCACATGAGTTGCACTAAAAAATAGATAAGTGGATCCTCCACTACATTTAGGGTAATCATAGTTTGGGGATTCATTATAGATAAAGAATCAAAATTAATCTAATTAGGTATGCCAAGATGGACTCCTTTATTCTTTTTATTGGGTTCACCAAATGCCATTCTGATCCAAATGTCTACAACTTTTAGCAGGATGATTCACTGTTGATTCTGGTTCTCTATGTGGATGACCTATTATTCACAATGAGTTATCCATCCACCATCACAGTAGTGAAAAATGCTTTGTTTGACAGGTTCCCAATGACTAAATTTAGATTATTGCATTACTTCCTCAAGATTGAAATTAATTAGTCAAACTCTAGAATCACTATTGCATAATCTAAGTATGCTCTTAATTTGCTAGCTCTGAATCTTTTTTTATTTGGTGTGAATTTTGAGGTTGATTTCTCTTCTCCTTTAGTTGATGCTACCTCATATAAATAAATTTCTATTAGTCTCATCTACATTATGTACACTAGACTTTATATTTCATATGCAGTGGGCATGGTCTCTAGATTCATGCAATAACCACATGAGTTGCACTAAAAAATAGTTAAGTGGATCCTCCACTACATTTAGGGTAATCATAGTTTTGGGATTCATTATAGAGAAAACATCAACATTAATTTAATTAGGTATACCAAGATGGACTCCTTTATTCTTTTGTTTTGGTTCACCAAATGCCATCCTGATCCAAATGTCTACAACTTTTGGCAGGATGACTCACTGTTGATTCTGGTTCTCTATGTGGATGAACTATTGTTCACAAGGAGTTATCCATCCACCATCATAGTAGTGAAAAATGCTTTTTTTGATAGGTTCTCAATGACTAACTTGGGATTATTGCATTACTTCCTCAAGATTGAAATTAATTAGTCAAACTCTAGAATCACTATTGCATAATCTAAGTATGCTCTTAATTTGCTAGCTCTGAATCTTTTTCTATTTGGTGTCAATTTTGAGGTTGATTTGTCTTCTCATTTAGTTGATCTACCTCATATCAACAACTTTTTAGTAGTCTCATTTACATTATGTACACTAGACTTTATATTTCATATGTAGTGGGCATGGTCTCTAGATTCATGCAATAACCACATGAGTTGCACTAAAAAATAGCTAAGTGGATCCTCCACTACATTTAGGGTAATCATAGTTTTGGGATTCATTATAGAGAAAGCATAAACATTAATTTAATTAGGTATGCCAAGATGGAATCCTTTATTCTTTTGTTTGGGTTCACCAAATTCCATTCTGATCCAAATGTCTACAACTTTTGGTAGGATGATTCACTGTTGATTCCGGTTCTCTATGTGGATGACCTATTGTTCACAAGGAGTTATCCATCCACCATCACAGTAGTGAAAAATTCTTTGTTTGATAGGTTCTCAATGACTAACTTGGGATTATTGCATTACTTCTTCAAGATTGAAATTAATTAGTCAAACTCTAGAATCACTATTGCATAATCTAAGTATGCTCTTAATTTGCTAGCTCTGAATCTTTTTCTATCTAGTGTTAATTTTGAGGTTGATTTCTCTTATCCTTTAGTTAATGCTACCTCATATCAACAACTTGCCAGTAGTCTCATCTACATTATGTACACTAGACTTTATATTTCATATGCAGTGGGCATGGCCTCTAGATTCATGTAATAACCACATGAGTTGCACTAAAAAATAGCTAAGTGGATCCTCCACTACATTTAGGGTAATCATAGTTTTGGGATTCATTATAGAGAAAGCATCAACATTAATTTAATTAGGTATATAAATTAAGATTGGGATAATGACATTTATAATCACAAGTCTACTTCAAGCTATAGTTTCTCCATCAGTTTAGGTCTAATTGGTTGGTCAAGTAAAAAGTAAAATGCTATTGATATATCTTATATAAAGGTAGAATACAAAGGATCTATTACTATTTTCACTGAGACTATTTAGCTTTAGGGGATTCTCACTAAGTTTGGCATCTAGTTTCAATGACCAAAAATCATCTTCTATGACAACCAAAGCATAATCTAGATCTATAGGAATCTAGTCCTCCATCAATGGACCAAGCATATCAAGATTCACATGAATTTAATTTGGGATCTCATCCATGAGCAAGTAATTAATATCTGTTACATTTAGACAATAGAGCAAATTGATGATATATTCACCAAACCTTTCACTAAGAGCAAGTATCTTCATTTATGGGCTCTTCTTGGGGGTTTGAACAACTCCATCTTCCTCCTTTGTGGGATGATCTCTATGTAATTTTAATACATGTCCTTAAGGGGAAAATAATCCCACATGTATGGATATTTTGGGACTTATCTATTCTACAGCTATATAATGAACCTTCCTATGTACTTTTTGGCTAATGATTCCTAATACAATTTATTTATTGTGAAGATAAGTTTCTTCCTCTTTTGAGTTATTCTTTTTAGGTTTCACTACTCCATATAGGTTTTATCTCTATGTTCTATCCTATCTAGTATATCTAATTATGTCCACTCTAACAACTTATAGGTTCCTATCTGATTAGTTTTAGTAGTCTTATGTCCTTTAGGACAAATTAAACCAGGGTATATAGGGTCACATTGTGGCCTTATCTACTAGTGCAAACTTATCCCCCAAAACTAATAATAACTTTTCAAATTTGAGACATTACAGTTTACCCTTCTTGAACTTTTACCATGGTTCATTAACATAATTATTCAAAATATTCCTTTATGTAATCACATCAAGGATTATCCAAACATATCTAACAATTACTTGGAAATTCTAATGCATATTGAGAAAAAGAGCATTATTTATTCTAATTCTAATTTATAAGTATTCTAATAGTCATATGAAAAGTATGAATCTATTTTATTTTAGGTAAAGGGAACTCATTATCAAGCATTTAAAGTAATTTATCTAGTTGCTTTCATCTAATAAAGTCAAGATTTAAAGTAATATATCTAGTCACATTCATATATTAGGTCAAGGACATCCATTATCAAGAATTTAAATCAATCTTCTAGTGATAATAATATAGTTTCACAGTCATGGATCACACAGTCACCCTAGGAAGGAGAACTACATCATCTTGAGGCCCACTTGGGATATCTAGGGAACACTCAGATTATGGCGGGGGGGGGGTCGGGTTAAAGGTAGATCAATTATTTCCCTAGCCATATTCCCCTTTTTGGAATTTGATATCTATTGTGTTTATTGCATAAGAGCAAGGGTTTTATGTTTTCAAGTCTTTCGTGCATCAAATTAGAACACATAGTTAGATAGTAAATCCTTGCACATAAGTGCACACACCTAGATCATAAAATAATTTTCATAATCATCCAAGATGTGAGTCCTATAATAAATAGACAAGGCTGCAATATGGCTATATCATCCTAGTGTGACCTTGTCCCATCACAATTTGAATTCTTGCTTTTAGTTACAACATAGATTAGGGGTTCTTATAGTAAATTGCTAGTAACATGTAGCCTGCACAGTCCACATACATTCAATTTGGGCTAAGTTTTCATATCCTTTATCATTTTACTATTTATAACTCATTTCTAATTTTTGTAAATTCAATATTTCATGACACTAGAAAAGTGCACCACATGGTTCTAGTCATCGTAGAAACCCCCTTGGCCCCTTAGGGTAGGATATTTATTAAAATCCTTAAACACACCCATTACCCCATTTTGGCCAATTTAATTTATTAATTAAGTTAAATAAGACTATTTACATTTACCCACCTAGACCCATGGCTAACTGATCGACAACTAGCCTTAAGACTATTTCCCACCTTGGAATTAAATGCCCTAACCTCTAAAACCCCTTATTCACACATACCAATGTTTCCTTAAATAACCTTGGACCACTTCCATTGCTCTTAATGACCAAAATTAAGTGAAAATGACTGATTTTAGAAAAATTTACTATATCTCCCTTGATCAGCATCGATCATCCCTCAATCGACCCTATTTGACCAGAATCGATGTCAGTTACTTAAGGTAACCCAAAGACCCTGCCTCAAATGGTTGAAAATTTTGAGCAAAAATCATAACTCTCAAGTGATTCCAAGCTTCCAAGCGAACCGAAAAACCAAACTAGAGATAGTAAAGTGTTTTAGCACCTCAAGACAAAGAACTCAAGCAACATTACTCTATCCACATTGTTTTAGGTTCCTAAGCAACTTACATTTAACTTCAGGGCTTCTCTAGGCCAACAAACACCAAAAGATAAGTATCTTACACTTGTTTTAAGTTTAGTTATTTAGTTTTTAGTAGTTTAGTTTCTGTATCCACTTTTCATTTCTCCCCATATCCCCTCTTGTGTTAGAGTTTTGCAACTCCAAGCACTCTTTATTTCACCAAACACCCCCTAAACATTCCCAGTCACTTGAGTATCCAACCCCTAAGTTTGATATCCCTGAGAACCTGTTCTATCCTCATGACCATCATTTAACCCTAAACAAATCACAAAAGCCTTCCTAAAATTGATCCAAAACCCATTCTACCCAAAACCAAGAACCCATAGTAATTGACATTAGTCACTTCTAATCATCATCGATCGTCCCTTGATCGACATCGATTGCCTTAACTAATATCAGTTGCATAGTGGTTGGTGTCAGTCACCTTGTAATTTATTTTTCCAAAATAAAAAATCTAATTTCACCCATTATCCCTCACCCAAAGTGTAGTTTTTATTTTACTTTTGTCACATCATAGGGTCTTAAACTATTTTTTGAAGTAGGTTTTAGCATTTTGGCATTAATTTTTAACAAGTTAATGTCATTTTGATAAAATAACTCATTTATCTTAAAAATAATTTCTTTCATTGTGATTGAGTACTTTCTATAAATTTATGCAATGCATCTCTTTTCATTTTCATAATTTAACTTGTTTAAAGTGTGGATTGATATCCCTCCAAGAAAGTTGAGTATTTCTTAGATCTAGCATTTTACAGGCAATCCACCCATCTATCTTGCTAATCAATCCATTTCTAGCTTCTTTCCTATTGCTAGTCATCCTCCCAAGCCAAAGAAGAGTTCTCTACATCTACTAGATCTTGAGTGCATAACTAAATCTAGGTTCTTCTAAACCATACCCTTTCTTTAAAGTTTTTACTTGTTTTCTAAAAAAAGAAAAAGAAAAGAAACACAAAACATAGTGAAACATTCTGGCACACCTGATGGGACCCTAAAGTTTTCTTGGGTTAATAATTATTTAGGACATTTAGTTACATTAGCGAAAGATTCATCCATTGCAATTATTTTATTTTTGAAACTAAAATGTTCTTTCTTTCATTTATTCATTGGAAATCAGTGTTTTCAATTTCTTCTTTTCGAAAGAAAGTTTTTTGTCTTCTTTGATTTCTTAAAAAAGGTAATTTTTTAATTTTCCTTCATTATAAAAAGTCAAAAAAACATTCATCCTAGGATTAGGACTTGCATCATCATTCGACATTTATGTGAATCATAGTTGTTCTTGTACTCATTTAAAAGAAATCAAAATTTTCCTTTGGGTTTAAAAAACAACTTGCATCCATTACTTGCTTCGTTAGTTAGATCTCATAGTTTAAAAATAAATGGTGAAATCAATCACAAAAAATCACTTTTATCATACACACAATATCGAATCACTCATAAAAATCATACATCAAGCATTGACATCAGGATCGACTAGGATTTCATCACCTAGAGATAAACCTTCACCCTTGGCTATCCCACTTGGAATTCACTACCAAGGGGAGAAACCAAAACTTAGTAGATTGGTTAAGTATAAACTCTAGCAATTTGGTATAACTTGGCTAAACACCTAACACCTTTATCATTGCGGTATGTGAAGTGAGGGGGTAGGCCCCATTTTCAAGCCACATACAAAATTTTAATACATAGATTTTGAGAGCCTTAAACTAACTTGAAACCATCCTTAGACTTCCTTTTCTAGTTCTCATTCTACAAGCCAAGTTGAGTCTCATAAAATTCTATATTAAGGCATAAGCCTAAAAGTGAGATAAAAATAATCCCAAGATTTAACGTACTCTTAGCATGTGTGTGATTTCCTTGAATATTTTATTTTATTTGCTCTCTTTTTGAGTGTGTGGGATCATTTCCACCCTTATTCCACCTTTAATTACTTGGTTTTGACAAGGCAACAAGTTAGAAACCATTCAAACCAAGATCCACTTCCCAACCACCCATCTTCTTCTCCCTCATCCATGAAACACACTCTAGATGCAGAAAGTTCCTTCAAACACTTTAGAAGTCCTGATATACCTCAATATTTTTCTAGAGGAGATATAGACTTTACCAATCTTATTGATAATAACTTTGTGGCTCTCCAACACTATATTTCCACTATTGCTAACCATACTTCTACTTTAGTTCCTTTTGTTAAACCACCCTATGGCATGCCCACTTACATTATGGGTGATACCTTGGTTGCCATCATCTCCACCCAATCCATGGTAACCCAAGCTTCTTATTCTTCCACCAAAAACCCTTCAAATACCACTACCCAAAACCAATCCCTTCCACCAACCAATGCCCAAACACCTTCTACCCCTACTAACCCCATCACTAATCCTTCTAATGTAGGAATGATTAAACCTATGGAAACCCAAGCACCACTTAGTATTAGGATGCCTTCCACTAGTGTTACTTCTTTACCACTTACCATTCAAAACCCAACATCCTCCACCCCTTTCCAAAATTTAGTTAATTTCATACCATCTACTCTCCCACCCATAAGCACCAAGGTCACTACACACCTTCAACCAACAAACCTAACCATGCCTATGACCTAACAAATGCCTATTGCACCAAATCCAAGCTATATCCCAAACCCACAAGGGTATATTCCTCTTCCATCTTACCAACCTTCCATGGCCACTTACTAATATGTGGCCTCTTGCCAACCTTTCATGGCTAATTAACAATATGTGGTCTCTTCCCAACCCTCTACTAGTTACCAATATGTTGTACCTTCAAAACCCTAATAAAACATACCTTATAATTATGGGACTACATCACTACAAATTGACATCATCAAGATGTGGATGGACAATATGAAAAATTTAGACTCATCCATTTCTAGGGCCCATAATCTCTTGTCATATGATTAGATTTGCAATGATCCCATCCACACTTCCATGCCAATCCATCCATACCCTGTACAATGGGATCTTCCCAAATTTGATAAATTTCAAAGCAAATAATATCCCTAACAACACCTAAGAACATTTAGGTATTCATGTTATCTAATTTCCTACAATGATACTCTTCTTATCTGAACCTCTCCATGTATTTAGTAGGACCCACATTAGATTGGTATAGTGCCATCACTAGGCACTCCCTCTTTTCTTTTGATCAACTAGCTCAAACCTTCTTAGACCATTTCTCTATCAATATTTACAACAAAGTTTGTATCACCAACTTATATTCCATTCAACAATTTGAGGATGAATCAATTGCTGATTTCATTACTCATTAGAGAAGGTTTATCAGCCAACTCTCTTTCTCCTTACCTCAACTTGAGTTAATTGATATTTTCTCTTAGGCATGTGTTAAACACATATCATCAAATTTATAAGTTCAAACCTTCTAAACCTTTTATGAGGAATTTATCATGGCTATAAAGTTAGATCTTTGAGTAATTGATGAGGGAAAAATTAAATTAAGGAATAAAAATACAAGTTTAAAATATAATGAAGCTTATAAACCCACAAACCACACCAATACCAAATATAAAGAAATATCAAATATTGTTTTACTTAAAATGGCTCCTCCTATGGTTTTCAACCAATCTAACCCCTCCACCTCTTCTAACCAAAATGCTAAATCCCAAAATTGCTATGTATAAAAGCATTATACTCCGCTAGGGGAGTCTTATGCTTTGGTTTTGGAGAAGTTATTAAAGGCATCTATGATTTAACTTCCTCTGATCAAACTACCTCAACAATTTGATTCCTCCCATCCTATACCAAATTTTTATAAGGAAAATAAGATGTGTATCTTCCACTATGTCAATGGACATAATGTTGATAGATGCAAAACATTTAAAAACATTATCCAAGACTTGATTGACAAGGGTGAGCTTGTGATGAAAAACCCAAATGCACTCCACAACCAAAGGATTAACATCTTATAAAAACCATTTCCAAACCACCCACCTTACACAAACAATGGGCATACTAATGTGGAAACATCTCACAAACATGAGGCTCATATAATTAATGTGGTTCTTAAGGAATTTATAGTTAATGAACCCATGGACCAAATCACCACTTCTCCACTCACTTCCGTAGTGGAAATACCAATCTCTCCTTTAGAAAGCATAAAAAAATAAGAAACCACCATCCATTCTCCACTTATTGAGGTAGTAGAATCACCAATATATCCTTTGGAAAGCATAGAAAAGGAGGAAACCATCACTCCCATTCCCTTTTCTTCCATGTTGGAGTTATATACCCTTTGAAAAGCATAACTAAGGAAGATATTGTCTCACTTACCCCTTCCATAGAAGAATCACCATCCTACCTCCACTTGGTCTATCCTTTAGAGTCCACTACTGAGGGAATTAAGCCTATCTAAAAATAATTCTCAAGGTTAGTCCAAAATCTAGATTTTTTATCTTAACCAAACCTTGACCAGGCCATGTTTTGGCACCGACTTGAAATCTCATACCCAACCAAGAAAGAGTCACCAACCACACCATTTTCCACCTAAACTTTAACCTCTACAAGTGAAACCACCACTACCCTTAACCAAACCAATAAAATCCTCCACCTCCCAAACTTTAGATAAAATATCTAGCCCAACTCCTTCAAGGAAAACCAAAGCAACCTCCACTAACCCATTAAAGCCCATAAAGAATCTAGGTGTCTTCCCCACTTAAATTCTTACCCATCATCCATTGAATTTATATTTGACACCACCAAACCCATCTAAGAATCCACAAACCAAACCAACAAAGAAAATTAAACTATCTAGGATTTAGAAATCCAAAACCACCTTACCTCCCTTTTCCACTTTACCTTCCATTCTATGACCACATCCATCATACATTTTATAAACTCAACCTTCCACCTTGTTAAAAATACCAAGCGTTCTAGCAAAGAAGCCATAATACCGACCTATAATTCTAGCCAAAACTCTACCTATTCTTACCAAAACCTTAACCTCAAAACCATCTACCTCAAATCCATCTACCAAAATCATTCCCCCACCCAAATTTTCATCTATTAAGCCTACCCCTAAAAAAGTATCCACCCCAACCATCAAAACCAAAACTTCCACCTCTTTTCCACCCTTGCTAGAATCATATTATACCATCTTGAAAAGGTTGATACAAGCTTCCTACTTGGTATTAACTCACATCAATCCATTTGATATTCTCAGTCTAAATCCAACTTGGTTCAATGAAAATTTAATTTACACATACTATAGGACAACTGGACATGACATGGAGAACTACAAAGCTCTCTAAGACATAATTCAAAATTTATGTGATATGGATGATTTTTTAATAGAGGAACCTCCCATGAGCCCACCTCCAAGCCAAAAACCAAAAGCTAACACCCCAAATCAACCTATACCTACACTCTCATCTAAGAGTATGGAGGAACTAAAGTAAACTACTAGTCTACATAACCCCTAAATCCACACCATTTATGTGGTCACTCGATCACAAACCCAAAAGGATAGAGGGAAAGCCAAGGTGCCCATACCATGGACAAACCCTTCTTCCATTGAAGCACCCCAAACAACTTCACCCAAGCCCAAGATTTCTATCTTGGGTACACCCAATCCAACTCCTCCAGACTAATACATAAGTTACTTCTAAAATAACTTCACCAAACATATAAAGATGACTTTGTATGGGTTAATCTAAACCTCAACCCAACACTACCAAGATATGATGGAGGCCTTACAATCTATAGAGGTTCAACCTAAATATCCACAACCTATAGCAACACTTATTGGATCCCTTTAGTTATCCACCCTCATCACCTTCCAAGACTTAGAGATAGTCCTTGTTCATTCAAATCATTCAGATCCTCCCCATTTTATTAACACACACATCAACCAAACCTAGATCAAGAGGGTTATGGGAACTAATATTAATATCATTTCCTCCCATGCATATGATCAACTTAAATTACTAGAGAAACTCATGTTGGAAACTACCACTATGCTCTAATATTTCAATGATACCATGGCAACAACCTTAGGGATGGTCATCCTTCATATACATTTGGTTTGTCATATCATTCTTGAACTCTTTTATATGATAGAAGGAGAGTTACAATATAACATATTTCTTGGACACCTTTAGATCCATTCCATGGGTTATGTGGCATAAAATTTACATTAGTGTATCAATTTTGAGCATGAGGGTCAAATCCATGTCATTCTAGCTAACCTTAATCCTTTCAAGCCATGCAATATGACTTACTAGCCCAATGATGTTATCATCCCAATAAAGGATGCATCCCCTTCCTCTTCTATAAACCAAGCTTCTACAAGCTCATTCATAGCTTCCTCTTCAATCCCTACAAAATACCCCTTAGAATCCAAATTCTAACATCTCTCACTTTGGGAGTATCACCTACTGATGTTAGATGCCCTTCCCACTCTCCAAGAATATGGGAATCTTTACCAACATCATAAATATTATTCCAACACTAGAACCATCATTATTTTTAGTCTTCCCAATTACCAAACTAATCTTATCTATGGTGGACTTGATCAACCACTTTTTGCTTCAAACGCCTCGTCTTTTGTTAAACCATTCACCTTTAATTTCTCTTTCTTGGATAAGCTAGATTTTTCCAAGACATATCTCCATCGATGTACTTAGAAGGGATTCAATTTAGGCTTATATAAACATGAACCACACAAGTTTATACCATGTAAAACTCAAAAACCTCAGGAATGATATGGTCTTGGATTCATCCCACTAGAAGAGCCAACCAACCCACCTCCCATCACCATCATCAAGGAAGAAATTCCATCCTCACCAACTCATTTTAATTTGAAATCTAAGGATCTTAATATCATTCCCCCTAAATTTGGTTTTGATCAATATGATTATTTTGGGACCCCTAACTTATAAAAAGGATAGGGAAACTAGAATCATTCCTCTAACTCATCTTAAGATGGTAGAAGACAATTATCATACCATTAATATTGTCCAGTGTTAGGATGATGATTCCCTTCTCACCTATCTTGGTGATGAAGATTCCTCTATTGAAAAATCCTTGCCTCCTGAAATGTTTACCATGTTGAATAAATACACTATTGATGTTAACTTGGGCACTTAGGATAATCCCTGCATAGTCAAAATTGACCAATCCTAAGATTCCTTAGAATTTCAATATTTCTCCTCCTTTTTGTGAGACAGTAGCATAGCATTTTCTTGGTCTTACAATGATATGCTAGAAATCGACCCTTGTAGAGTCATCCATAACATCATCACCAACCTCAATGGTAATCCTGTTAGGTAAAAGCTTTGAAGGATGCACCCTCGTATTTCCCTTCTTGTTAAAGAAGAGCTTCAGTGCCTCTTATCCATTAACTTCATCTAACCCATTGAATATCCCTAATGGGTATTGAATGCTGTTCTTATCACCAAAACAATAGGGGGACTTCATATTTGTGTAGGCTTTTGTGATCTTAACCTTGATTGTCCAAAAGATGACTTCCCTATACCAAGTATTGACCGATTTGTTGATCTTAATATCAACCATGAGATGCTATCTCTTATGGACAAATTCTTGGGCTATAATCAAATCTTGATTTCCCCAAAATATTAACATAAAACTACTTGTTAACATTTTGGCTTCACAAGCCAAAATGTCAACACTATCATTCAAAGATTTGATGACCATTTCTTTAGGTTGAATTTATATGCCTCATAGTGTCCTTCTTGTATTAAAAAATTGAATAACTTAAAAACTAAAGGAACCATACCATCATTAAAACATCATGTAGGAGCAATTTGGCAGAAGGCAATGTATGTGGGGATGTCAAACTCAAACATCATAAATTAACCATTTTTATTCAAATATTCTTGAGTATTAATGTGTTGCTAACAAGTGTCAAGATCATAGAAGCCTATATCAAATCTAACAATGAGAAAGTGATCAACGATGTCAGTAAGTCTAGAAGATCCAATAGATCACATTTAATTATGCATCAAAGATCAATGGTGAGCTCATAGTCAAAAGGTTAGTGTATCTTAAGATTAAGCATGGGGCTGACAAGTGTTAAGATCATGGGAACACAAACAAATATTTAATGGTACAAAACAAATTGACAAAGCTAGTGGGTCCAACTAAGATCAATGGTGCATGATCTATCATACCAAAGTAGATCGATAATAAGCAATGATTAATAAGTTAGTGAGTCTCAAAGACAAATGTTGAATTTATAAGTATCATGACCATAATAACTACAAGTAAATCAATGGTTCACATTCAAGCTGTGTAAAGTATATCAATGGTGTGCATAAGGTCAAAGGGTCAACCAAGATTAGGATGAATACTAGGCCACCACATGGTAAAAGCATAAGAACTAAACAAAACTAATTGCAAGGCCTATGAAAAGAATGAGGATTTGACAATTTACACCATCTAAAAAATTTAAACACATATCGATAGTCAATGATGAAGGTCCAAACCAGTAGACTCTTGTGTACATTAATGAAGTAGATTTGATCAAATATCCAAACAACACGAGATCATATGTGTCCAAAACTGACAATGTAGTATGGTTGATCTTTTGGTATGAAACATAGAGTGTGTTATTTGATGGACTTGGATCACTTAAGAGTTATTAAAAGAACATCAATACAGGGAAAAGTGGGAGAAGGAATGGTACAACTATTGCAACTAATTTTTGAGGTGGCCCTGATCAATTAGGAATTTTTAAGGAGCATAAATGTAAGGTGGTTGTAAATATTTTTTTGAGTGGAGTTGAGATCATTAGTGACTCCTTCAACACCAAAATTTTCCATCTCTAGCTTTTATTTCTTCCTATAAATTTAGGCATTAAGCTCTTGATTAACATCCCTCGACTGGGTATACCAAACCTATGCTAAAATCACTTTATAAACTCTTTGAAACAATATAAGACAATTTTAGATTCTAGTTTAATGCTAAGTGTACTTTATTTAAGTTTTATCTATAGAATGTATGTTGTATATTCATCATATGTAGGTCTTTCATGTACCTTACTTTAAGATTGTTAGTTTCTTGTAGGTTATGTGAAGTTTTAGCTAGTGAGGTTTCTCTTAAAGTGTCATAAGTCCATAGTGTCTTACATAGACCTATCTCTTTTTATCTTTCAAGTTGTAGATCTCTTTTTAAACTTCATAAAAAATACACATGTTTGGAACCTCATCATAAAATCTTATCAATCCTTATCCCCATTGGATTCATTAGTAGTCATGAAAGTGTCCAAGTTGAGAGTGGATCATTAAACACTTAGTGCATCAACAAACTTAAAGTAGGTTTTTATTCATGTATTTTCTCCCCTTTTCATCCTAATAGATTAAGTTTTAAGAAGAAAGATTAAAATTTTCATATCTAAGGAGATAGCCTCATTAAAAACCATAGAGGTTTGACCCAAAATTAGGTAACTCATAGCCTAGGGTCATTCCCATGTTAGACTAGGTTTGAGAGTAGGATTTAAACACTTCTAATTTTTGCTAGGTTGAAGCCTAAGTCTCCAATAATTTATGGCATGCTCGGTGGGATAGATTTAAAGTGCCAAAAATCATGTTCTAAAGATATTAGAGGACATTTGGAAGGTGAAGACATTAACAACATCATTTATAGTCATCTTGGACAAAGTTAAGAATCTTTAGAAGTTTTGTGATCAATCTCAAGTTTAGAGGTACCATTGGTTTCATGGTTACAGAGGTAAGAAGGTTTTTAGTCATGGTTTTGATTTGATACACAAATTGCATAAGGAGCCATGCTAGCCTATGAGGTAGGTTTTTGCCCTCCACCCCTATATCCACCTTACCATTACCCATATGTCCCATACACTGATCCTTCCTAAACATATATTGAATATCCTATACACTACCAAGATCATAAACCATACTTTGAGCTTCCTTCACCTCCATGGTAACCTCTTCATCCTCATAATTAGTCCTATTATCAACTTGCTACCCTTTGTAATCCACCTGCACCAATACACTTAAAGATTAAGAGATTAAGAAAAGAAAGGGACAAGTTATAGGAGAGTCTTAGGCAATAGGAAAGGGATAAATTCCAAGATCTTATTCCTCATCAAAATACTCCTACAAACCAACCATATTCAGTTAATGTAGTTACCCCATCTCCTTTTCTTGCCTCCTTGGTCATAGGAGATTTCTTTGTCCATAATTGTTTACTTAATAACAAGGCAAATATTTTAATTGTTCTTAAATCAGTGGTAGACACCTTGAATTTGAGGTATAAACCTATTTATAATTTTGAATTACAATGGAATGGGTCTCCCAAGAAAGTATTTGGCATTGTTCGAAATCTTCAATTCACATTCCATGCCTACCCCAAACTTTCAACTATGTAATACCTTATTGTAGTAGATTTGTTGCCTCATTTTGCCTTATTTTTAGGTAATGACTTCATGACTAAGGTTGGAGGCTACTTTTTCAAAGACTTATCTCATATAGTGTACAAAATTGAAATGGGGTGGTGGTGAAAATTGAGTATGAATTGCTTTCTAAGTTTCACATTCTGCCACCTCCTCCAATCACCCTAAAGGCAAACTACCTTCACCTTCCTTCCCCAAGGCAATTCAATTATGTTCAAGATCCTATACCTACCAAAGATCCTGAAACACTACTACCCACATGGAAGCCTTTATGGGCCATGGATCTTAATTTCATCATGCCCACCCTTGAAAATGAGGATAAATAAGGAAAAGTAGGTGTGAAATATGTTATTAGTCCTTCATCTACTATTACTCAAGTACCTACTGCCTCTCTTCACATCCCACCTCAATCCCAATAAATTCCTAAGAAACCATTCAAGATCCCTAGTTGGAAGTATACCCTTTCAAGCATCAAGTACCCTAATGATATCTACTTCACACCTATGATCAAGGAATTTGACAAAAAGAGGAGGTTATATCAAGTGTTAGTCCATAAAACCATGAAATCAACACACTAACATCTCTAAGCCTAGATCGTAGGGGGTTCTTAATGAATAAACAATAATTGAAAACCCAACTAAAATGCAAAGAAAATCATCTTTACCTTGAGAGCTTTACATGATTTCTTTATTTGGCTTGCTCTATTTATGTATAAGAAGTCTTCATTAATGACATATGGCTAACATCATCTCCTCTATGCACCATTGTTGAATGCTTAGCTTGATTGATATGGCTTGGCTCAATTTCAATATCATAATACTAGGCTTTTAGCTTCATGAATATATTCTTGCATTACAACTCTACTTTGATTGAGCTTCCAAATGAAGAGCTCTAAGATTGATTTTATAGGCTTTCAAATCCCTTGGAATGGGTTAAATCTGACCATGGTTGAGTTTATTAAGCTTGGTTGAGTTTGACATATTCCTAGAATATATTTTTAGATATTTTACAAAAGTGACAACTCACAAAGGTAAGATGCTCTTGAATTTCTTTTTTAGTAATTGATTTATTAGCTCATGGCTGAACTCAATTAAGATTTGAAATTGATTTAACTTGCTAATTGATTTTGATTAGGGTGTGCAAGTTAATTAATTTTTTTTAGGCATTTTGTCATTTGTTTTATTTTGATTAATTCAATATGTGTATTTAACTTATTTAGTTTATTTAATAGGCCAAATAGATTTAATGCAAGGTTATGAAGCCAAATTTAAGACTAATATAAATTCTTGGGCTAGGTATTTAATGATTGGCAAGAATTGATCTAAAGTTAGATATGAAGCCATTGGTGGCCAAATTTAGGTGTCTATAGTTTGACCCTATTTAGGAAGATGTTGCAAGCTATAAGCATAATAACATATTTTCAAAGAATAAAATGGTTATTTATGCTTTTTATTTCAATGGTAATGATTGAACTGTAGCTGTCCGCTTGAGGGAGTGGTAGGCAAGTGGGTCAACAAATGGTCCCTCAAAATAAAGAAGCAAAATGAGGGGAACAAACAAATGAAGATGATGGGGTGACAACATAATGATTACCCAAAGTTGGGAAAAATCACTAAAAAATGCAAGTGGGATAGTGTACAATAGTTTTCCCAATGGTGGTTATAAGCATTGTACCCTAATTATGGCAACATGGTATGATAACACAATGATTTTCCCTAGCAGGTGATATAATCATTAAGAAGATGGAACTACCACAGTTAAGACAAATAAACAAGAAAGGAAAATTGGTGATAAAATAATGATTTACCCTAGTAGGTGATATAATCATTGAGAATGCATGTGGGATGGTGTATAATGTTGATGTAGTATAACCTAATTATGAAAACATGATTGATGATTGATAAGTTGATACAGAGGATAAAGATGAATTAAGATAACCTGATCGTAGGGAGATGCTCATTCAAACTAACAAAGGTTGAAATTCTTTTGTTACTTGATTACTCTATTTGAGATATTATTGGGTATTGGATTAAGATTGTTTCTGATGTTGGTATCAAGGAGATGGTGATGCTACATTGATTTTGTAAGCCTCTCAAAGCTGATTTTTGCTATAACATTTGATATTAGGCCTCATGATAGAACACCATGGGGGCTTGGCCAAAATATGTATAAGGATGGACTCTTGATATTTGATACTCAATAGAAAAAAATTGCACTGATGATAAAAAACCATGATGACAATGTAAACATTTGAATATGGATATATTCAAGATTAATGTACAAGGAATCACCCAATGAACACACATATACTAAATCACAACCATAGTGATGAAAGAAAACAAATAGGCACACAAACAAACAAATAAACAAACAAACAAATAAACAAAGAAACAAAAAAAAGATAAACAAAGAAACAAACATGACAAATAAAGAAACAAACAAGTGTTAGTCCTTATGTTAGCATAAACAACATGAAAAACATTTCCCCTAGAAACTAGGCAACAAATAAACAACTAAACAAGATGGTGGAATAAAAGAAAAGGAAGGGGGTGGTTGAGTTGTCTCCATATGCACTAGGCAAGTGGATGCTGTCTACATAGTTCCATCTATATAAAAATCCAACAAAATTTTAGGATAAATGTAGTTCTCTCAGGAAATGGGAAGAAAATGATGATTGATAGAAGACATGATGGATATGATAGAATAATAGGCATGAATTCATAAAATGGGGATAGTGTAGGATAAAAGGCCAAAAAAGATGGAGAAACTAAGGAACAAGTGGTATATTTGTGACTTAGTGAGGGTTCCCAGAATCCTTAAGGCAAAGAAGTGGTCAATGTTTTTGGTTTTTCTAAATAATTTTCAAATGTATTTGGAATTTTCAAAGCATCTCAACTCAATAGAGAATGACAAGACACTAAAATGGTCTAGGTTAGCAAAATGGTGAGAGTGTTATAACTTGAAATGATGCTTGCCAAAAAGTGAGATCATGGTTGAAGTTGCTCATAAAATGGTGAGAGCGTTATAACTTGAAATGATGCTCACAAAGTGACAAGAGCATTAAATTGAAATGATGCTCATAAACTAGTGAGAGCATGACTGAAGGGGGACTGAGTTGACCTCAACATGAATCAAATGTGACCCACATAGTTCCAAAATGGTTTTAATTTACAGTAGTTTACCACACAACAAAGGAATGTGACTAGTATAGTAGCCAATTCAAATAAAATAGGAACCATTGGTATGATGGCATAGGAATGGCTAGGTGATATGTCAAGGAAAAATAAACAAATGCTACCCCTAGTTTTCCCATAGGTGGTTATAACTAGGATATAATTGATAGATTAATTATACTAATTTTCCTAATTAGATGATATAATTAGTATCAAGACCAATGAACATAGATTTGCCTCAGTAGGTAATATAATTAGACTCACATAAACAAACTTGATAAGAAGGGAATAAGAAACAAAGGATGCAACTACCAATACTTCTATCATACTATTCCAAAATTCTACCTATATCTAAAATGCTTGAAATAACTACTAAAATTGGTCTGATTTTGTATGCTAAAAATGTGAAACCAATGGATGAACCAAGGTCAAATGGGTTAGGTTGACAGGATTCAAAACATGTTTGGTCGAGTAGGAATGGAATGGTTGGATGGTCTAGTTGGAATGGTAAAATGAGAGGATGGTAGAATAAATAATTTGATAATGGTATAAAGAAGAATATTGATAATATGGTACAATTTTAAATTGTCCTTATAGATGATACATCAAGTTGCTCAAGCATAGTACCGTTCAAGGTGAATAATGTTCATCAACTCATAAATTTCATTTCCATCTATTTTCGTGATCTTGTATACTCTAGCACCATAGTCTATAGTGATGATAAAAGGACCCACCCAGTTGGGTTTGAACTTTCCTTTATGTTTCTTTTTAGCTATGGTGTTCTTTTGGTTCTCTTTTAGGACAAGATCACCAAGTTTGAATGTTTGATGTTTTACACACTGATTATATTGAACCAAAGTTGATTCTGATAGGCCTATAGATTATTCACAATATACATATGCTTCTCATCAAGTAAATCTATCTATTGTAGGTGAGCTACTCGATAGTCATTATCATCAAGAACATAATTGAAAGATATGCATAATGAAGGCAAATTGACCTCAATAGGAAGTATGGTTTTAGTACCATAAACAAGTGAGTATGGAGTGGCTCCTGTGGGTATGTGATGATTGGTATGATATGCCCAAGAGGCATGAAATATTTTAAGGTATCAATAAAAATTGGCATCATTGAAAATAATTTTGATAATGTTGACAATGGTTTTGTTTGATGCTTCATATTGACCATTACCTTAAGGATAATATGTCATTGAAAAGTGTTGTGTGATCTTGTATTTGACACATAACTTGTAAATTTAATTTTTATTAAATGATCCTCCATTATTATATATAATTTTATAAGGGATACTATATCAATAGATGAGATGGCTAAATATGAATTTAAAAATTTGCTTTCTAGTCACGTAAGTGAGGGGTATAGCTTCAACCCATTTAGTGAAATATTTAGTGGCGATGAGAATGTGTTTATGGACATTGGATGAGGTGGAATTTATTTTCCCTATGAGGTCAAGGCCCCATGTAGCAAATGACCATGGTTTTAACATTAGTTTTAAGGTCTTGGTAGGTGTATAATCAAATTAGCATGCCATTAAAACTTGTCACATTTATTGACATATGTAGTTGCATATGTGTCCATTATTGTCCAATAGTAATAAGTACATAAGAGATTTTTGGATAGGATTGCCCCAATGGTGTGATATCCACATACTCCATAAACTTCCTGTATTTCTAGTATACATTTTGCCAAAGGTAAACAATGAAGTAAAGTTCCATCAAAACTATAACAACATAGGGTTGGTTTGAGTTGGGTGTAACATTGGGTATTGTGGATGAAAACTTTGGTTTATTTCTAAGATAAGATTGGTGGGAGGATTTTTTCATGTAAATGGGCATATAGGTTTGAGTACCAATTAGAGTTGGGACCAACAATATCACATATCATTATAACAGTTGAAGGTTCATGAGCTGGTGATGTTAGATTTTTTACAAGAAATTGATACTAGCTAGCTATGTCTACATGATGAATTAATGATCCAATGGTGGCCATGGCATATATTTTTATATTTCTCACTTTTGGTATATGCTCAAATTGAATGTTAATGATCTGGTTCTTGAGAGTGTCAACCATTTTCTTGTATGGAAACAACTTATCATCTCTAGTTTGGAAGTGGTCTATAACCTGATTGATGATTAACTGAGAATCACCATAAAATATTAAATGACATATTTTCCATTGTACTAATTATTGAAGCCCTATAATGAGGGCTTCATATTCATCCATGTTATTGGTACAAGGAAAGTTGATTTTAAATGACTTGGAGATTAGATCCCCCTGAGGCATTATGAATAAAAGGCCTACCCCTGATCCAAGTGTAGTGAATGATCCATCAAAATACAACTTCTAAATCTACTCTTTAATAAGTGTTTCAATGATGGTCATGATGGATTCATCAAAAAATTGGAATGTTAATGGCTTTGTGTCTTCAAGAGGTGCTTCAGCAAGTTGATCTATAAGAACTTACCCTTTAATTATTTTTTGGTTTACACACTTTATTTCAAACTCACTAAGTAGCATGATCTATTTGGCCATACAGCCTTGCAAAGATATTTTTTATAGTAGATACTTAAGTGGATCTAATTTGGAAATAACCATGGTCTTATTGTTCAACATGTAGTGGTGTAGTTTTTGAGCAACGAAGACCACAGAAACATGAGCTTTTTTGATGGGTGTATAGTTGTGCTCATACGTAACTAGTGTAGGGATTAAATAGTACACTACATGATCTTTTACCTTGTCATTATGTTGAGTTAGAAGTTCCCTTAGAGCATTATCAATATTAGAAAGATATAACAAGAATGGTTTCCTTGGAGTCAAAGGCAATAGAACTAGGGGATTTGTGAGATAGTCCTTTAGCTGTTAAAATGCCTTTTGACAATCATTATCCCAATGAAATGTGACACCTTTATTTAGTAGGTTTTGAAATGGATGACACTTGTCAAATAATTGAGATATGAAACATTAGATGGACTAGATCTTACCCTACAAACTATGAAGCTATTTCAGATTAGTCAGAGGTTGCATCTCTATTATGGCTCTTACTTTAGCTAGATCAACTTCAATACCCCTATGAGACATGTTGAAGCCCAATAATTTTCTTGATCTAACTCTAAACACACACTTCTTAGGTCAAGCCTAACTTTTTATTCTCATAGTCACTCAAATATTCTCCTTAATGCTATTAGACGGTCAGTCTTGGTTTTGGATTTGCCTAGTATGTCATCACTGTAGTCTTCGATAGTGTCATGCATCATATCATGAAATATGACTATCATAACTCTTTGATAAGTTCCCCCTATGATATTAAGGCCAAATAACATAACCTGATAATAGAATGTTCCCTAGAAAGTGGTCAAAGATATTTTGTGCTAGTCTTTTAGTGTTATTTTGATTTGATTGTAACCTAAAAAACCATTCATTAGTGAAAGCATTTCATAACCTGCTATAGAGTTGAATATCATGTCAATGTTAGGTAGTGGAAAGTCATCCTTAGGGCATGGTTGGTTAATGCCATAAAAATTAGTATAGATTTTGATTCTGTCTAATTTCTTACTAATAGGTACTATGTTAGAAATCCATTCACAGTAGTTAATTAGACTAATACATCCTACTTCTAAGAGTTTCTCTAACTCTTTCTTCACTAATACAACAATGTGAGGATGCATATTACACAACTTTTGTTTTACTGGTTTGGCATCAGGATTGACCACAAGGTGGTGTAGAACCAAGGTGGGTTCCAAACTAGGCATGTCAATATATGCCCAAGTAAATATATCTATAAACTCTCTCAGGAGGGCAATGAAGACTTCACACTCTTTCTCAGTAAGGTATGCACCTAGATTGATCCACTTTGGGTCATTTGGGGACCTGATGTTAACCTCTATTGTATCTTTGACTAGAAGAGTAGAGCCATCATCAAGGATAGTTGGTAATGATTTAAACTAATTGGTAACATTAGAGTCCTTTATTAGGATTGGTTCTTTGATAAACTCTCCAAGACATGATGAATCAAAATATCCTAATGGGAGATCAGGTCATGTGACAAAGACAGTCAGAAATCTTGTATGGCTTGATCAAAGGCTTCTTGCCTTTCAATATTGAATTAAAACCCATTATCATGTTTTAAAAATATTCTTAAATGATTTGATCAAAATCTTGTTGCTCTTTAGGGATAAACTTAGATCCATAGTAAACTTCATCATTGTTATTTTCTTGCATAATTTTCTCAAAATCTTGATGCTCTTCAATACTAAATTCAAACCCATAATTAAGTTTGTCATTGGTGGTCTCCTAGTATATACATGAAGAAGGTTAAACACTCATTTAGTGGCACTTGAAATAGGTTTTCACTACTAGACTGGCCTTTATCTTTACTATTTCCCTGGTCAAAAAGTGCCTCAAATAGGTTTTAACTTTGAGACCTTAATGTTTTATTTATTTTATTTTGGCTAAAGGTGTTCAACTGTTCTCCAAAATAGGCTTTAGGATCTAATTTGATTGATAATCTCCCAAAAAAACATTATCTTGAAGACCTAGAGAATCACATAATGCTTCATCATTTTGAAACTCATCAATTTGTATGTGTGTCGCTTGTTGGCCCCAATATATTAGTTGGGGATAATATAATGGTAGGGGATTATTATGAGTGATGGGGTAAAGGGTGAAAATGATGTGATTATCAAATAGGTTTGTTTGGGCTAAGTCATCAAATAAGTTGTGCTTAGACTCTACTTCACTACTGACATCCTCATCATTAGTCAATGAAGATGAAACATGAGTAAGGTATATGGGGTCACCCCCAGGTGGTTTAAATCTAAGTCCATAGGGTCCTTTATACTTGGCCATAGAAATAAGTTCCAACATTCCCTATAGATTTGGCCTAAGGCTCCTTCATAATCTTGATTTTCCATGATGCGATTGGGAATGAGATATTTGGGATTCTTATAAAAATTGGCCAAATTATCATTATACAACCATAACTCATCTCCTTTAAGAGGGTCTTGTTCTAAGCCAAAATCTAGTATGAAAATGACTAGTCCTGGATTATGAATGTGGCCTTTTCCCTTTCTTTGTCAATGCATGTGACATAGCTTTAGGTCTTCCAAAAGATTTTGGGTTTTGAGGAAGCTTTATAAAATGAAATGTATCACAAGTCAAGTACTCTCCTAGGCTATTAGTTGAGATGGTAAAATGATTGGGTACTTTAGGAGGTGGCATGTGACTAAGAGAATCAAGGGTATTAGGATCAATGTAATTGTCCTTTAGTAATTTGAGGAGTATTGCCTTCCCCTTATCCTACTTATTAGATGGATTCATGCTAAAATGGTAGTTATAACTTTGAAACTCAGCCTATAGATGTTTACAATGCTCATATGGATGCAAATCTCTTAGAATGTTAACATCCATCCATGAATGGGATAAATTGATACATTGGTGCAATGTTGATGGGACTACATGGATATCATGTAACCAAGGCCTACCCAAAAGTATATTGTATGACAAATCAAGATTCAACACATGGAAAAGGGTATCATGAGTCAAGGGCCTAATGATAAATGGAAAGATAATGGTGTCTTGTGATTCACACTCTTGATTATCATATGTTTTGATGGTGATTGTTTCTACTTGGAGATCCATCATTGTATACCCAAGAAGCTTGATGAGCTTAAAAAACACTATGTTTAGACCTGATCTATTAATTATAAACACACATTTCACTTTGTGCCACATTATATATACTTCAATGTATAATGGATTGTTATGTAGTGGGCCAAGAGGTGACATATCACTTTGGTTGAATGTGACTTGTTCGATTGGAACTAGGTATCTAAAAAAAGCATGAAATTTGTTAGGGGATATGTAATTCAAAATAATAGATTAGTTAAGGTATTCATTCAAGATTTTCTTGTCGATTGTTGACGTGAATAACAAATCTAAAATGGATAGTTGTGCTTGTATTTTTTGTAAATGTTCCACTATATCAAATGTCTTTTATTAAACAATGTTAAAAAGGTTTATTTCAAGGTCGAATAGTGGGTTGGATGATGGGTAAAGTGGTAGGTGGTTGGGGGCTAGGTATGGTAATTTTAGACCATTGAGTTGTGATTGCATAATCGAGATTAGATATATGACTATTGTTGCTAATTGATGGTGGTGGAGGGGGGCCAGATAAGATAAGTCTTAATGGCTGATGTACTTGAGTGTGGTCATAGGTGAATGAGGATTTATCATTATAACGTCCTAACATGGGAATCCCTACTTGTTGGTTCACCTGTGTGTAGTCCCAGGTCAAAGAAGGGTTACTAAATTGATTATATTGGATTGGTATGACTAGCAATGTTATTGTTTAGTTAAAATTTGGTCTATGATTAATGGAAATGGTATTAAGACTAACTCTCAAGATAGGACCTACAACTGAGTTATAGTTATGTGAAATAGCATGGTAGTTTTATTGGTTGTAGCCACTATTCTAGCCTTGGTTCTGTCCATTATTTTGGCTTTATTGGTTCTGATTCTGCTGACTCAACCTTTGTTGTTGATGTTGTTATTATTGTTGCACTAGCTAATTAGTATGTTGAGGAAATGGGTTTTGATAAATGCCATGATTTTTATTAGATGTGGAAGCTCCATTATCTAATGTGATCTCACCATTCTCTAACATATTTTGAATGACATGTTTGATTTTCACACAACATTATAAATTATAGCCTTTAACCCTATGAAACTCATAGAATTATTTTGGTTTGTCCCAATATGGCATTTCTCTACCTTCATGATATTACTCTTTTGAAATAAGGTATCTAATTAGGTTAGATATTATGAGCTTTTGAAAGATTTCTTTGATGGGTTCTCCAAGGTTGGTAAAAGGACAATGAGTAGGTGGGTTTCTCCTTGGAGAAGGTGGGTTTTGCAAAGTCAAAGGCTGCTACAATTATTACATTTGTTGTGCTAACTTAAGTTATGCTTGTTGTGTGTCTTGTGGCTATTGAAGAGGTTGTTGGCTAGGATTAAGATGAAAAGGTGGTGCTGGCTAAGCAGATGGTGTTTTCACCATTTGGACATGGCATGACTCTATTACTCCATTCCCAACAACATTCTTATTATTGTTAAATTGTTTTGACCTATCATTATTATTGGCCTATGCTAGTTGTGATTCTTACACTTAGTTTGGATTTTGATGATGATTATTGCTTTGATTTTGGTTTTGTCCATTATTCTAATTGGTTGAGTTTAGTTTTATGATCCCTTTGTTAATAAGGGATCTTTCAATCACTAAAACTTTATCGATGATCGCTTTGAATGCATACACACATTACAACTCTAGATAGTAGGATATTTCACTATTTACATTTTTGGTAAACACATCTATTAGTTACTCATATGGTATACTATGGGTAAAGTGACTGGTAAGAGCTCTTCATCACTGTATATAACTTGTGAAGCTTTCACTTGGTTTTTGCTTTGTTTGAATTAAATTGACCAATGAAATATCATGATTGCGATTATATGAGAAGTGTTGCACAAACTTAGCTGATAGATCGTTGATGTCAAAAATTGAGTTCTTTGGTAGTTTTAAAACTTAGCTAAACTCCTTGGAAACAACAACAATAGATAGATGTCACTATATACCACTGGTTGACATGCAACAAAGAACTCTGTCAGATGTGATTTGGGATCACCTTTCCCCTTATATTTGTCAAACTTGGGTGGCTCATATCTTGGAGGGAATGTGATCTGTAAGTACTCCATGTTAAAAGGATATGAATACACATCATCCAATTTGATCTTTTTAACTTGTTTCCTAGCTTGGATGGTAGAAATTATATCCTTCATTTATTGTAATTCTTGCTCAAGGAAATGTGTTGGAATATTGACCTGGGTTGATGGTTGGGAATTCACAAGTGGATGACTTAGACTAGGATATGATGGAGGGATTTGCTGGAGTAGGTTGGATTGGCTAGGGAATGGTCCAAGAATGCACATGCATGGATTAAGGTGTAATTATTGTAATTATACCTATGAAAATGTGACATTCTAATTGGGGTTGGATATGTATGACTTTGTGGATATTGGGGATGGGATGGAGGGATATAATCGTACTGTGCCCATTATGGTTGAATAGGGACTTGTTATTGACTATTCAAACCTTTTTGTTAAGTGGGAACTTGTGAGCTAAGACCCTATCTCTAAACCTATGGTACATTCTGCACAAAAGGCAATTGCTACCTAGAAGGTACTTGAGGAACATTAGAACATCTTTATTGTGTGAATACCTATTGAGAAGTGGATGCATGTTGGATATTTGGTACCTATCACTAATCAATATGAATACATTGTTGACTAGACATCATTTGATTTTGGATTCATATATTGACCTATGAAGGAAGAGGTATGTTTGCTACTACCTGGTGAGGTGAAACCTTGGTTGTCCCCTATTGAGGTGGTAATGCATTTGATCTCTATTGCATTGGGACACTTGATTGTGCCTACTATTATAGAATACTACTCATCACATTTTGGGGAGGAGTAAGATTTAAGATGTTTTGTTATAGTGTGGCAATGATTATTAGCTCATTACTTAATCCTATTGGTTGTGCACTTGAAGGAGTAGATAGTTGAGGATTATAATTAGTTGGTTGAGGTTTGGATGTAGAATTTGCTACTCTCCTTGATTTTGAAAACCACTAACGGTATTAGCTAAAGGCACAATTTTGTTGTTGATTGATTGTTTATGTGTCAATACCATTTTGGTTTAAATTGGATGTTGCTTGCACACTATCCCCTATGTTCTTCTTAGTATCATTCATAGAAAATAAATATATTTCCTCTATAATCAATGTATTAAACATGGTTTCTACTAAAGTGTTTTTCATAAATGGGTCTAAAACCTGATTATCTTGACTTGTCAACTTTGTTAATATGTTTGTTTGAGGAGATAGACTAATAAAAAGGTGCATTTGATAAGGCCATATTAGTGAATTTATGTGCAAAATTAAGATATTTATGGTATGCTTGATTCATTTGATCTAAGTGGCGATCTATTGGACCTCTTTGTGGGATAAGCACATAGGGGTTTTGATAAGGTATTATTATAATGACATTAGGATTGCTAGAAGAGAAATGTCCATGAGTCTGATTGTAAAACATATTGGAAGGCTCTCTTTCTATATTTTTTAAGTTTTAATACCCTACCTCTATAGTTCTATTGGGATCATATGTTGATGACATTATGATGTGATAATCTTTTTGTTGAGTACTTTCTGCAATCGATGGTATGATAGATAAGTATTATGCCATTATCTCTTGATCTTGCTCTGTATATGGAGGTGTACTAACCAAATAGTTAGCCAAAATATCTTGACTTTGTCCCCATGGTTGAATGTTTTGGGGTGGATAATAATTTGTTTCCCAAATGACATTGTCTTTAGTAGGGTTTTCCATAAAGTCCCCTTGTGTGAAAGGATTTCCATATACAAAATTGTATATAGTTCCACTATGCATATAGTGAACCATGTTCAAATTAAATGACAAATATTTGACAATAAGATAAGGGATTAAGGTTATATAAAATCTAGAAAATCTATGACTTTTGGAAAGATAAAGGGTTCAAACATGATCTAGCTTAGTCAAAGGTATGCAAAGACTTAATAAAAATAGTGTATCATCAAATGATAAATGATAAGTGTCTGATACATGAAAAGGTCATGAAAAATGACCTAAGAATCAAACTAACAAACTCTAATGTTGAAACATGTTCCAAGTAGGTCTAAGCTGCTAAAAGGAAAAGTTACTAGGTCTTTTGTCCAAACATGGAGTTAAAAGCTAGGCTCAAATAGGATATGTGAGGACTAATGGCCAAATGGTGGAAAAATCTCAACTTAAAAAAGATGCTTGATTAATATAACAAATTTAGAATAGTTTAACATAGACAAGGTACATGACTTTAGGCATAAAACATTATATAATTGGTATAAGATGCTAAACAAGAGATTTTTGAAGATAAATTGATTTGACCAAAATAAAAGCACAAAACAATATAATTTTCCAAATTTGAGTGAAAAATTAACCCAAGTTACATAATCTAAAAGAGGAATAGCTATCAACCCCATAAATTAAGGTCTAAACTAAAATCAACCAGTATTTGAATTTGAACTTGTAATAATTAGTCAAGGACTCAACTAATGATAAACTATATATTTGATGACAAAGAGATATAAAGAATTAAATAGTATGACCACATTAATCCAATATTCAACAAGGCTCAAGTGATTGGTTGCAAAGAAATGATAATGAAGATGCAAGATGAAACAAGACAATTTTTTTGAAACAAAATGGGTAACCTAACAACATTAGCACTCCTAAAAGACAATGTGACAAATAATTTGTGTTTCAAGACTTCAAAGGTATAATATTTTGAAATGATTTAGGTAGCATAATGGTGCCCTCCTCAATCAAGTGATACTCCCAATGTTTTGACATAAAATGGGAATGCTTGATAACTTAAATCATAGTGTCATACGGATGGCATACTACCTCCTCAAATAATGGAGTGATGTGGACTCATGACTCATCAAATGACATGGTTTGAAAAATACAAGTTTTATTCTAACACACTAAGAAAAAATAACCAAAATACACTAAGTATAATCATCCAAATCCTAACAAGGGTATGACAATGTGGGGTTGACCAAACTAATTATTTTATAAACATTCTAGATGTATTACTTGCATAATGACTTTCATGCCAAATGATGCAAAATAAATTCACTTTAATTGGATGTTTGTGTAACTTTTCTTGTTGCAAAAATGTCTTTCTCTTTTTTCAAACACTACATCCATCATTTACTTAGTGTAGTGTGATGTCCAATGTGCAGATACATCTTAGTGTTTAACCCCAACACTAAAAAGTGGTTTAACCACTCAACCCTTTGATCTTAGTGGGGGTGATCAAGTTGATTCTAAGAGATGAAACCTTGGTTTAAATCTTCCTTAAATAACTCATGGGAGGTAATGAAGTCCCCCTCACAAGTTAAGATGCATGAAATAAATGACATAATAAAAAGACTTTATGGTCACCTCAAGATCATCCAATACTTTTGAGAGTTTTTTGAGAGGGATTTAAATGAAATTATTTCCATGCCTTGGACTAGGCTCAAAGTGTGATGAGATGGCATTTTTGATCCCAAAATTTCCCTAAAGGAGATGAATGGGAGAGCATATATGCACATATTTTTTCACAAAAACACACAATCAAAAAGTAAGTTTAAAAATAATTGAAGTGAAGTTAATTTCATTACACCAAATTTAAAGTGTTTGATTAGATTCGTTACTAGACCCTTGGCTTTAAGAAGTGGAAATGAAAATAATTTCAAACCACCCAAAAAGAAGTTGGCACTTTTGATCCCAAAAGTTCCTTAAAGGGGATGGATGGGAGAGCATTCATACACAACTCCCTATTTATTTTAAAAAGATTAGACTAAACAAATAATGAAAACAACTTGTAAAAAACTTTGAAGTGTATTCAATTTTATAGCACTAAACAAAATGTGTGGTGGTGTTCTTTTAGCCCCTTGGCTTTAAGTTGTGAACTTTGAAAGAAACCACAAAATATTAACCAATAAAACACCCTAAAAAGTTTCTTTAAACACCAAAATGAAGGGTTTATAGTTTGTTTTAGACATACAAATGAAGTATGAAAATAAAAATTTATATTGAAATGGTTTTCTCCAAATAGGTCCTGCAAAGAAATGGTCAAAACTTTGCTTAGCCTTGATGCTTATTTATCAAACGAGACAAACAACTTTGAAGGGTTAAATCTGTTGATCCGAAGGCAAAACCCCAAAAAAGCAAACATGTTAGGTTATAAAAATGTTATAAAAAATCTAAAAAAAAACTCAAAAAAAAACTTTAAAAAAATAAAATAAACTTATGAAACATGCAAACAAGTTAGAAGGTAAAAACCAAGAAAACTAAACACAAAAATCATAAAAACCTACAGTCAGTAATTTAGCCATAAATTTTAAAATATACATTCATTTATTACAAAATTTTTGAAAGTTATTTATAGGTCTAGGTCACACCTCTTTGTAAAACTTCAGATCAAAATAGTGAATAACAAAAAATTTATTATCTCTATACTAACTATTTTTACCAAAAAATTAAAAAATAGAAAGTGATAGTCACTAAAAGAATTATAAATTCTAAAATATAAAAAGATTATTTTTGAAATTTTCAAATAATATCAATAAAATATTTAGCTATACTATTAAAAAAATTTATAAAAAAATATTAATTAAATAAAAATCTATTAATTCTTTATGGGCCATTTCGACTTTAGTAAAGTAAAAACTACAAAAAAAAGAATTAAAACTATGGATACAAAGAAATTTGTGGGTTGCTCAATTGTGTAGATAGTCCCATTGAGCATTCCATTTTTGATCAAAGAAATTGACAAAGAGAGGAGGTTAGATCAGGTTTTAGTCCATGAAACCATGAAATCAACACACTAACATACTAACATCTCTAAGCCTAGATATTAGGGGGAGCTTAATGAACAAACAATGATTGAAAACCCAACTAAAATGAAAAGAACAAAAATATTTATCTTCCTTGAGAGCTTCAAATTATTTCTTCATTTTTCTTTCTTGGTTTATGCATAAGTAATCTTCATGAATGACATATGGTTAACATCATCTCCTCTATGTACCATTGTTGAATGCTTGGCTTGGCTGATATGGCTTGGCTCAATTTCAACATTATAATACTATGATTTTAGCTTCATGAATCTATTCATATATTATAACTCTACTTTTATTGAGCTCCCAAATGAAGAGCTCTAGGCTTGCTTTTATATGCTTTCAAATCCCTTAGAATGGGTTAAATCTGACCATGGTCGAGTTTATTAAGCTTGGTTGAGTTTGGCATATTCCTAGAATATTATTTTAGATATTTTTCAAAAGTGACAACTCACAACCATGGTTGAGTTTATTAACTTTGGTTGAGTTTGGCAAATCCTTAAGATATTCTTTTAGATATTTTCTAAAAGTGACACCTCATAAAGATAAAATGCTCTTAAATTTCCTTTTTAATAATTGATTTAATTGATTTATTAGCTCATGGATGAACTCAATTAAGATTTTTAATTGATTTAACTTACTAATTGATTTTGATTACGGTGTGCAAGTTAATTAATTCTTTTTAGGCATTTGGTCATTTATTCGATTTTAATTAATTCAATGTGTGTATTTACCTTGTTTAATTTATTTAATAGGCCAAATTGATTTAATGCAAGGTTATGAAGCCAAATTTGAAACTAATATAAATTTTTTGGATAGGTATTCAATGATTCACAATAATTGGTCTAAATTTGGATATGAAACCATTGGTGGTCAAATTTAGGTGTCTATAGTTTGCCCCTATTTGGGAAGATGTTGCAAGTTGTAAGCACAGTTATGTCTTTTTAAAGAATAAAATGGTTCTTTATGCTTATGAATGTAATGGTAATGGTAATTTAGGTGTCTACACCACCCAAATTCTACTCTCTTGAAAAGAAGTCAAGTACACCAAAATTAGAATTGAATCATTCAAGCATGGTGGGTAAAATATCAAAGTTGGTAAAAGAGGAGGAAATCATTTAAGAGATAGACAGTGATACAATTGTATTTGAGTGTCAAGAAGTTATAATGTCATAATAATAGAAAGGCAAATGACGCAAAATATGATATTTTCATAAGAGACCAATTAGATGGCAACATCCATGATGATGATATTGATATTGAAGTTAAGAATCCATTGGAAGACCAGTGGCATCACTTATGTTTAGAGTTATTAAATGAAATGGAACAACTTGGCAAGGTAGAATTGAGTGATATAGTTGAATAGTAGGCTAATGTTTCTTGAGGAAAGCAATGCAAATCAAGGAGTGTAGAGGAAACAAGAGTTGGAACTTCATTGGATTGAGGAACCACCTCTCTCTATTGATGAAGAGGATGAGCAAACTTTAGCTGATCAAGAATCTTATGATGATCTTATCAAAGTGAAGGAGGTGAGTAATCAACTTAAAGACTAGTAGAGAGATGGTAGAAGTTCAAATAAACCTCATGATTTGTTCATTGATCAAGATGATATGTCCTTTTGGGAGGACTTAGAATAATTCTACCTGAAGTTAGATACCTCACCTCTACACCAATAAAAGATTGAAAATAAGGAACTTGTCAAGAATGCTTTGATAGCTGATCATCTTAAACCCAAAGAGCAAAACCAGTTGTAGTTCTTAATTGAAGAGGATATGAGGTTAGTGATGCAAGATAGAAATATTTGGGAGGAGCATGATTGGATTATTTACCCTCATACTCAACCCATACACATAGGGATGAACTAAAATGGTCACTCTCCCAAGTAATCAGGAGAGTGCTAGTTACAAGAGGAAGTTGTCACATATTGATCCAAGTCTGATTACACACAAATCATCATATAATAGCTCTACATCAGGGTACCATAATGATCATAGAACATTCCCACTTGACCTGGGGGAATGAATTCAAATTCAAGTTAGTTTTTTAGTAGTTAGTTTATTTGTCCAAATAAGTGCTTTGCATAAGTTTGTAGGTTGTGACTTATTATTTAGTTCTTTTCTTTATTTATCTTTAGTTGTTAGGTGTGTCATTTAGTGTTAGGTTGTTGATTTCTTGTGTCTATGTGTGTCTTATTTCTATTTCAAGTCTCTAAGGTGTCAGAGTATAATTTATTCTAGAATGTCATCATCTTGTCCTTCTTTGTTGAGTCACCTTGTCATAAAAGTGTCTAGGCTCCATGACCAATAGGTTGGTCAAGCCATCAGAGTTGCCAAAAATGTTAAAATTTTGGCCTTACAAGCCAACATGTCAACCCCTATCATTATAAGTTTTGATGACCATTACCTTAGCTTGTTTTTCTAAGCCCTATAGTGTCTTGGTTTTAAATAAAAAATTACTATCTTAAACACTAGAAGAACCAAAATATCATTAAAATGTCATGTAGGAGCAATTCGGTAGAAGGTGACATGTGTGGGTGATTTAACCTATTTGAGAATATTATTCATAATTTAGTTAAATGTTTGAGAAAAGCAAATCAGTCAATAATTATGCCATAATTAACCCACTAATTTATTAATTTTGATTATTATTTAGAATTTTTAAAAATAGAAAATGAGTAAGGAGAAATATAAATTAGCTTATAACTATGTTGATCTGACTAAAATAAAAGCTACTATTGACTATGTAGAATTAGGATAGTATCAAGAACCTAAATCTAGGTTTCATTCAGTGAAAGGATAGGAGTGCTAAAAATAGGACACTTCAGGGTTTGATGCATAGTCTTATTTTTATCAGTATTATTCAAACTAGTCATAGAGGTCTAATTTTTTTGGGTTTTGTCTGCCACTCTTGTATGACCTTGCTTATGAAATTACAAAGGTTAACTCTTGATAGATATCCTTTTAGAGCTAATTTATCTTTGATCCGAAGTCTTAAATAAGCTTGATTAGGACTTTGAGAAAAGAGGGGGAGGTTAGTGTGTGTAAGATTAAATAAACATGCTTCACACCTCATGTGTGGGCATATTACCTACATACTAATACTCTAAAGAGGGATCAATCCATATGTAATTCTCCCTTTGAACGTGCTTAGTGCAATTGTGATATGAGAATGCAAGAAATGCTAAAACTAGGTGTGCTTGAGGTGGCTAGAGGCTAGTGTAAGGATTTGAATTAACTTGTAAGTGTTTTGGCTAGCTATATGTAGAGAATAAATAAAATTTATTAAATAGTCTTATTTATATTCTTTCTTACTTAGTGATATTTTCCAACCTTCTCTAAATGACCTTTAAATAGGATTATATAGGGATCTATTGGTCATGGGTTAAATGAGATCACTTTAGGCCAACAAGAAGAGGGGTAAGAATCGAAAGGAAATAGTCATTTGGGCTCAAAATGTGATTGGATAGGAGTACAAAAAAGGGGACACCCTAGGGTCTAATGCTATAATCAAATTTGGGTGTTATTTTTCTAAGGGTATGGGACCTAGGGGGATGTAATAAGCATAGAAAAAAGGTCTTGGCTAAGCTAGAATGAGGTTTTGAAAGTGTACAGATGACTAAGAATCAATGAAAAGGTGCTTATGAGGGTCAAGAGAGAAAGCAAGAGTAAATAATGGGTTGGATGTCATTAGACACAGTCAAGTTACCAATTTTTTCATTTGATATGAGTACATTTGCTCCCCCTTTATTCTAGTGATGCAACAAAGCAAAATGATAAGATAAAGGAAAAATAAAAAGCATACATAAAATTACCTACAAGGGTGAAGCTCATGAATTTATTATGATGTTGGGTGTGCATAAAGAGAGCACACTGTGAAGTATCAATCTGTACAAAAAAAACAAAGAGTATATTAGTTCTTACTAGATACACTATATCTAAAATAATAATGTACAAAGTTGGGTAAGAGAGAGAGGAAGAGAAAGGAATGAATACACCTCACCAAGTACATGAACCAAGACAAAACATATTATGATGCTGAGTGATGTTGGATTATGCTATACCAAGAGTAATATCACAAACAAAACTGAGTGCTCAATTCCTTGAGAGCAGCTCAATAATGTAAAGTCTAGCCCTTTGGATCCATTTTCACCCATTAAGTAAATATAGGTGATCATACATGTACTAATCGATGTTTGGACTATGTGTCCAATACTTCTGAATAAGTGGCTCAAGAATATAAACACTAGCTAGTCCTTTGGCTCCATCATTACCCTATGAAGTGAAGTTATAACTAATATTAATATTAAATGTGTGTCAAATGAGATGGTTATTAAATCCTTTGAATTCTTTGTGATCTAAAAATATTATCATGGATAGCTGAATGTATGCTGAAAACTAGGCCACTATTGACCACTCTGAAATATGGAGATTAGGCTTGTATGAAAGCCACTCCAAAACTAGTGTATTAGGCTTATATGAAAGTGAATCTAAATACTAGAGAATATTCTTATATTAAAGCCACTCTAAAATGATGCCAACCACCTACAGATGGAATAATTCATGTAACTACTGAGAATTCCTAGGTAATGTTGAACTCAAAAAGAAAAGAAAATAAATGTACCACACACATTGCCCCCAATCACTGGTGTCTAAAACAAGGGTTATGATCTAGAAGTTATACTATCTTATCTAAAATTAAAAGTGAGAGTGATCATGCCATGCATGATTCCCCCTATATCTATATTCTTTGAGCAAAAGTGTATTAAAATTGTTGATTCTATACTAATCTAGTTGTGAAAAACTATAATTAAACCTACTTTTCTACCTACTTCTATAAAGTTTGGTTTTTATATTACTTGGATAGGAGTTCCAAAAATAGGACACCTTTGTGTTTGACACTTTTGTCCATGTCTGGTTCTATTATCCTTTACTAAAACTAAAAATTGTTTTGGAATCATCACTATTTTTTCGGTCTCTTCTAACTAGTTTAATGTTTGGTTGTTATTTTGAGTGTTCTAAAACTATTTTTTTTAATGGTAGGAGCTCTGATCAATATGACAAAACCCCTATTTATTACCCCTTATTTGGAGGGTAGGAATAAAGACCCTATAATGACTGCCCTCAAAAGAAAGAGCCCCACAAGTGTGTTATGATACAAAGATACATGATATGGCAATGATAATTGACAAGATATCCCAAGATATAACATGTTTTATATTGAGATATTGTTAGATTAATAGGGGTATGCCTAGATAGATATAACAATGTAATAGCATGTGCAATTTACTAAAATTGAACTATAATTAGAAGTCTAGTTAGTTATTATGAAGGGATGGAGCATGATGTCCATCATGTCATCCAAAAAAGCAAGAGAATGCATGATTGGGTCATGGCATTATAATCAAGTGAAAAAAAAAAGAAACAAACACACAAGGCAAGAAGTATACAAAAAATTCTAAGTGTCCAAGTAGACAAAGGACATGGGTACATGTCACTCAATCTAAAAATCAAGCATACAAGGCATGTTCCAATGCCACATACACATATAGTTAAAACAAGCACATAAAAGAGTATAGACAAGGGACACTGGAAAATGTCCAAAGGCACATGTATGAATAAAATCAAAGGATATTGGAAATTTTTTGAAGGCACATATAGGAGACAAACAAGAACTAGAAAATGTAATCACATCAAGCTAATGCTAAGCAAGAAGATAAAACATGTAAAAACTAGAAACACAATCATAATCTAACTAATCAAAGCAAGAATGTGAAGGTATGCAAGCCATGTGAGGATAAGACTAAGTATATGCTAGGAAATATACAAGTGCTATATATTAGTGAGTATCATTAAGATAATCGATGTAAGCTAGTAAATAATGTATGTCAACATGATAACTAGAGTGTGTGGTGTAGGAATGACATAAACTGGATAGTGTAGTCATGTAGAAGATGCCCCCATGGGGAAGATATATCTATGTTTATTTTGAATGTAGAATTAGGATGCCCCCTCAATGGGTAGAGTGAAGCAATCAAGGATTTTGATGTCAAGACACACACTCAAAGAAGATCAAGTGAAGCATGGTAATATAGATAAATTGACAAATAATAAGCGTAGAACAACACATATAAGTATAGCATAGTAGTATAAATGTAAAGCGTGGATGATGCATATAATTTAAATGTTTTTGGTGTTTTTAAATTGTTTAAATGTTTTTGTATTTTGAAAAGTTTTGTAGTGTTTTTATATTTTTGAAAGTTTTTGAGTTATATACAATCAAGAATAAAACTATGTATAGGTGTTACTAGGTAAAATGACACTAACTGATGCATCTCATGGGAGACTCCCTATCATGGTGTCCTATATCAAGGAGAAGAGTCAAGTGTGATCATGAATCACAATGGAGATGCTGAGACTAGGGCTATGAAATCTAGATATGTTGTAAATGCTATAAAATCTTTGAAGTAGAAATTGGATATGGGGTCCCCCTATAACTCTAAAAAGTGGATGCATTTGTAGGGATCTTAGGGACCCATCTAGTAGTAAGATAAGCTTACTAGACATGTGTTTTATGTGTAAAAACATGAGATCTCAATGATACTACCCTAGGTGTGAATACTGTAGCTAGAAGCTATATAGAATCTTGAAACTATGACTGCTTTGAAAGAGACCCCTACGAAGGTGTATGAACTCTCTATGCTGGTGACGCATCCCTCAACTGTGTCTAAATATATACTAAAAGAAGAACTAAAACTGGTGGCTAAACTGAAACTGTGGATTGTAAAGTAGAATATGGATCTGAAGTGGGGAGGGGTAACTCATATGGAACTCCATTAACTATGATAACTTGATTAACATGAATGAATTTTATTCATCTATGAACTATAGAATGTAATACTCAAATTTTTTGAATCCATGGTTGACCAAGTAACATATCAAAAACTCCTATACTAGAAATAATAATGAATGGTGTGGCCATATGTGTTGGACCAACTTGTAAAAGAAGTACCATCTCACCCAATGAACTTTGTATGTGCCCACTAAATTTTTTGACAACTATGTCTGTCAGAGTAATATCCTACTCTAAATATCCCAAATGCTACAATAATGTCATAGTGCACATGTTCGCACTGGATCTATTTTATATGAGAACACTATGAATAAGATGATTATGAATGTGAGCTCTAATAAAGAGTGCATGATAATCCATATCATTCTTAATGATATCCTATTTTGAGAAGGAGATGGTAGGTCTGGTTATAACTCTAGATTTGTATACACTAATCATGTTACTCAAAGGATGTAACTCAACTAAAGGTTCCTTGTATGCATCTGGTGGGGGATGTGCATGATATCCATGATGAACCCATAACATATCCCCTGTATCCTATTTGAAATGTTGTGGAAAAGGATCTAAAAATATTTTCAATGCTTTAACTTGTGTTGGCTTGGCCTGAGGAGGCTCAACTAAAGTGCTAAGATCAATATGATTACCATTTATTAAATCCTATATCTTGTGTCTCAAACTAATGCATCTATTTTTTGTATGTCTTGGTGCCCTATGAAACTCTCAAAATGCATGCTGATCATATCCCTATAGAAGAGGCTTTGTTGGGTCAAATTTTTGAATAGGAGGGAGAGATATGATGTTACATTCCAATAACTATTGTAAAACTCTAGCTAGAGAAACTGGTAGATTGGTAAAGGTACACTAATGAAGCGCTTATAAAATCACTCATTGAGGGGGATCTAAAGCTATATTGACTATAGGTTGAATCTAAATCTTGTTATCATTGACCTTTACTTTGTATGGTACTTTACTATTACTCTTTTTTGTTGTGTTTGCGATACTTGTTTACTTGAGTTTGCCCATTGAAATTAACTTGACTTCTCATTCCTTTAGGGTGTGACACAATTCAATTAAGGAAGATAATATTTTAAACATAATTGATTCATGCAAAGCTAGTAGAAGACTCTATTTGAAGAGATCTTATAACTCTTGATCGACCATGGGGCTAGTCATCTTAGCCAAGATAGTCTTATATCGAAGAATAAAATCTACGAGATGCTCATTGGCACTTTGTTTCTATTTTTAAATTTGGGAATATAAAACCTTATCACCAATGTTAATGATGAAATGAGCTAGTAAAATGTTGACTAAAGAATTGAATTCATTGACTGACTGATTTGGAAGACTATAAAACCATTGTAAACCATAATATTTTAGGCTTTATGGAAATAGTTTGGTAAGTATCCAGTCATTTTATATATAATCCAAGCATGTTATATGAAAGACTGTTAAATGTGTCTCTAGATCACCTTTTCTATCATATAAGGTAAGCTTGGGTTGAACAAAATCTTGTATCAAGGGTGTTAAAGCAATGTGACATGTCAATGGTGTATGTAGAAGAGCAAAAGAATCCAAGGCCTGTGTAGGTCTAGAGGCACCTTTCTCAAGATGTATCACCTTGGATTGAAGAGATTTTATCTCTTACACAAGGGCTACCACATTAGGAGACAAAGATGTACTAGTTGTATGTAGTGGCATAGAGGAAGTTTGTGCTATTGTAGGGGCTTGTTGAGACATAGTTTCCCCCCTAGTGTCATTTACAATTGGTTGCTTTGATTGAATGGAAGACTCAACTTGCTTAGAATTTTTAATTTACATGATGGATTGCAAGATAAGAGTATGATATTTGTGCTGTTCCCTAAGTCTTTCTCTAAAATTTTTTATAATCAAGTCTTTATTGAATACAACTTCATTATCAACAATAGGTGGAAGTGGATCAATAGTCCAATGTGGTGGATGAACATTAGTGTGTACATTATCACTTTTATTTTCATACTACTCATTATCATAGTTATCCTCATGAAAATTTGTGTAACCTAGATGTGTAAGACTTATAATAGGAACCTAAGCTAGTTGTTTATCCATGGTATATGGTCAGGTTGAATGAATCTAGGTGAATTTAGGAGGGTTTCCACTAAGTCTTGCACTTCATCTCAAAGGAAGAGATGCAAGGATCTTAGGGGACATAAGGAAAATAACTTTAATGATGGAAGATAATATTAAATAGATATAATCTAAACAAGGAATTGGAATATGCATAAAAAGGATATGAATCTCACAAACATTTAAGGTTATACCTCAAGAAGCAATGGGACCTAGTATGGGAAACTAGGGTTTTAATAGATAATTATTTGACCAATTACTATGAAAATTTGAAATTGAAAGTGAATTTTTCAGTTAGATATAGAAGTAAAAAATCAAAATTTTATTTTTAAATTAATGATTTAATGGGACCTAGTAGATACAACTAGGGTTTTTAAAAAATAAATATTTTTGAGAATTACTATTGAATTTTAAAATTTGAATAGATTTTTTTGATTTAAATATGCTAGTAAAAGTTCAAAAAAAATTGGAAAATTACTGGGACCCAGTATGGTCAACTAGGGTTTGAAAAAAAATTATTTTAAAATTTACTACAAAATTTTAAAATTTGATGCAAAATTTTGATTTTATTATGAAGGTAAAAAATTGGAAAAATCAGTAGGAAATTTACCCTAGGGTTTCTAAGGTTTTTATGTGCAAACAAAGTAAGTCAGGTTCACTAAATAATTTAACCTATTTAAGAATATTGGTGTATTATTCATAATTTAGATAAAGGTCTGAGAAAAGTAAACTAGTCAATAATTATGCCATAATTAACCCACTAATTTATTAATTTTGATTGTTATTTAGATTTTCTAAAAATAGATAATGAGTAAAGATAAATATAACTTAGCTTAGAAATGTGTTGATCTAACTGAGATAGAAGCTGATATTGACTATGCAAAACTAGGACAATATTAGGAACTTAGATCTAGCTTTCATTTAGTGAAAGGATAGGAGTGTCAAAAATAGGACACTTCGAGGTCTAGTGCTATAGGCCTCTTCCTAATGCTATTGTCTAAACTGGTCACAAAGGTCTATGCTTTCTAGGTTCTATCTTCCACTCCTATATGACCCTACCTATGAAATTGTGAAGCTTAAATCTTGATAAAGCTCTTTCTAGAGATGATTTATATTTGATCTTGGGTATCTAATAAGCTTTAATAAGACTAAAAAAAGAGGGGGGTTAGTATGTGTAAGATGCATTGAATGTGCTTCACACCCCATGTGTGGGCACACTGCCTGCATACCAATACTCTGAAGAGGGATCAATCTATATGTAGTTATTTTAAAAGTGCTTAGTGTAATTTTGATATGATAATGCAAGAAATGTTAAAACTAGGTGTGTTTGAAGTGGTTAGGGGCTGGTGTAAGGATTTAAGTAATCTTGTAAGTGTATTGACTAGCTGTATGCAAAGAATAGGGAAGATTACTTGAATAGTCTTACTTGTATTCTTGCTTGCTTAGTGATATTTACAAACCCTTTTCAAATGATCTTTGAATGGGCTTATATAAGGATCTATTGGCCATGGGTTGAATGAGCTCACATTAGGCTAATAAGAAGAGGGGTAAGAATTGAAAGGAAATAGTAATTTGAGCTCAAAAGTGATTGGATAAGAGTGCCAAAAAGGGGACACCATAGGGTCCAGTGCTATAGTCCAAGTTGGGCACTATTGTCCTAAGGGTATGGGACCTGAGAGGATGGAATAAACATGGAAAAAGGGTCCTAGCTAAGATATAATGAGGTCTTGAAAGCCTATATATGACTAGGAATAAATGGAAATGTGCCTATGAGGGTTAAGAGAGTAATCAAGAGGGAAATAGGGGTTGGGTGTCATTAACCACACTCAAGTTACAAATTTTTACATTTTATATGACTATAGTGGGGATGCCAAGTTTAAGCATCATAAAGTAATTATTTTGATTCAAATATTTTTGAGTTTAAATGTGTTACTGACAAGTGTCAAGATCACAAAAACTTGGAGTAGATCTAACCACGAGCGGGTGATTAATGATGTCAATGGGTCTAGAAGATCCAATGGAGCATGTTAAATCATGCATCAAAGATCAATGATAAGATCGTAGTCAAAAGGTTAGTGTATATTAATATTGAGCATGGGAATGACAAGTGTTAAGATCATAGGATCTCATACAAATATTTAATGGTGCATGGTAAACTGACAAAGCTAGTGGGTCTGACTAAGATTAATGGTGCATGATCCATCATACCAAAGTAGATCAACATCAAGTAAAGTTCAATAAATCTATGAATATCAAAGACAAATACATAGTTTCCAAGCATCATGACTGTGATAACTACTAGGTAGATCAAGGATGTGTATTCAATCCATGTAAAGTAGATCAATGATTCACTTAAGGTCAAAGGGTCAATTGAGCTTAGAATGAATACGAGGCCACCACATAATGAAAGCACAAGAATAAAATAGAAATAACTATGGGACCCATATAAAAAATGAGGAGTTGATAATTGACACCATATAGAAAGCTAAACATAGATCATTGGTCGATGATGAAGCTCAAAACTAGTAGACTCCTAAGGAGATAAATGGAGTAGATTTAATCAAATCTCCAAATGGCATGAGATGATGACACATGTCAAAAAATGATAGTATAGTGTGGTTGAGATATTGGCATGAAACACATATTGTGTTTTTTGATAGACTCAAATTAGTTAAGAGCTATTAAAAGAGCATTAATGTAAGGAAAAGTGGGAGAAGGAATGGTGTGATTGTTGCAACTATTTTTTGAGGTGGCTCTGATCAATTAAGAGTTTTTAAGGAGCATATATATAGGGTGGTTGTAACTATTATTTTGAGTGTATTTGAACTTATTAATGACGCATTTAACACCAAAATTTTCTCTCTATAGCTTTTCTTTCTTCTCATAAATGTAGGCATTGAGCTTTTGATTATCATCCCTCGACTGGGTATAACAACCCTTTGCTAAAATCACTTTGTAAAATCTTTGAATCAATATAAGACAACTTTAGATTCTAGTTTAATGTTAAGTTTACTTTATTAAAATTTAATTTATATAATTAATGTTGTCTATTAATCATCTATAGGTGCTTCAAGTACCTTGCTTGAAGACTGTTAGTTTCTTATAGTTTGTGTGAAGTGTTAGCTAGTGAGGTTTCTCTTGAAGTGTCATATGTCCATAGTGTCTTACATAGACATATCTCTTTTTTCTTTCAAGTTTTAGGTATATTTTCAACCTTCATACAAAATACTCATGTTCGGAACCTTTTCATAGAATCTACTCAATCCTTATCCCCATTGGATTCATTAGTAGTCATGAAAGTGTCCAAGTTAAGAGTGGATCATTGAATACTTGGTGCATCACCACACTTAAACTAAGTTTTAATTCATGCATTTTCTCCCCTTTTCATCCCAATAGATTAATTTTTAATAAGAGAGATTCAAATTATCATATATAAGGAAATAGCCTCATTAAGAACCCTAGAAGTCTAACCCAAAATTAGGTAACCCATAGCCTAAGGTCATTCCCATGTTGGAATAGGTTTGAGAGTAGGAATTTAACACTTCTAATTTCTACTAGGGTATAACCTAAGTCTCCAACACTACCTTTATCACCCCATGGGTAAATTTTTGCCAAAGGGTCATGCTTTTTGGTCTGAAGAATGCTGGTGTAACTTACCAATGTCCCATAACCTATATCTTTCATGACCTTAACCATAAAACCATGAAGGAATACATAGATGACCTCCTTGGAAATTCTAAATGTCATAATGATCTTTTGGCAATCCTCAAGGTTATCTTTAAGTGCCTTATCCACTTCCATGTCTACCTTAACCCCAAGAAGCACATCTTTGGGGTCTTGTCAAGTAAACTTATTGGCTTTATTATTTATCTCCATGAAATAAAAGTTGATCCTACTAAATTCAAGTCACTCCTTGACATGCCTCTTTTGAATAACCTTAATCAACTTAAAAATTTTAGGGGAAGCTCAAATCCACTCATTGCTTCATCTCTCAACTATCTAATAGATGTCAGCCCTTACATCATCTTATTTAAAAATATATTTCCTTTAAGTGGAACAAAGACTATTAAAAGGCCTTTGACTCACTCAAATAATATCTTCTCTCCCCACCTATTCTTCTCCCTCCAAAAAATTATCAACCCTTCTATCTCTACATTTCTACCAAAGATCATTCCTTGGGTACCATGCTTACACATCATGATGATCAACATAAAGAGTAAGAAATATATTATATGAGTTGAACACTTATAGAGTATGAGACTCATTATACCCACACTAATAAATTGTGCCTTGCCTTTGTCTTTTTGGATTTCAAACTCCATCACTACCTCCTTAACCATAAAACCTTTGCCATAACCAACACTAACCCACTCAAGTACATGCATTCTAAGCCATATCAAAATCAACGTATAGCTAGATGGCTCATGTTTTTTGTCTAGTTAAATCTTGAGTTCCTTCAATAAAATTTAATCAAATGGAAAATCATTTCCAACTAATTAGTTGAATCCATTTTAGTAGATAACCAACCCCTTCTACTTGAGTATGTTGATGAGTCCATTATAACTCTGTCACTCAAGAGGACATTACTTATTATATGTCCATGTTCTTTGATGGATCAAAGTGTCAATGTTGTGGGGATGATAGTATCATCCTTATCCCCCTTGATGGTAATCCTCTCCATTTATACTTCAAACTTGACTTGGATTACACAAACAACATGGCTAAATATGAGGCCCTAGTTATAGGTCTCTAAACAACTTTGTCCTTCAGAGTTAAATCAATCAAATTTTTTGATGAATCCAAACTTGTGGTCAATAAAATCATATTACCAATATAAAAATTATGTTTTACAAATTTAAAAATAATTGGTATATGTACTCTTGACATCATTTAATCATTACCTTATTCAAGCCACTCCATGATCTACAATCAAGTTTGCCAACACCATGGCTTTTCTTACTTCCCCAATCCCATCTACACCTTTTGATTCTAAAATATTTGTCACCATCCATCACCTTAATGAACCCTCTTATACCAAATCATACTTCCCTTCCATCTATAATGTGGAAGAGGCCCAACCTGATATTTGGTACAAGAAAATATTTGACTACTTTACCTTAGCCATTATCCCTTCCAATCTCTCTAGAAAATGATAGATGGTATTTTGTATAGATTAACTCACACTATACCATACTATGGGTAATTATTTACATTCAAGGATTTGATGGTCTTCTTTTTATATGCCTACATAGACATGAAATCTTTCATGCTATCAAATAAAGGCATGAGGGGATTTATGGAGGACACTTTAGTGGTCTAGCTGTCACTAAATACATCCTTCACCTTGGCTATTATTGGCCTACCATTAACCAAGAATGTTTTGATTAGGTAAATAAGTGTGTCAAGTGTCAACAACACACTAATTTGCATCATGTTCCTAGTCATGGTCTTCAAGTCTCTAAATATTTTTAGCCCTTCTCTTAGTGGGGATTATATCTCATTGGTGAAATCAACCTTTATTCTTTACAACGACATCATTCTATCATCACTACAATAGAATAATTCACCAAGTGGGTGGAAGCTATTCCCCTCATCTTAACCAAAGCCGATAGGATTGTTGCTTCATTAACCATCACATTATCTATCACTTTTGTGTTCCTCATAAATCCATCACCAATAATGGCAAGTCATTTTAAAAAAAAATTAAGAAATATTTATGACACATTTGGCATTATGTTAAGCTTATCATACCCATACCATCCATAAGATAATGTATAAGCTAAAGCTTCTAATAAAATGCTTAATAAAATGATAAATAAAATGGTCAATGAATATGGTATGGATTGGCACTTATACATTCCTTTCTGTCTTGTCTTTAGAGTTAAGGTTTTATTGCCTCTCAAAGTCCAAATTTCCTCCCTTCATTTATCCCTAAAGGATATCATCTCAAAGGGTGATTATAATAAAAAATGTTTAGCCTAAATTGAGCTACTTAACAAGCATCTTTTGGATGTGCTTAACCATCTTCATATCTATCAAGAGTGAATTAATAAATCACCTAAGAGAATGAGAATTCAATATCAAAGACCTCATCTTAAAGGAAAATCAACATGTAACCAACACAAAAAGAAGCAAGTGGGACAAGTTTGATTTTAATTTGCTTGGATTGTATATAATAATGTATAAGTATGGGTTAGGATCTTATCAGTTATAATCTCTTAAAGGGAAACTAGAACCTGAGCCACTCAATGCTTCACATCTATGTTCATTAATTTATTAAAATAAGCTCTACATCACCATCTATCTAACTTAAGCTCATCCCTTATTTTATGAGATTATCACCTTCATCCCCTTACTTTGAGGATAACTGATTAAAACATAGAATCATGTAATTATTCATCATATTTTTAACTTCAATCCTAAATATGGGTACCACAACTCTACCCATGGCATGATTTTCATGGATACTTTTTGTCCCTAATAGGATGGAATCCCATGGTTGTTATGTCTTAAATCATCCTCTCACCCACTATTCAACCTTCTTGTGTTATAGTTTTGCCTTCATAAAGGTAAGAATTAAGCCTATATAAGTAATTATATATCTATAAAAACAAATAAATAATAAATATTAAATATTATTGGTCATCTATAGCATTTTAGTCTTCTCCCTTGAAAGATAGTTGCCAAAATAACCCAAAATTGCTTAAAATAATATAGACCACTCCCTTAAAGGACAACTATCCAAGCCTAACAAATCAAAATCTTAAACCACTCCCTTGAAGGATGGCTAAGTCAAACATTTGTCAAAGTAATCAATCTCATGGAAGCTTCTTGAATTGATCAGCTTCCCCAGCCCCTCAACAAATAACAACATCAAAAGGACCCATAGTCAAAAATTCAAAAAAGCAAAAAATTAGGAAGCTGCAATCAAATTTCACAAAAGTCAAAAAGTAGACTTCATGCATCAATCAGTCTACACCAAATAAGACATACAATTATTTACAATAGCTCTTTGGTCACCTACAGAAGGGGTAGGCTATGCCCACAAGAAGGTACCACTACCATCCATCTCCCTTTTTACCCTCCACAAAATAAGGGATTGTGAGCTTACTTAACACTATGTGATCAAGATACTTCTTAATAAACCAATGAATGTTAATGTGAAATATATGAAGGGATTATGTTTATAATATGATCCACCTTTCTATTTTTGGTCCTCACCATTGAAATAACATCGTGTCTCCTTCTTCTTCATCGTATCTACTTGTTGATACATTCATTAAGGCATTTATCTCTTGATTATTTACCATTATTTTCTCATTTCCTCTAATTTCTTACCTCTTCTTACATATAGAATTTTACCCAAATTAATCTATATGTTAAGATGGTTTTTAACATTTTAAATCATCTCTCATTTCAAATCAAATCAATGAAATCATAACATTAAGAACATTATGTGTTTTATTAAATGATTGTCACATTTTATAATCATCTACATCATTCATTTAGGTGTTGTTATCATAAAAACATTCTATTTGGCATACATCATCATTATATATTAAATCAACATGTCATATCAATTTTTTAACAACTCATTTATCTAGGAAATCTTGCTTTTCACCATGTCTAAATCAAATTAAATCTATCCCATAAAATCCATTATAACTTTTATGATAAAGTGAATAACCACATTTAATCATTTTTATAAACTAGATAAATGAATCAGACCATTATGTTATCCATCACATATGCATCTAAGTATGAAATCACATAGATTCATTAAAATCCACATTTAAAACATTAAATTAAGCATACACCTACTAACAAGAAAAATGTTAAACCATCTACACATGTCATACTTAACCATAGCATCATAAACCAATCATAAAATAACATACATCATCATAACTTGAATCAAAATTATATATATATATATATATATATATATATATATCAATTTCAATGTCTCTTAAAATGGCACATACATCTTGTTGCATCGACTCATAGGCTAGAGTCAAAATCATAATAATACAAAAAGTCCAATGGTCTATGGTGTAGGGGTACTGCTATCCCTTGGATCTTGTCCATCTCTCTAAATTGTCTAATCACCTACAGATGCTATGACTCTATTAGGTGGCATACTACTAGGTCCCCTTGACACAACCTACTTTGTTATATACTTTACACACTAGGGAACATATGTAAGATTGCTAAAGACATGCCCCTCATAATACTTCAACTCCTCCACTACCACAACATATCTTGATAATAGAATAGTCTGAGATGGTCCCATGGATGATCATCCTCTTGTATATCTCATAACATCCCATTTAGTTGATACCAAGGTCACCTATGCCTATAATCCATCCCTCTCCTGAGTAGTAGTAACTAGCTGACCCTATGCAAAATTTATCTCCTATGTGATGGTGGCCAATTGTGCCCATACATAATCTCTCTCCTATGTAACAATAGATAGTTATCCCCATACATAGTCTTTCTCATGGGTGATGGTAACTAGTTATACTTGGAGACTATCTCTCTCCTATGTCCTCACTACTAGCTACTCCTATGTCATGTCCCTCTCTAATGTCATCAAATATAGAACTAAATGTTCCATAGCCAATTATACTCTCACCTAATCATTCTCTATGGCCACAATCTATCTATTAGGGGCATCCACCTCCATCAGATTCTCCTACTCCATCTCCACATTCACAACTTGCTATCATCCACCATCTCCTCCAGCTAGACCCTATCTTGCATTTCCACCAAATACTATAGCATATTGTCCTAAATACTAAATAATGTACTCCTAATTCACCCCAACATCATCAACACCTACAAGAACTAGTAGATCCTTATATAGTGGTTCCTTCTTTGCTAGCTGTGGTGGAGGTAATGGTGCATCTACATCCTCATATCTATATCTTGGGAATGCTCTCAGGACACCCTGTACTAGGTCATATTATCTCCTCATATAGTCAAAGGGAATCAAATCTACCTCATACTCTCACCTCCCATAAATCTATTTGATTCTTTGCACATAAAAAATCTATGCAATGAACCCCCTCCATGATGGGGAAATATGCGTATGGTCTCCAAACAATCTCTCTATCAACAAGTGCATCCAACCACTACCTATACCATGAAAAATATTTCACCTCCCCACCTACTCATGGTGGCTTCATATTTGATCTCCATCTCATAAAACCAATTCTGAATCTGACCTACTTTTATGCATGCCATGATAATCCAATTGGTTATATGATAGTAATATGCTCATATACCTAGTAGTGAAGTAGGAAGCATATACTCATCCCATAGTGCCTATGTACTTGATATATAGCTCATAATAAAACTAAACCAATAATGTTGGAGCCCATATAAATACTATCTAATCCTTGAGCATATTCACCAAAAACCTATCAAAGCATAAGGAAATCTACTCCCATTTGAGTTAGGTGGTGCATTATAGGTGACTGCTATCATCATCATCATCATATGTTACCTACCCTCAGTATTTATATGGTAGATATCCTTGAATTAGAATCCCCCAACATGCCATTGGGCCTCTAAAAAGTGTTCTCCAAATAGTAGGTCCATATATTCATCCTTTTCATCATTGTAGATAGGCTCCATTGCTAGACCTTGTATGGGTAGCTTCAAAATCCTATGCACATCCTCTAGAAGAATGGTAATCTCCCTTATTGGAATTATGAATGTTTTGGTAGTTGGGTCCCATCTCTTGATGAGGGATACCAACATCAGCATATCTTAGGGCATGTACTAATAATACTACATGCCACCTAAACCCATCACTATCATATGATCCCAATCCACCCTAGTCATGTCTCTATGTAGTTCCTCGATAAGTGGTAACACCTTATCCTTTATCATTAGTAACACCCTCACCTATAGGTTTAAATAAATGACTTAGTTTACCTAATGATTTTAACCAAGGCCCACAAACATTTCACCTATACTACCCTAGTCACTACACTTAAACACCCACCTATGTGCATCCCTTACCCATACCAACAAACGTACATGCCTACCACTAAGCTCTTATCTACGATAACACCCTTAAATATTATATCACATACCTCATTCTCCTTCCCCTAAGCCTCACCCTTGTCCAAACACTCTAAAATAGTAATCAACTTATTTTCCACCTTTTAAAACCCTTTTCCCCCCTTAACCTTGACTTCAGGCCCAACATCAGTTCAGTCTCACTTGATACTAGTTCTTTATTGGACTAATGTTGGTTGACACTCAATTGACACTAGTTAGGTGTTGTGGTCTGATGTTGGTCCCATTTTGACTAACATCATATCCCTATCGATCGACATCAGTCATTATGTGTTATTGCCAAGGCCCTAAACCTTAGGTTTTCTTTCACACCTACACATGACCACTACTCTCCCACCCAATTTTACTACTAATTCCATACAATCTACCTCATTAATAGAAATATTAAAAAGAAACAAATCCCCCTCCCTACCCAAACCAATTCCATTTACACATCTAAAAACATTTAAATGCATACAACATAATTCAAACACTAGACAAAACTGAGTACCTACCTCATTTCATGAACACTGCCATGGTGGTACCTATTGCATAGCCACCACTCAACCTCCACCCTTAAATCATCCTCCAAATCAGTATATCTTCACCTTAATTTATTCCACTTGGTCCCCACTTTCCAACTTGGCACCCTCTCTAATAACTCCCGTTCCATTTGCCACTTCCTCACGGTCCACTCAACCTTCTCTCATAGTCAATCATACAAACCACCAATTGTTCACACCAATCATTTTTTTAAATGACAAAATGATAGATAATACCCATAATATTTTGAAATTTTCAATCATTTTCCCCCTTTTTAGGGTTTATTTAGTGATCGATGTTGGTCACCACTAGGGTTAGGGTAACTGATGTCGATTGACACTAACTAACATCAATTGACATAATTAGGGTTTTTCTCTCTTACCACCCCTTTTTCACCTTAGGTATCCCTTTAATACCATGGCATCACCAATTATATATTACCTATGGTCCCTCTTACCCACTTTTTCACATATAGTTTACAACTTTTCCTTGATAACATTGACCGCTTCTCCCACCTTACCATAATCCACAACATTCTAACCATTCATAACTTTTGTACGCATCTTTTTTGGGTGCCTTGGAGTACACCCACTTGTAATTACAACACCTACCACCCATTACATATTCTCAAAATCACCCTAATTTTATCTCCCTATGAACACAAAAAATAAGAATAAAGACTTGCATTTATAAATGTACCTATATCATCTACACCTAATGATGTGGCCTAGTTCACTTATCACTTGTCTTCCTATGTGTCACCTTATTTGTCACTTTGTTCCATCATAAAAACTTTTCTTAGGCATAATTTATGACCTTTCAATATGTTTCATCTTATGCACCCTTTTTTGCTTCTATGCCTAACCACACTCACCACCTTGACATTCCCATACCTACTTATCAAACCTGCACCTGACTTCATTTTTACCTTGTCACCTCCTAGTTTGAGTGGAAACACCTCCTCCCATACTTTGGGCATCAAAATTTACACTTCACCATTTTATTCTATTTTATATCTTGTGGATGTAACCTATGTAATAAAAAAGGGTAAAATGTAGACACTAAAAAACCGCACCACATGATTCTAGTTATCATAAAAAACCCCTTGGCCCCCTTGGCCCCTTTGGGTTAGGATATTTATTAAAATCCTTAAACACATCCATTTACCCCATTTTGGTCAATTTAATTAATTAATTAAGTTAAATAATCCTATTTACACCTCCCCACCTAGACCCATGGCTAACTGATCAACACCTAGCCTTAGGACTATTTCCCACCTTGTCATTTAATGCCTTAACCTCCTAGACCTCTTCTTCATAAATAACCTTAGACCAATTTCATTAGTCTTAATGGCCAAACTTAAGTGTGAATGACTAATTTTAGAAAAATTAACTATATCTCCCTTGACTGACTTGATCACCCCTCATCGATGTTGGTTGACCAGGATCGATGTTGATTACTTAAGGTAACCCAAAGACCCTACCTCAAGAGGATGAAAATTTTGAGTGAGAATAATAACTCTCAATAAAATCCAGAGATATTTTAGTATTTTAGCACCTCAATATGAAGAGTTTAAGTATCATTACTTTGTTCACATTATTCCATGTTTAACAAATAGCCTATATTCAACTTTAGGACTTTTCCAAGCCAAAAAACAGCAAAATATAAGTATCTTATACTTATTTTAAGTTAGTTTATTTAGGTTTCAGTAGTTTAGTATTCATATCCACTTCCCATTTCTCCCCATATCCCCTTTTATGTTGGAGTTCTGCAAGTCCAAGCACTCCTTCCACCAAACACCCCTTGAACATTTCTAAGCACTTGAGTTTCAACCCTTAAGTTTGATATCCTTGAGAACCTATTTTTTCCTCATGACCATCATCCAACCCCAAACAACCTAAAAAAGCCTTCCTGCAACTAACCCAAAACCCATTCTACCCAAAACCAGGAACCCATAATAACTAACATCAGTCACCTTTAACTAGCATTGGTCATCCCCTGACTGACATTGGTTACCTTAATTGGTATTGGTTGCATAGTGATTGGTATCAGTCACTGTGTAATTTATTTTCCCAAAAATGGCAAGCTAATTCCACCCATTAGCCCTTACCCAAAGTCTAGTTTTTTAACTTCTATCATATCACAGGGTCTTAAACTATTTTTTGAAGTAGGTTTTATCATTTTAGCATTAATTTTTAACAATTTAATGCCATTTTGATAAAATAACTCATTTCTCTTTAAAAGCATTTATTTCATTATGATTGGATACTTTCTATTACTTTATACAATGCATCTCTTTTCATTTTCAAAGCTTAACTTATTTAAAGAGTGTATTAATAGCCCTATAAGGAAGTCTAGTACTTATTGGATCTAGAATTTTCTAGGTAATCCCCACCCATCTATATTACTAATCAATATGTTTCTATCTTCTTTCCTATTGCAGGTCATCCTCCCAAGCCAAATGGAGTTCTCTACATCATCTATATTATGAGCATGCAACTAAATCCAGGTTCTTCTAAACCATACCCTTTTTAAAAAGTTTTTACTTGTTTTCTTAAAAAAATAAAAATAAAATAAACATAAAACATAGTGAAACAAAATATATAATATTTTTGTAGAGATAAATCAGTTTCAATAGTTTATTTTTTCTTAGCATTTCATTGTTAAATAAAAAAGAACATTAAATGAGTTTGCATCACTAGATTATCTAGATAAATATGTAGTATATTAAGTGTGTTATTTTTTAAATTGTACATAAATTCTAAGGGCCTGATAATAATCAAGCTAAGGAGAACAAAGGGCCTATGAGATCATTTCTTAAAGATCCCTGTAGAATTTTACAAAACTAAGAGAAATTTTTTAATCCTTAAAGGTAACAAAGGGGATCATCAAACTAGTTTTCACATATTTATCATTTACCAAGTTTGGCCTTACATTTCTAAAATGGAACTACTCTTCCAAAAGCATTTGGATGATTATAAGCATCTAGTTGATTATAGGAGTACTCTTTATTTTCTCAAGTTTTCTTACATTTTGTTCTCATCATTGTATGGACTTACTTTACACTATTTATTTTTGTAGCTTTCTCCAAATTTTTACAATATCAAATATTCCTCTTAAACTCCCTCTCGTCACTTATTGTAACAAAAAAAGTTATATAATTAAATTTTATTTTACTATTTTAAATATAATGTTTATTTTTATAAAGAAGGGTTTTATAAAGTGAAGAAGTGTAAATTAGTTTGACCATTGACCCCATCTTAAATTTTGTGTAGGAAGGGTTAAGAAATAATACTTACATATTTATGGTGTATGCAACATTGAAAAAAGAGGTTGTGTGTTTTTTCATATGATGCAACAATCCATTGTGTGATGAGAAGATGTTTTGTTTCACGATGAGTTTGAGCAATGACTAAGTAGTGGGCAGGGGTAAAGCCATACAAAACATGAAAGTGGTGAAATATTTTAAGGTTGCACTAAGTAGTGATGGTGAGGGGAAATAACATGGTTTTTAAAGTGGTATTGTACACCAAATGACCCATATTGTACAACAAACCTAGATTTAAGGCAACTAGTAGATTTGCATGCCCTACCTCTGTTGTAGAGGGATACACAACTTATAGGGAGACATCATATTTGATTGGTCATTTTCTATTGTCAAGGGTGGATGAAAATGTCATGATAACAAACTTGATTATATCAGGGCTCTACATTCAATGTGTGGCTCAAGTCACAACTATAATGCTGTTGTCATGGAGATAAGACTTTAAGGTTCAAGAAGTTATATTTATATATACTAATTATAAATATAATATATTATATAAATGATTATATTATTTATTTATATGTATAAATATTATTGCATGTTATTATAATATATAAGTTACTACTACCCCCCAACACACATATTAATAATATATGTAATAAATAAATATTTTTGTTATTAAAATATTACTATATTATATATAACTCTATATATTATGTTTTTATTATAATAATTAAATATAGATTTTAATCTTTATGTATGCATGTATGTATTATGTGTGTGTATAATATAAAAATATATCATATAATAATAATAATAATTATTATATATTTATAATTATTAGTAATATAATATATTATTAAATATATTTAACATATTGATTATTACTATAATATTATATAATGTATTATTATCATATTATAATAATATATAGTATTATAGTTAATATTGTTATATAATTTCATGTAGTTTATATATATATATATATATATACATAATTTTGCATAAAACACAACTTTCAATTAATTAGTCCAAATAATTTAATAAATAACCATTGGAAATATGAATACACATAACACATTACCCTAGATTGTCAGTTATTAGTCATCTATAGCTGTCAAAAGATGTGGCACCTTTATTCCATGGAGTTGCACAAGTGTTTGGCTATCTCTTCTGGAAATTTTGGCCATTTTAAATCTACAATTGAATTCATGGGATTTGGAATTAAGTGAAAATAAGAGAAAGAATGTTAACTTCCATGGATTATATAATATAATATGACAAATATTGATTCATATTATTGTATCAATAATATTTTGGTAGAAAGTGGCTTTGAAACTTTAATGAGTCTCTTTATACATAATACTTTTGTGTGTTGAATGATTTGGAGATTGTGCTAAAGGTACAAAATGCATAGGGAAAGGAAATAAGTATTAAGTAGGTAATAGACTAAAGGTATGTATTAGTAGCAAATTATTTGGAATAAATTCAAGCTCTGGTGGTATTAAGACTTCTCTCCAAGATTTTGTAAAAGGGGGATGTTGTTTTTATCATCTTTACAAGCATTAAAATCACCTATAGTAAAATATCACAAGAATAAATATATAAAACATGACATCATGTATGGTGAAGTCTTATACCTCCACAAGTGATTTGAATTTCATTTTCATAAGAAATCAACTAGAATTGTTAAGAAATGGGTTGTTTCAATAGGATCATTCAACCTAAAGTATGTAAGTACATCATATCTTAAATTAAAAAAATAAGGAACCTCTTTTAGGAAATAATATTATAAAGAGTAGATATGGAAAAACCTATTGGAAGTAGCTAATGAGAATAATGAGAAGCAGCGGGGGGGGGGGGGAGGGGTGAATCAGTTGCACAATAATGCATATTCTATTTTAAACATCATTCTATGAAGCATATATGAGATATCAATGAATAAAAAAATAATCACATAAGTACATCATAATATAACATAAGAGATTATGTGGGAAACCTCTTGGGGAATAAAAAACACTAAACCATGCACATGGAATACTATCCTACAATGACAAGATTCAACATTTAATGAAGCACCCACTTCACAAAGAGCACCAACCCCTACTTAGTTAAGCACTCACCCAACTAGTCTTCTACAAGATCGAACTTTCAAGGAGAATCCAACCCCATAGGAAACCAAACACCAACTCAAATCATACAAAGTTTCTTCTGCAAGATCCAACTTACTTAGAGCCACCAAACACTGCCAACACCCAATCAACAAACTTTGACTCTCCACAATAGTATGGGCACAACCATGATCTAAAACTGCACCAAATTGGTCTTAAAATACATATTAAACATATTAATACACTTGAATCATAATTAATCAATACATAACATATCAGACACACCTTTTCCACTAAGTTTCTCAAGACTGCCAATGACTCCAAAAAACTAGTTATGTAATCATGATTTTCTAGCATATTGAAAAGCACTTTCAATGAGAACCAAAGAATCAAAAGGGATTTAAGATTATTATAAAATATAACCAAAATATTTTATTACATCCATCTATTCCATAATATATCAAACACATCACTTACTCTAGTACACTTGGAACTATCATTTTGTCTCAAAACATAGTCATAGTGAACATGACTCTTAACACTTGTGCAGACACTTCCTTGATCTTCCAATGCATTAATGTGGTCCTTTAACATCATTATATAAACTTAAATCACACATACATAAATTTATAATAGAAAATAAATAATTTATAGATCAATATCTAAACTCAACCTTTCACTATTCACCTTTACTTAGATAAGCCACTTTGAGATCATCTTATCACCTAAACTAAACCTAAATTAACACTTACTTGGAAAAGGGAGAGAGATTAACAATAATATCTAAAAGCATATAAAATGAGGTGATGCAGTAGTAATTTAAACACTTATAATTGCATAATACACACTATAAGACACATTCAATATTGAAGAAGATCACTTCACTCATTTTTTATTTGCCCTCACATAAGTATTTAAAAAAATGCATTGACTAGATATCAACCGAGCATGGGAGGATAGTTATCCACTTACAAACTAATAAAAAAACTATATATTGCACTTAGAATGACCTATGAGTGCTACTAAAACACTTCATAAAGGTGAGAAAATTTAGACAGAGGCAAGGAAAGCATACATTCACTTAACCACATCAATTGAATTCATAAGACACACTTTAATTCAACTAAAAAATAGAGGAATTTGGTCTTTTATTACATCAAATAGGCGTTATTGTACAAATTTTGGCATAGCCTGGGCAATCCAAAGGAATAAGAGTCTTTTTATCTAAAAATATTAGAGAGTTATTCCCTAAAATGTTTTTATGAGAGAGCTACAATGTGGAAGAAGGTTGAACATACATAGAAAAAAGGGAGGAGAGAGAGGGACTGTGCAAGCAAAAAAACATTGAATGAGGTCCAACTACTTTTGATGGATTAACATTAATTTGAGGATGTTGAGTCATGATATTATCAAGAAGTAAAAAACTTTAAAGCTTTTATAAAATAACTTAACGTTCCACTGTCTTTATCCAACCACCAAGTCTCCTTCTTGGGACTCTACACCACTTTCTACTTGATCTGCTTATGAGGACAAGATCTGTATGTCCATCACTCTGATTAAACTATGACTATGTCTATTTTAGGTGGATGAATATTCTTATTGAATTTTGGATGACATGACCATCATATTTATGCCTTAGTGTGTTCTTTACTACAACCACTGAACATGTATCTACTATAGTATAGAGGTAAAGTAAGTCTTTTAGGTTTATTAAATATTTAAATTAGGAAACTAGGTTGTTTAAGAAATGTAAATGCACCCAGGTAGATATGATGATTATATGAAAACCAATCCCATTTATTGGTTTTCATATAATCATCATATCTACCTGGGTGCATTTACATTTCTTGAACAACCTAGTAGCCTAATTTAAATATTTAATAAACCTAAAAGACCTATTTTACCTCTATAGAGATTTAATGACATCATTCAAAATTCAAATATTTATTCTTATTCATCATGGGATTGTATTCAAAATTGGATCAATGCATCCATCTACTTGAGTCTAGGTTAAAAACTACTTCATCGACCTCCATCAAAAATTTCCTAGGCTTGACTTAGTTCATTGGCCATCAATCATTGATTTGATCCTATCAAATTAAGACACTTGGTATCATTGTGCCTCTTTTGAGACTTATTTAACTTTTAACCTTAACTCACACTGTCAATTCTCTTCTGTATGATTGGACCCAAGATATAGATCTTCTACCAATTTAGCATGGTTGAGACACTTGTCACCCATACTTTTGCTCTTAGGATCCACTAACCTTTTAACCCACCCCTCACCATTAGATCTACTTTATACGATTGAATGTTCTTTGTTGATCTACCTAGACCCACTAATTTGTGCTTCATCTATGCATCATCAGATCTAGATTATGCTTCTGATATCTTACCACTTGTTAGGTCCATATTCATTCCTAGGATCCACTAACCTTTTGACTAATAGCTCACCATTTATAATCTTTGGAGTGTACTATTATCTTTCCGCTTATCTTCATCAAATTCATCCTTAGGGTTCACTAACTTTTTGACCTTTATTTGTTATTGATCTTAGATGGTATGATCTAACACACTTCATTGATCTATCTGAACCCATTGACACTGTCAGTCATTATGTAACATTGGATTTAATTTGAGTTCTTATGATCTTAACACTTGTCATCTACATGTTCATCCTTAGACATTTGAATTTAAATGGTTATTTTTTATCTCTTAAACTTGACATCCCCACACACATTTCATTCTATAAGTTCAATTTTGAAGGCTTGTATCTTGAGATAGAAATTGTAGAGAATGTTCAAGGCATAAAAAATTCATGTCATGCATTCCTTTGACTCTAGTTACCCTACCAAGTACATATATGAGATGCACAATCAAGCTAACCCATCCATTTTTTCATGACATCCTATGATGGTCTGGTCCTTATAGACTTGCTCTTGCCATATTTTGATCTATCAAAGCTTTGGGGAGCCTTTGAGATTTTAAGAAACCCTGATCCAAGCACTCTAACTTCCATGATCACCATGGAAACCTAATAAATCCTTTCACTTGAAATTCTAGACCTGTTTCAAGACTTACTTCTTAAATATCAATAAGTTATACATTAAGCTTGTTTAAAGTGTTTCAAAATCTTTGAAAATTTCATGTGATCTTCTTCTTGAAATCCATATGCTCCATGTGACATTGGATCATTTTTCAATTAGATTCTTATTTTCTATTAGGAAAATTTTAGTATGTAGGCCAAATTTGGCCAATATTACCACTTCTAATCCTTCCACCAAGGGTGGGTAGAGGTGACAAAGATCTTGTGAAGGAACTCCATTGGCACTATTGCCACAATATCATCATAAAATTCTTTGTTAGCCATAAGAAGTTTAAACTTAGCTTGAAAGGCATTTTAAGGGATCCAAAAATGAGTTTCTTTACAAAAAAGGCCTTACATGGTATAGATGCATTTGTGATAAAATCTAAGTGCATGAATCCAAGGAAATTATGCTATGGGAATTGCCTACATGGTTATGATTGATAACCACCAAAGTGATTGCTGGTTGATGAATAACCCATACCTAAATATTGAACCATTCCATAACAACCAAGGTTTGATATTTTCTTAGGCTTTCCAAATACTCTTAATAACAAAGGTTCTCACCACTTTGATTAGAGTGACTAGAGTAATGAGATTGGGAAAACCAAGCCCTTTTTAAGATATGTGACCATAGGGGAACCTTGAGAAATGCAATTCCTGACAAGAATATTCTTGACTTTTTTACCCTCCATTGTATGAATAATCTAACTAGTGTATAAAATAAAATCTTGACAAGAGATATCAGTGGGGCCCATACCACTAGCCTCTTGTGGGAGGCAATAATAATCCTAGGCAATTTTATGGAAACATTTATTGAAGGATATATTGGCCCAGATGAAGTCCCTCAACAATTTTTTGAGTTTGTTGATGGCTTGTTTGGTGGGCACTTGACACAAAGAGTAATACACATGGGTGGGAAAAAATACTTTAGAGAAAATTTAGAATTTACCAACAAAGAAAGTGGCTTGGTGATCTAATATAAGAGTTTTTTATCAACACAATTGGACACATATTGTGAAATCCAAGAGTGGGAGGCCTAAAAGGCAAAGGGGATCCCAAAAAATTTAAATATATCATTATGCAGAAGCTAGTGCCAATTTTACTAAGCCATCTAGGTAAGTTGTGGAAGATAGGATAACCTATAGCATTACATTTTATGCCATTAAATGGAAGAAATAGAGGTGAGGCAAAAGATCTCCAGGTAGTGGATTTCATTGGCCATAACATCCTCATCTTCAATGCTTATAAGAAAAGAGTCATCAATAAAGTGGCCATTGAGAAATTAATGGGGTTATTTCTAAGGAAGGGCTATACCACACATCAGGCCTTGTAATTGAGCATTAACTAAGAGATATCCAAAGCCTTCTAATTTGAGAACATACAAAGTTGGGGCCAAGGGACACCCTTATCTGATGGATTTGAATAGGCTAAAAGGCTCATAATTGACTCCATTAATAGAGAAATATGCTAAAGCATCAACAAAAATCATACACAAAGACTGAATAAGAGTGGGACCAAAACCCAAAGCTTGTAACATGGTGAGAATAAATGGCCAATCAATTCCATCTTAAGATATATCAAAGTCTATTTTGATAAACAAAGATTTTTGGTGCAACTGACGAGCCCATTCCATGCCTTCCCATACTGCTATGACATTATTTTGAATATAATGACCTTGATTGAAGCTCGTCTATTCTGGTTGAATGATCGATGGTAACATATGCCTAAGGAAAAGATCAAAAAAAGCCTTGGTGATGATTTTGAGATATTAAGCAAAGTGATATGATTCCAATTAAAAATGAGTTTGGGATCTCTAACTTTTAGGATGAATTTGATATCTCCTTTATTGATCATTGAGCCCAAAGTCTATGAGTGGAAGGCTTTGAGGTAGACCTAGTAAATGCCAACCCCCACAATATCCCACATTTTCTTGTAAAATTTATAGGGGAAGCCATCATAACCTATGAATTCATCATTGGCCATGTACATCACAAATTTGAAGAGATCCTATAGAGAGAGGATCCTATCACAGGTATCCCTTTAGATAAAGGAAACTTTAGTGGACACTATTGAGAGGAGTTGGTTTAGGGTCTAATGGCTTTTCATGAAAGCTAGTTGGGAAAAAAATCCTTGCCAATAATGTTTGGAAAAATGCTTTACCATCTTATGTGTCTCCATCAATCACTACCCATTATCATAGAGGACTACCATCTATTGGGCAATGGATTTGGCCTTAAATATGTGGAAGAATTCCTTAGAGACCTAATCACCCACTTTGAGCCAATGCATATGAAATCAAAGTTTAGCACCATAGGCCTTATAATGATCTTAATTTTGGATTTTGCGGTGTAATTAAGCCATCCATAATTGGAAGGTTTCATTGAACATGTGTTGTTCTAGTGAGGCCACTACCCAACTTGATTTGGAAGAGGTGGTAGAGTAGGATCACTACCAAATCTTAGCTAATTGGCACTCTTAGATGTGAAAAAATATAACCATCTAATTGATAGCATCTACCCACCATTGGGTCCACCTTGGTTACTAATTAGGTCTTGGAACAAGATTCTAGACCCACTTGATATGTGCTATGGTGGGCCCATGATCAGGAGGGTCATATTAAGAAAGAATTGCTTCTTATGAAATTTAAGTTTTTTGAATAGCTAAGTAATATGAAACTTAATTAGAGAATAGTTAGATAAAGTAAAATTTGGTAGGGCTTCCACTGATGAGGAGAATGTGATATCAAAATAGAAGTATGATTGAGAAGAAATAATGGTATGATCAAGCCATTTAAGGAGCCTATCAGACCCACCTCAAATATTAGTCCAAGTGTACCAAGATTTTTGAGTGGGGTGCCACCCAAAGTTAGGGTCATGCAGGCCAAATTTATTTTACATGTATAACCATGCCTCCCTTTCACCGACAACCCATCTCATAGTTTGATTACCATTCTTGTCAATTGATTTTTATACCATATTAAAATCCTCATAAATAACCTAGTGGGCATCAGGGAGAGAATTAAAAATCCATCACCATAAATTTATATGCTCATAAGCATCATTTGAGGCATAAACATTAATAATGCCAAATGAATGATTTTTAACATTGAAGAAGGCCCATATGAGATAGTGGGAAGGATATTTTACAAACATCATAAAATGAGGCCATCATTTAGGTGCAATAAATGTCATAATTCCTCCACACCATGCCTTGTGTTTATTTAAAAGCACTAAACTATTAGGCCATATAACTCTGGTAGTAGTTGTGAGAAGGAAACCTATCACCTTCACTCCTTGAAGGTAGAGAATGTCCAAATCTACAAATTTACTTCTGAAATATGAAACCACATACTTGTGAACTAAGTCTATCACAACCTGAACATTCCATGAGAAATAATTAATAGATTATGGGTGTTAAAAGATATCTTTTACATCAAGCCCTTTTAAGGGAATCATATCTATTCTTCACTAAATGCTTTCAGTTGGCCAGAATAAATTATAGCTACTTATCAATTATTATTACATACTCTAAATCCTTAGAAACATCTTATTGAACAAGGCTTTTTAGATTGACTTAGAGAGCTCTAAGAGGGGCTGTGTGAGTTTTTAATAGCACTAGTCTGAGTTAAGTGCAATGGGAAAGCCAGACCATATGTAGAGAAATCTGAGGAAACTTGAGAACTAGAAAAAACATTCACTACCATGGGTGTGCTTTGAAAATGTGGTTGAGATGGTGCTATTTTTTTAGCCACTGGTTCCTTAATAGGGATCATGCTATAAGGCAATTCTTTGTTTGTCAACATTGAGGTTTTAGGAACCCGAGGCATGAAACTAGAGGAAGTCTTGTTAATATTCCTATTACCTACCTAAATAGGTCCCTTGTTATGATTGTTCTTCTTCCTGCCAATAGTTAGGCATCCATCTTCCTAGCTATTCTTAGGAGACACAGTCTAATACAAATACTTGATAATTATACCAAAAAAATCACTATAGATATCTTATCAAACCCATTTTTTATTTAATAATATGATATAAATGAACAAATGATTAATCTATGAACAAATGATCAACAACAGGGTTTCACATGATCTACATTGTTAACCCATTGACAATCATAAATATAAAAATGGAAGATTGATAAATAATAGGTTTGCAAGTGGTATGCACTCCAAAACCATTATCTACTTCATTTTTTTAGAAAGGGACAAGAAACTTGCTCTGATACCAAATGAAGTTTCGTCTCCATATTGGAGTAGATCCAAAGGCTTGAACACATCTCTATATCAATTAGTTGATCATCAATTCATCATTTATGCAATACTATGTTTTACATATATAAAGGTTTTACATATCTTATTACATAGGTTGTTAAACCACTAAATTCTCATAAGACTACTTTAGAAAGGTTATTATAACAACCTATATTCACTCCTTATTATATATGTCTAAAATCTCTACTTGAAGTGTATTAACAACTCACTTACAATATTATTATGCTCACACACAATATTCTAATAAGGAACACCTAAGCACCCACATGAAGACTAATTACTATCATGAACTATATTTTTTAGTAAAATTATGCTCATGGCTTAATTAATCACCTTAACATGCTTGATTTAAAGTTCCCCCCCTCAAAATGTTTAGTCAATGGTTACATTGTCCCCAAGTTACACTACATATAATGTTGTCGCTACTTTGTATCAATAGTTGGTAGGTAGTGTTTTATACCAAACACAGTCAACCTAATATATTCTTTATGTTTGGTATCATCTCCCATTTATCCTAGGATCTTATTAAGATTCATTAACATGTAGCTATACATATTTTGAGGTTTAGTTAGGGCACTATGAACTTTGGTATACAATACACATCAAGATATTATTTTTATATTGTGGGATTTAATGACTTATATTGGGCTAGTGACATTGATACTCATAAGTCTAATTTTAGATTTGTTTAACACCCTAGTTCAAGTCTAATTATTTGGTCTTACGAGAAGAAATTAGCTATTACCATATCATCTGCAAAATTAAAGTATTGAGGTGTTTTTCAATCCAACCAAGAGGTTTTATGACTTCATCAATTTCTAATAAAGTTAAAATTTCCACAGACTCAACCCACTACTTATTGGTATGATAACCAAAGTGCCATACATATTTATTGAAACCTAGTTGATTATCAATGATAAAAATATATTGAGATCTAAGATGGTATCCTTAACTTTAAATTTATGCCTACAAAGGATTAGGTTTCTAGCATATTCATTAAGACTTTACAATCACCTTACTATTTTTAACTACAGTAGATGATTCTAGGTGAAGAAATGTTTCTTTAGGGGGGAGTTCATCATGATTCTGTCCTTCCTTCACTATTCATATTGTACATGGGTACATGATTTGGCTTAGTTTCCAAGACCCATTTTAAGAGGATTGTCTCACTTATTTTTTCCTCTCTAAGTAATATTTAATATGAACCTTTAGTTGACTTATGTATTTACCTTTTATAATAAGTATAATTAGTTATTGCACATCTATAGACTTAGAATAAGGATAAGTATGCATTTAATTCTAGGCCATATTTAAGTGGTTCAATAATTTATGCCCCTTATGTGACTGATAGTAAAAGGAGAGGTCACCCTTGAAAAATGTATATTTACTCCTCATCTCTTTGTAAAATATACTTTTACAATTCTTTCACTAAATGATACATATTCTATTATTACCTATTTTTATTATCTTATAGAGTGTTTTCTTGTTATTGGCGTGAGTCAATTTTGAATAAATTTTGTAGGCTTTCTTAGTCTTCACAAAAAAAATTCAAGGAGACAAAAAATAAATCAAGAGATAGATGAATGTTTTCAAGAGGAAAATTTCAAGAAAACATTGGAAGAGGACTGTATTCTCATAAAATAAAAACTAACACCTCTCATAATCACTATCAGAGACCAGGAGCAAGAGGATATCCTTCAAGAGGAATATGATAATATGGTATAGGATTCATAGATACATTATTTAGGTGTGGGGATGTTGGACATAAATCATTTGAGTGCTCACAAGCATAACAAAACAAAAATATAAGGAATGAGTCTAGGAATCACAATACACTAGTGGATGAGGAAAGTGTTGCATCACCCAATCACATAGAATATGAACATGGGGACGTTATCATTAAGAAGATTTTTGTTAAAACCATCTAAGAGGGAAAATGAGTTGGTGCAAAGAAATAATATTTTTTGAACCATATATAAATATGGAGGTAAGTGTTATAAGGTCATTTTTGATAGTTGTAGCACAAATAATTTAGTTTCTAATGAGATCATAGAGAAGCTTGGTTGAAAAATGATGACACCGAAAAATACATATAAGGTGTCTTGATTGAAAAAATCACATGGAATTTTAGTGAATGAGAAGTGTATGGTTAATTTTCAGATTACATGATAGAAGGATGTAAATTTTATGTGACATTATGCCCATGGATGTATGTCATTTATTATAGAGTAGGACTTTGAAATTTGATAGGAATTTTAAACATATGGTATATAAATACATACACACTTGTGAAGGATGGTAGGAAGTATCCATTAATCCAATTAAAATATAAAGAGTAATAAGTGAGCAATAGTCCTTAATTTTTTTAAATTTTGGAAAACAATTTTTGAAAGAGGCAAGGAATGAGAAGGCATGTTTTACTTTCATTCCAAATGATGCAAGTTGGGACCAAAAGAAAGTGATTGAAATTATTGTTAGGTTGTGGAGCTAAAAGCTTCACTGATGCAAATAGGGAAGGAGGTTGCTAGTGGTTGCTGAGTGTCACAGACACTAGTGTCAATCAAACCAACCGATGTCGGCAAGATTAGACAGGAAGATCAATCGACGTCAGTCAGGAATCGGTTGGCGTTGGTTACCTATAGGCAGACAGGGACCGACGTCGGTCCCTTGTGCAGTTTAGAACTACAAGTTTTACGAGCAGTTAGTTAATGAACCAAGTGTTTGCATGTCAAGAGCCAAATTTAGACTAGAAGCTACGGATCTAATTATTGTAATTAGGTGTCTAATTATTGTTTGCATGAGATTTATTTATGAGACTCATAAGCTGTATTGTAAAAGTGTTCTAGTTTGAGTTGAGCAAAGTTAGCTCCTTCTGTGTGTGAGGTGAGCAAGGGTGTTCCTCCTAGTTCCACAATAGTGCCAAGTGTGGGTGCTGGTTTTGGAGAATCAGAAGGGTTCTTTAGTTGTATAGGATCTTGGTTAGCAAGTGTGCATGGCTACATTAAGAGATCTACATGGTAAGTAAGATCATTGATCTACAGGTGTATGTGTGTGCATGATCTAGGTTTGCAGGTGTGTAGAACTACATTGATTTGTAGGTGTACAAGATCAGGGAGGACAGTAACACAATAGGGAGTAAGATCAGGCAGGATCTACTTGGAGTATAGTGTGTACTCAGAAGGAGAGCAAAGAGGAAGGCAAGGCAGTTCCTTCCATAAGTAAGATCATTTGGGTTATAGGTTGTTGTAGTTCAGGGGAGATCTACTTGAAGTATGTTTGTGTACTTGTGGAGTGCGTGGAGCACTGGTGTACTGGCAGTAGTGGATACTGATTGGTTGGAGGTGAACACCAACTCTGTGTTTGAGTTGTGTGTTGGGACAGTAAGAGAGAGAGCTTTGAGGGAAGATTTACTATTTATGCCCTAGAGGTGTGGGAGCCCTAGAGGTGTGTAAGGAAGAAGAACTGTGGCAATCTTCTTTGTTGTATTTCCTTCTGAAAGAGTTTTAATACAAGTTGTGTATTGTCTCTCATATTCTGTGTTATTTTTGAATTCTAGTTACTTGTGATTCTGGTTTAATTCTACATGTAAGTTGCTTGTATTTGGTAATCAATTGTGTGCTTCCATTATTTACCAACAAGTGGTATCAGAGCTTTTGGTTGGGTATCTAACAAGTGGTATCAGAGCTAAGGTTGTAGGAAGCAAGTTTTGTGTTTGGTTACAAGTCACTCTCAAGGGTTTTTAATTGAGTGGGAGTATAGCAACGGCAGAAAAAAGTAAGCTAAGAATGGAGGAATTGATAAACATGAATGGTCAATTACGGTCTTATGGAAATAAAGAGCAGGAAAAAGAAAATTGTTGGTTTGTGGAAGATCAGCATGAAGGACCTAAAGAAGCAGATATTGCAGGTGTTGTTACACATGATGCTCTAGGAGGTTTCTTGGATAAAGTTGAATCTTGGTTAATAGATTTTGTTGTCTCTTTCCATGCAGCCCCAAGGAGAGGAGCTGGTGAGCCTTGTCAAAGAATTGGCAAAGGGGAAGTGAAGTTGAAATTGCAGGTGGCCAACACATGGGTGTTGAAGAAGGTCATGCAGGTCCTAGGCTTGGAGATGTGGCTAATTTCTTCAGGAAAGTTGGGTGATGAGAGATGCATAAGAACTCTCACAGCAGATGCACTTGAATTAGCTGGTGGTAAGAAAGTAGGTATCGTTTATCTATCTACTTATATTACTGATTCTTCTTTTGTTGCAGAGACATGGCTTTGTAGGCTTGGTCACATGAGCAAGAAGGAGATGCATGTTCTTAAGTGAAATACAGATGTGTTTGATAGACTTAAGAACTAGAAAGCCTTGGTGTTCTTAGAGGAGATGATGGACAGAGACCAGTGGATGGGGCTAGATACTTCTGAGTAGGGCAGTTTAGACATGGGTTTTGATTCAAAGGAGCTCACGGGTAAAAAGTCATCACTCACAGGAAAACACAGGTATTGGCATCGGTCAGGAGGAATCAGCGTCGAACAGACAGGTGCCAATGTTGGTCATGTGCAGACCAAAGTTGGTGATGTCAGGCAGGGTAAGACTGATGTCGATCAGGAGGACCGACATCGGCAATAGGTAAGACTGATGTTGGTTAGGAGGACCGATGTCGGCAACAGGAGACACTGATGTCGACAGGGTCGATAGTCAGGATAGGCACATGGAACTGACATCGGTTGGATGCAGACTGTGTGGTGATTGAGGTCAGTCACTGTAACAGATTCTGGGTAGACAACAAGCTGTCAAGGAGTCTCAAATGCCCATATGGAGGACTGAAGGTGGTAAGTAAGCCTCAAATTCATTGTTCCTCTTCTTTATACTAATTACTGACTACAGAGTAGGAAGGATCCAGGAAACAGTGGGAGCATGGCAGGAATATGATGCAGAACCAAGCAGGAGATTTGGTAGGGTTGCCAGCTGGTATGAAAACACAGAGACGAATGGATACCTTAGTTAAAGAATAGAGAGAATAGACACGTGAGATGAAAGGCTATGATATATGGTCTTGAGGAAGCTACAGGATAGTGGTACAGGTTTGACAGGTGGATGACAAAGTAGGGCTTTAGTCAATGTCAGTGTAACCATTGTGTTTGTCTTACCAGGTGGATGATGATTACAACATTATCCTATTACTATATGTGGATGGTATGCTAGCTAGTAGGTTTGTACATACATGGTTTTGCTGAGCTAAGGGTAAGGTTAGTTCAGTGGCATGTCATGAGGAATTTGGAGTAGCAAAATTTTTTGGCATGAGAGACATGGAGATCATAGGTTGATTTTGTCTCCAGTGGGAGCTAATGTGAATCAGGTGTTGGTGAGGTTCAGGATGCAAAATCAGAGCACACCAAGGGCTGGACAGTTTAGTGTCTGAAATCACATGAGGTCTGGTATAGACCTGAGTTTGCCTAATCGCCTGTGCGGTTCAGAACTGCAAGTTTTATGAGCAGTTAGTTAATGAACCAAGTGTTTGCATGTCAAGAGCCAAATTTAGACTAGAAGCTACGGATCTAATTATTGTAATTAGGTGTCTAATTATTGTTTGCATGAGATCTATTTAAGAGACTCATGGGCTGTATTGTAAAAGTGTTCTAGTTTGAGTTGAGCAAAGTTAGCTCCTTCTGTGTGTGAGGTGAGCAAGGGTGTTCTTCCTAGTTCCACAACAGTGCCAAGTGTGGGTGCTAGTTTTGGAGAATCAGAAGGGTTCTTCAGTTGTGTAGGATCTTGGTCAGCAGGTGTGCATGGCTACGTTAGGAGATCTACATGGTAAGTAAGATCATTGATCTGCAGGTGTATGTGTGTGCATGATCCAGGTTTGCAGGTGTGCAGAACCAGATTGATTTGCAGGTGTGCAAGATCAGGGAGGACAGCAACACAACAGGGAGCAAGATCAGGCAGGATCTACTTGGAGTATAGTGTGTACTCAAAAAGAGAGCAAAGAGGAAGGCAAGGCAGTTCCTTCCATAAGTAAGATCGTTTGGGTTGCAGGTTGTTGCAGTTCAGGGGAGATCTACTTGAAGTACATTTATGTACTTGTGGAGTGCATGGAGCACTTGTGGAGTGCATAGAGCACTGGTGTAATGGTAGTAGTGGATACTGACTGGTTGGAGGTGAACACCAACTCTGTGTTTGAGTTGTGTGTTGGGACTGTAAGAGAGAGAGCTTTGAGGGAAGATTTACTGTTTATGCCCTAGAGGTGTGGGAGCCCTAGAGGTGTGTAAGGAAGAAGAACTGTGGCAATCTTCTTTGTTGTATATCCTTCTGGAAGAGTTTTAATACAAGTTGTGTATTGTCTCTCATATTCTATGTTGTTTCTGAATTCTAGTTACTTGTGATTCTGGTTTAATTCTGCATGTAAGTTCAATTATAAATGACTTGAAGGATTTATTAGGGTCATATGATAATATTATTTCCAAGGATTTATTAAATGGTTTTTCACCCATGAGAAACATTATTCATCACATGGATTTGGTTATTGGATATATTTTTACAGGCAAGGCAACATATAGGTTGACACCTATGAAGAATGACGGGGTGAAAACAAAATTACATTATTTATTAGAGAAGGGTATAATAAGAGAAACATTAATCCTACATGCAATTCCAACAATGTTAACACCCCAAAAAGGTGTAAAAATATGCATGTGCATGAATTATATAGCCATAAACATGACTAAAATTTATAAGATATTTCCATTGCCTTAGATGAATTGATGGAGTTTTTAGGTGGAGGAAGGTAATTAAAAAATATTGTTTTGAAGAGTGGATATTGTCAAATCATAATTTGAGAAGATGATGAGTGGAAGACTGCATTCAAGATGAATGATGGTTTATATGAGTGGCTAGATATGCCATTTGGTTCTACCAATTCACCAAGAACATTCATGAGACTCATGAATGAACTACTAAAATTATGTATTAATAAGTTTTTCATTGTATGTTTTTATGAAATTTTGACTTCTAGTAAAACAAAATAAGAGCATTTAATGCATTTGAGGCTAGTATTGTAAAATTTGAAAGAATATAAGTTGTTGGTCATCTTCAAAAGTATATATTTATGAGAAAAGATTTGATTTATTTGGGTTTTGTGATCTCACAAGATGGATTAAGGATGGATCCAAAAAAATTAAAATCCATTTTTGAGTATCCATCTCTAAATAGCATGTTTGAAGCAATACATTTTCATGGGTTAATTATTATTTCCTGAATGTTCAGGATAAAATTCAATGAGATAAGTGCACCAATCATGGTAATAATGAGAGATAAATTAAATGAGTTTACATGGAAAATTAAAATAGATAATAAATTTCATATTTTAAATAAGAAGGTGATTGAGCAATGAGTGTTAGTATTACCGAATTTTGACAAGGTATTCTAAGTTGATTAAGATTCTAGTGAGAGAGTTTTAGTTTTTGTTTTGAGTTTAGAAGTTAGGTCCATTTCTTACTTTAATGATAATTTGAAATATGTTATGAATAATTACTCAATTTATGATCAATATTTTTACAACATAGTGCAAGCCCTATAAAAGTGAAGACAATTTTTGTTTTGTACATGAATCGTTAAACACTACAGTTCATAAACTATTAAGTTAAATTGAACTAAAAACACATGAAGTATGTTTAATTTATTCAAATTTATTCATTTATTTCAAACTATAAAAGTGGGAAGGCAAATAGAGTTGTAGATGGATTGAGTAGAAGATGTCTTGTGCTAAATAAGATGAAAATAGAGGTTGTTGGGTTTGATTTAATGAAATATTTGTATCAAGAATCTTTAGTTTTTATAGATGTTTAGGAAACATGAAAAGCCCAATCAACATGGATATAAATCCATGGTTAGAATAATTTATGCAATATGGATTGTTATTTAGAGGATAATGGTTGTGTTGACCTCAATAGTCAATAGGGGATAATTTGATAAGATAAAATCATAATGGAGGAGTATATGGTCATTTTGGTGTGGATAAAACATTGGTGAAATTGAATAAAAGATACTATTGACATAATATGAGTGTGGATGTGGATAAATTTATGAAAATTATCTAAGAATGAGGGGTTATTCAAGACTATATTCTCATTTAGGATATTTATATTGGCATTTGGTCATATACATAGTATTTTATATCACACTTATGTAATCTGATTGACATTACTTATATCAGTAGATAAACGTTAGTGTAACATTGGTTAATGGAAGGACACATATTTCAATTTTATAAATATAACATCACACTCTCCTCCTGATAGGAATGAAGGTTATAAGTTTTAGAGGTATAATCAGTGCAGGGTTGAGGGGAAGTACCCCATTTTGTGGGGCACAAAACATTTGATAACCAATATCAACCCCATTCAATGTAACTCCATATTATATGAAACTCAACCTCTACACACTTTTCATAACCTCCACAACATTATTCCATGTATATAACCTTTGAGGTATCTTGTGGAATCCATGGAAACTCTACGCACCCTTACATAACTACACATCACTAAAGGGTATAAAATTAATTCTCATCCAATCTTAAGCAACACGTATGTCACCAAGATAGTGCACATAACCAATGTATCCTTCGAAAAAACATTAAATGTGCAAAAAATTCCAAAAATGTGGATGATATTTTATGATTGTATAGCACTTCAATCTTGTACACTTGGAAAACTCAGACCTTGGTTGTTACTCTTAGTTCTTTACCTTTCCTGCTATTGTAAGTCTCACATATACTCTATAATTTATTCCCCTTGGCCTATATCTCTTAGGTTAACCAATTTTATGCTGATGACCTAAGTCTTATATCTTTCCCATAATGCTTAAAATATACTTATCTTCTATCTTTGAAAGTTTTGAACATGTACCTACTCTCTTGCTCCCTAAACACTAATGTCCAAGGTAAACAATAACATCAACACTATTATGTCATTTTTATGTAAGTGTTTAGTGCCCTAAATTCATCTAGTTTGTAAATGAAACACATCCTAATGGTTGGTCTAAGTGGTTTAATGTGAATTATTACTTCAAAGGGATTGATATAAATATAAGATCAAACCTCATTCATTCCTTACCTATCAATATCTATAAAAATACCAAAGAGACCAAAGAACTTATCAAAATCACTCTATCGATCATTCAATTAAATAAATCTTTACTATTTCCATATGAGTTATAGTTACAACACATATATGGGTTTGAAGTACTAAAAGAGCATCCCAAGAGCCTGATATTCCAAGTTACAAGCTATGTCATTGTTACACTTGCTTTACACATATTGTATGATTCACACACAAGCCAACATGTAGGGTAAAAATACATGAGTATGAGGCACTCTTTTGGAGTATTAGATATGTAGGCAATTTCCTTTTATATTGGGTTCATTATGGTTAAATTGACACTATATGCCCATTAACCCATTTTTACCCAAGGTCACATTAAAGATAAAAATCTAAGGTTTTTCCATTTCACAAGGAGTGATTATCCATGACCCAGACTTGGATGCACTAGAGGGAAAGAAAATTAAAACACATAAGAATATAGTTCGTCACATATTATTTTAATAGATATTCATACAAGACACTAGTGTTGATCCTAGATAGTAGTATCGATGTCATTGTCCCAGGTTAAAGTTATTGTCCATAGAGCCAAAGGTATCAAATCTAAAATTTGATGATTTTTCCATAATCTCCTTCCCACCTAATGTAAACCTATTCTAGATCCATAACTACACTAACATATAAACAAGCTAAGTACTTCATGTCTTTGTTAGTTTATATTTAGCACAATTATACTTTCCATATTTAAATTATCTTAGCGCAATAAATTCAGTGTATGCTTATATCTGAGTTTATCATCTACTTGGCATGCTATCAATATTATTATCATCCTTTTTCCATTTAATTTAATTAAATTACTTAGATGTTCACAAAAAATGATTATATATCACACATAGTAAGCAAATATAATAGATTGCACAACAATAATTGATAGCAGAGCAGAATACAAGATAATATAGAAAAGCCACGTTGAGGGGGTAACCTCCACAATAATGAAATAAGAGCATAATACTTCATATAATGATGAAATAATAGCCACTACATTCCTATATATAGTCTACTTAACTATGGTTATTCCATAGGATGACCTAACTAAGAACATAGAGAAATGTAATAAGAATATAAAAGAGGTATGTAAGTCAAAATTCGGCCACACATATCCTTAGACACACCAAAGGTTAAGGGTGTAGTATGCCCCTCCCCTTCAAAACAATGTTGTATTTAACATTAAATCAACTATAAATGTTGTTTTATAAAGGATTCATCCTCCCAAATGGCATCTTCACAAGGCAAATTCTTCCATTTGATCAGGAACTCCTTAATCATTCTAAACCATAGTTTCTAGTGCACATTTGAAGGATTACCTCAAGATCAAGAATAACTCTTCCTTTCTGATCCAATTTTGGTAACTCAATTTGAGTAGAAACTCTATGTCCAATGACTTTATTCAAGCATGATTCATAAAATACTAGATGTATGTGAGTGGAGGAAGGAAACTCTAACTTGTAGGCCACACTACCAATTTTATGCAATATTTGATAAGGCCCATAATACTTAGGGCACAAATTTTTATCTTTTTTCTATTACTTCAAGGACATATTCTTATATGGTTATAAGTGAACAAAGACCCAATCACCAATGTCAAAATTCCTCTCACTCCTATGTTGATCTGCCTATTTCTTCATGCAATTTTGGGCCATGGCTAAATTTTCATACAAACTTGCAAGGACCTCCTATTGATGGTGAATATGATCTTTACCTACATGAACCTTAGGTTGGAATTTTAAAAGATTGAAGTGATGGATGGAAGGTGGTATCCATACAGTTCCAAAAAAGAAGACATTTTGGAATAACTATGAACATAAGTATTATACCACCATTCAACAAGTGGTAACCAATGAACCCATTTATCCTATTTATCAAAACCAAAAAAATAGATATATCCTTCCACACATTTGTTGACTACCTTAGTTTATCCATCTGATTGAGGATTATAGGATGAGCTATGAGCCAATTGGGTGCCCAAACATGCAAATAACTTAGTCCAAAAATTGCTAGTAAAAATGGGATCACTATCACTGATAATGATTATAGGGGTACCATGCAATTTTTGAAATGTATTAAGAAAATAAGAAGCTACTTTAATAGTAATAAATTGTTGTGATAAAGAACAAAAATGAGCATACTTATTGAGATGATCCACCATAACCATGATAACATTTTGACAATCATGTCTCGATAACCTTATAATGAAATCCATAGACACCTCTTCCCAATGTTAACTAGGGATGGATAAAGGATGAAACAAACCTAGGGTTTTGATGGGTTCTCATTTATTTTATTTATAGATAAAAAAATTCAACCACATATTTCTAGACATCCCGTTTGAATCCTTCCAAAAAAATCTTGCTTGATTATATGATAGGTTTTCAAAAATCTTGAATGACCCCTAATTAGAGTTGTATGAAGTTACTCAAGGACTTTTTATCTAAGAAGAGAATTTTTACATAGGTATAATCTATCTTTATACCATAATATATCAACCTTACATGTGAATTTTTCAAATCAACCCAAACCTTGCTGAAGATTTTGAATCAAATCATGGGTAACACTATCACTTTCTCATTCTAATCATACTTACTCAAGCCAATCTACCTATAGAATGGTCATATCACATATCAATGCCTCAACGAATTCCTCCTTCTTGGATAGTGCATCTGCCACTACATTGTCCTTTCATTTCTTGTAAACTATTTCAAAATCATAGCCTAACATCTTAGTGACCCATTTTTGTTGTTCTTCAGATGACAAACATTGTTACAAAAAATATTTGAGACTATCATGACCAATATTTATCTAAAAGTAATGACCCATTAAATAAGGTCTCCAATATATGATTACATGAAAAATGGCCATCATTTCCTTCTCATAGATGGGCTTTTGTTGATTTTTACCCTTTAGTTGATGACTTTCAAATGCAAGTGGTCTACCTTGTTTCAAGAGTACAACACCCATACCATACCCAGATATATCACATTCAACCATAATAGTCTTGGAAAAATTAGGAGTGGTCAACAATGGAGTGGTGCACATCACCAATTTAAATTGTTTAAATGCCTTGGTAGCTATATTAATCCACTAAAAGGAGTATTTATTCAACAAAGAGGTGAGTGAAGTTGTAATGCTACCATAATTTTTGCCAAACCTGCAATAGTAACTAGTTAGCCCCAAAAATCCCCTTAGTTATTTAAGTGTCTTAGGAATCAGCTAGTCCATCATTACTTAGATTTTTTTAGGATCCACTTTCACTCCATGTGAAACTAGATAACCCATATACTCAAGCTCATAGGCTCTAAAAGTATATTTGAAATGTTTTGCATATAGCTAATATTCTAGAATTGAGAGTACCTATTGCACATGGTGCAAATGGTCTTTCTAATTTTTACTATAAATGAGGATATCATCAAAACTACTAGAAAAAATTTCTTCAAAAATGCTCTAAAAATAGTATTCATCAAACTTTGAAAGGTGGATGGTAAATTTGTTAGACCAAAAAAGATAACCAAAAACTCATAATGGCCCTCATGAGTCTTGAAAGCTATTTTGTGAATGTCTTTATCATAGATCCAGTTTGATGATACTTAGAATGTAGATCTAACTTGGTAAAATAAATAGCACCATTTAATTCATCTAGAAAATCATCAATGATAGGAATAGGAAACTTATCTTTGACAGTGTACTTGTTTAGTTATCTATAGTTAGGACACATCCTCCAAGTCTCATTTTTATTTCTCACCATGACAACTGAAAAATAATATTCACTTTGGCTATGGTGAATGAGTTCTACATCTAACATCTCATGTACCATCTTTTTAATTTCACTTTTTTGAGCATAAGGATACCTATATGGCCTAATGTTGGGTGGTGTACTACTAGGAATAAGTTTGATAACATGATCATGCATGCAAATAGGTGGAAGTCCTTTTGACATGTTAGCAAAAATAACCAAATATCCATCAATCACTTATTTCATATCAGAAGGTGTAGACGGATGAGCTAAATAAAATTCTATGGAAAATAAGCAAGATACAAATATTTTAGCACCTTTATAGATAATCTTTGTCATTTGATGGGAGCTAATGAGTTGTGGAGATTTAACCCTTAATCCCCTTAGCTCAAATGTCCTTCCCTTAGAATGAAATCACATGAATAATTCCTAGAAATTCATCTCAATAGTGCTCAAAGTGGTGAGCCACTATACTCCTAGAATAATGTCAGCTCCTCCCATGGGAGTAGAAAACATATGAGAATCCAATTAGTAGTCTCTCATGGCTAGCTTAATACTATGCCATTTTATTAAATAGTTGACAGTATCACCATCTACAATCATGACCTAAAATTCTGGAGTGGGATAAATGAAATAGTCTAATGGAGCAACCAAATTACTATTGATGAAGTTGTGTGTGCTCTTAAAATCAATCAATATAGTGACATATTTCTTAAGAAAACCCACCACCTTAAAATTTTAATGAGTAATAATACCTGAAAGGGCATGATAGGAAATATTAGGCTGAGAGTCTTTAGATTCCTCCTTAGGACCTTCTTCATCCTCTTCAATTGCCTCTTCATTATCTTCATCCTCATTGGCACCTTTGATGTAAAATAACTTCTTTTCAGCACAATGATGTTCTTTGCTCTATTTGATATCATAACTAAAACATAATCCTTTGGATCACTTATCAATTTATTGAGGTGTCAATCTGGTGGGTTAAGGAAATGTTGGTGTTGGGAAGGTGTGATCACAACCAGTAGTGAAACTTTTCTTTTTGACCATCTCTTTTTATTTTGCCATGTATTTCCTTGGAGTAGCATTTGATATAGATGTTGGGTTAAACATCTAAACCTCAAATGGGATGCTATCTTTAAGGCCACCAAAAAAAAGATCAATTAAATTTGCCTTAGTGATGTCTTTCACTTGTAAGGATAAATTTTAAAATTGATGAATATAATCCTTCACAATTCTTTTTTGCCACAATTTGGCTAACTGGCTGAAGTAGTTCTCAAAGACATTATTCTGATAATCAACTAACAACTCATTAGTGAAAATATACCATGTAATAGGAGCACCATTCTTTTTTTTGAGCACACAACCAATGATACCAAATAAACTACTCAGGTTCTAGATACAGAGATGCCACTATCACCTTTTGAGCACTGGAAGTTTGATGTAGACCAAATAAATTTTTAAATTGGGTAATCTATGTGAGAGGATCCTTATCATCAAACTTACACATGTCCACTTTTGACAACATCAATTTCATACCATAATTGGAGTTATTAGTGTTGAAAGGAGTACTCAAATGATGAAATGAAGGGTTGTTTGGGTGAATATTTTGTCACCAGCTGACTGACAAAAAAAATAGGTGCATCAACCACAACATAAGGAGATTTATTTAGCAAAATGGATGTGGTGACCACAATCGGATTGAGACAAATCTCTCCTCTCAGCAAGGGGGGGTTCCCTATAGTATATATATATATATATATATATATATATATATATATATATATATATATATATATATATATATATATATATATATATATATATATATATATAAAAGCTGAAAATACACTCAGGGCTGAAATCATACCATCCATCTCTCTTTTTTTAGAGATGATGTTCACAGAATATAGGAGAATTATGGTGTAATTACTGAAAGGCACTTCTCTTCTTTTAGAAGTGATATTTAGCCAATAATAGGATTCTTCTTGGGTAGTAACAAAAACCACAAGAAACCAATGAAAGCATAAAGTCTTTCATTATTTCTCCTACTGATTAGGACAAAGAAACACAACAGGATTAAGTGCAGCTCAAATTCTGCACCTAAAACTACAACAGAGTAAAGGATTACAAAGGATAAAGAGAGCTCAAAGTCTTTCTAGTATCTTTTACACAAAACATAGACTAAAGGCAATTATGGTAGCATAAAGTCTCCCACAGTCAGCTTCAAGACATCTTCCAGCTTATTTCCACTTGTTCTACTTATTTAATTAAATGGACAAGACTGTATTTAGGAAAAAGACATAAGAATAATTTCTTAAATGACACAAGCTATTTCAACACAAAGTCTGAAAGGTCACTTGCTTTCTCATTCACTTAACAAAATATGTTTAATAGTCTGAGCTCAAAGTCTCAAGATTGCCTTTCAATTTGGGCAGAGCTTTGATTATGATAACAGAGAGATTTGTCTTATAAAAAATGAGAGATTACAATATATAGCATCATAGGAAAGACTTGGGCATTTTTTTTCATAAAAATGGCCCATGCTGAATTGAATGCATTGAAAATCTATGAAAAGGCCATGCTAGAATAGGTCATTGGTCTTGAATTTGGCATTCTAAATCATCTTATATGTCTCCTCCTAAGCATGGATTGTATGGTCTTCTTTATGATGCTTACATGGCTATCTATTCACTTTCACTTTATGAAGAAAAATAGGCCATGCCATTAAATGTTTTATGTTCTTTGATGTCCACCTAATGGACTATTCCACCTATTGGAAATAACTCTCCTATAGATATTTATGGATTTCCTATAGTTGTTCCCTTTTTCCTTATCACATTTTGTCTCTTCTTATCAATCTGAGCTCTTAGGGCTATCTTCTCACTTCCTCCATTCGCTTCTTTGGCTCCTTCATTGGCTGGTCACTGAGTTTGTTCTCAGGTCTTTTTAAAATCAATGATTATTCCATCACCTTGAATTTGACATTCACGGGGATGTCATTGGTTGCTTTAAACCTCTTTGAACCTTGAACCTTGAACTCTTTTGGTTCAAAGGTTCAATGGTTCAACATTTTTGTGAAGGGCTATGTTTGCTCTCTTTATATTCTATGTTGAACCATTTCTTTAAACTACTTTCTAGAATCTTCCACTTCCTCCATTCACTCGAAGCTTCTGCTTAAACTTATGAACTCTTTAAACCCATTGAACCTTTGAACATTTTGAACCTTTTGAGTTCAAGGTTCAATGGTTCAATGATTCATTCTCTTTCTTTAAAACCTTTTATTCTCTAAGTCCATCGAACTTATCAAACTCGTTGAACCTTTGAACCATTTTAGTTCAAGGTTCAAGGTTCAAACTTATCTCTTTGAATTCTTTGAAGCTTCAAATTATCTAGATTTTCTAAGTCCGTCTAAGTCATTGAACCTTTAAACTTGTTGAACCTTCAAACTCTTTTTGGTTCAAGGTTCAACGGTTCAATAGTTCAATCTTCACTCTTTGAAGCCATCTTTTCTTTAAGTCTTTCAAACTTATTGAACTCGTTGAACCTTGAACCTTTCAAGTTCAAGGTTCAACGGTTCAATGGTTTAACCTTTTTTCTTTTTGAAACCTTTTATTCTCTAAGTCTGCCAAAGTCGTTGAACCTTTCTACTCATTGAACCTTCGAACTCTTTTAGAGGTGGGGTTTATTGGTTCAATGTTTCAAAGTGGTTCACTCTTTTCTTTGAATCCCACTATTAAGTCTTTTGATTAAACCTCAACATTGAACCTTCCTCAACACTAAGGAAATGCCTTAAGTGTTTTGAACTTCCTTTGAAGAAAGCCCACCTGTTGAACCTATGGCTTTCTTAGCTAAAAAAGGCTTGAATATTTGGAAAAATTAACTTATCATAACATTTTTAAGAAAGAAAAGAGAGAGTTTTGGTCTGTAGGACCGAAATGGTCGGTATGTTATCCACAAAAGCAAGTGACAAATTTTGGGAACAATAGCTGGCTCCAGTTGGGGAATTTCTATCGATTGAAGATTGAATTAATTAAAGGGAGTAAAAACTAGAATCTTAGTGCCTTCATTTATGCCATTGGGCTACAGAGTATTGCTCACCCAAAAAGAAAGGTGTTAAAAACCAAACGATGCCAAAAACAAACAAAAAATACAAAACAAAGAAAGACTATACATATATATAAATGTACAACTAGACTTATATGATACTTCAAGGATTGAAGTGCTTCAGATGCTACCCACTATGAGGTAGAGAAATTGTTGTGTCATCTTGATAAATCAACAAGAGACTATTTTCACCCCAAAATCAGTGATTGGAAAATGGACTTCTCCACTAGGAATCCAATTTTTTGTGCCTTCATTTTGGTTTCCTCTTCTTGCCTCTTAACAAGACTCGATCTCTACCATGAATCTTTGCTCTCTTGCCAAAAAGTCTCTTCACCAAAATTTGATGCACAACAGTATGGTCCACTACCATAGTTCATTGCTCTTCAAGTCTAGTGAAGCACATGATTTGATTGTTAGTATCAAACACCTACCAATGGTTGGCATTATCTAGTACACTTGGTTAAAAGACTAGTTTGATAGTGTAACTGTGTTCTTTGAAATCTTGGTGAGGGACCAAGAGAGTTGAAAAGATGGCTAATGAATCTGCATGACTATTGATTTCTCTAGACACAACAAAAATATTAAAAGCATTAAAGCTTTCAATGCAGTCTCACACCAAATTGTGATAATGTCACAATCTCTCATTCTTGGTTTGATATAGGTTCCTCACCTGACAAACCACCAACTCAACATCTCCTTTGGCATGAAGGATTTTAACACCTTTATCTTGAGCAAGCTTTAATCCAAGCAGCAATGATTCATACTCAATAGTGTTTTTGGTGTTGCTAAACTATAACTTATATGCATATGGAAAAATATCTCCTTAAGGAGATATCAAAACAACTCCAGCTCTTGAACCAGTAGAAGAGTTTCTGCTATCAAATTGTAGAATCTAGACATCATCAAAATTTGATCTTCTTTCAAATTTCTCTTTATCAGGAAAGGAAGGTATTTTTTCATGTGTACTGCACCTTACCAATTATTCTGATGTTTTGTCTAAATTTTTGGGATTGTCACTTAGTAATCTTCTATCTACTAAAATAGGCACATCTTCAGTAGACAAGAAGTAATTACCCATGCCCAAAGACTCAAATAGAATTTGAGCTTCAGGGTCTGAAGTTCTGGTGATAATGTACTTAGATTCTTACTTAGGAAGTAGCTTTTGCATGATGCCTTTAACAGGGATCCTCACCTTAGACAGGCCCATGCTTAATTCTCCACAAACCTCCTTGCAAAAAAGTTTCCCAAGAAGAATGCCATAGGAGGCTGAGACGTCGGCCACCAGGACTATCATTTTGATTCTCTTGTCTGAGAAGGCCGCAAATGAAAATTAAGCATCTTTGATTTGTCCCAATGGAGGCACCTATTTATTTTCCATGGAGAAACATCCCCAAAGGTCTTAGTCAGCATGAGACCAAGAGATTCTGCCACCTTGGTGGGCATGACATTGTTAGATGCGCCATAATCAATTATGCAATTATTTAATTGATGACCTTTTATTAGTAGGGAGACATAAAATGGTTCTATCTTTCTAGGAGCAGTTGAAGGAGTGATCACAAAATTATTTTGAGTAGATGTGTTTTTTGGGGGAATAGGAGTCACCTTCAAAATTTCTTGTCCTGCAAGGATAGTTTTATTTTTGACACATTGAACTAACCTATCCAACTACTCAGGGTTGGATTGCAAGAATTCAAAATTAGACATTTGAATTTTGGCTTTCTTAACATGGTCAATTATATCAAATGACTAAAATGAATTAGCAACAAAGGAAGCCAGTCCATTAATCTAGTTTTTACTGGGTGTAGGACTGGTCTGCGAATTTGAAGCAGAAGGTGAAGGAATATTTGAGGTACCTAATTTTTTATTACTCACTGGGTCCTTTAATTGGAAAGGTAGCGAAGTTACTCATTTAGTAATTAAAATTGATGGGCGTGATTCTTCCCCTATTTTTATTTTATCAGCTTATTGAGATGACTGCTTCTGGGACCTAGTAAATACAGTTATGATCCATCAAATGCTTCTCCCTTACTTCTGGGTTCATAATGATAATTCAAGAAACCAATGTTGGATTCACCAGTTGATTCTTCTTGGCCTTATAAAAAGAGATCAACATCATCTTCTTGGTTCAACTCAGGTTGGAAAGAAAAATCAGATTCAATTTCAAGATAACCAACTGTTGAGTTAGTTGATGTTGCTTCAATGGCAAGCTTCCTTGGTGGGGGAGGAAAGCAATTTGGTTGCCCTTGATTTTTGGTAGCATTGCCCTAATATGACTCATTTGGAAACATCCTCCTTGGTATATCCTAGTAAGAATGAGGAGTAGACATCCCTTATGCCATTTGTTTTTTAAGAGCAAACAATTCATTTGCTAGCTTTTGCACCATAGGATCAGTGGTGCCTATAGAAAAATATTTAGAAGATGAAGAAGATTTACCTCTATGTGGATCTCTTCTTATCTTTCCTACCAAGATAAGGTCATCTTCAACTTCAGTCACCAAAATTTGAGCTACAACAAGGTCTATGTGGCCATCTCACCTCAATCGAAAACTCACTTTAGGAAGCTGAGAACTGATGAAGAAGCATTTGAGATTCTTAGGCGTTAGCTAAGAAATTATGAGAATTCAGTTCCTCAGCTTGTTGAATTTGGAAATGAAGTCTCTCATAGGTTCATGAGGCTCCTTCTTCATTTGTGTAAGTTGTGCTAATAAGGCATGTGCATTTTTTATAGGTTTGAACCTGGGCTCAAATTTGGCTTTGAGAGTGCTCCAATCAATGATTATTTGTGCTTGCAGATGATAAAACTAGTTTGTTGTAGCACCTTACAATGTTTCCACAAATAGTTTGACTGCAATGTATTCATATTCAATGCCTATCACACCATAGGCTATGCAAAAGGTTGCAATATGTTCATCAGGATGAACCTTCCCATCACCATAGAACTTGGAGAAATTTTTTCTTGAGCTACGAGGTAGCTGATGTAAAGGTGGGGTCAGTTCAAGGGACCAAAAGTATTACCCAAGGGGCCTTGAGTTACCATGATGCAGCTGTTGAAGGGAAGGATAATAAATCTCTATGGAATATGTATGGACAAAGCTCTATTAGCAAAGGAAAGGGTAGCTTTGCTTGGTATTGGTGACCTGATGTTGGTAGGAGGAAAACTCCTAATTCGCTAAAGGTGAGTTTGTGGAGGGGAAAGATCAAAATTATTTTGCCACACAAGCTCAAATACAAGGTCAACAATACCTTGAGCTCTCTAGCTTCATGTGTATGATGGATGTACCAGAGTGTAAAAAAAGATATGGAAAAAATTGATACTACTTTAATTTGAAGCTTAAGGCTTCAAATTGCATGTTTTTCCCCAACGGAGTCACCCAAAACTGTTGGGTGAATATTTTGTCACCAGCTAACTGATGGCAAAAATAGGCACATCAACTATAGCATAAGGAGATTTATTCAACAAAATGGATGTGGTGACCATAGCCAGATTGAGACAAATCTCTCCTCTCAGCAAGGGGAGGTTCCCTATATATATATATATATATATATATATATATATAAGCTAAAAATACACTCAAGGGTGAAATCATACCATCCATCTCTTTTTTTTAGAGATGATGTTCATAGAACAAAGGAGAATTTTGGTGTAATTACTAAAAGGCAATTCTATCAGAAGTGATATTCAACCAATAGCAAGATTCTTCTTGGGTAGTAATAGAAACCACAAGAAACCAACGAAAGCATAAAGTCTTTCGTTGTCTCTCCTACTGATTAGGACAAAGAAACACATTAGGATTAGGAGCAGCTCAAAGTCTACACCTAAAACTACAACAAAGTAAAATATTATGAAGAATAAAGAGAGCTTAAAGTCTCTCTAGTATCTTTTACACAAAACATAGACTGAAGGTAATTATGGTAGCACAAAGTCTCCCATAGTCAGCTTCAGGACATCTTCCAGGCTATTTCCACTTATTTTACTTATTTAATTAAATGGACAAGAATGTATTTAGGAAAAATACATAAGAACAATTTCCTAAATGACACAAGCTATTTCAACACAAAGTCTAAAAGGTCACTTGCTTTCTCATTCACTTAACAAAATATGATTAATAGTCTGAGCTTAAAGTCTCAGGATTGCCTTTGAATTTGGGCAAAGCTTTGCTTCTGATAATAGAGAGATCTATCTTATACAAAATGAGAGATTACAATATATAGCATCACAAGAAAGACTTGGGTGCTTGTTTTCATAAAAATGGCCCATGCTTAATTGAATGCATTGAAAATCTGTGAAAAGGCCATGCTGGAACAGGTCATCAATCTTGACTTTGGCATTCTAAGTCATCTCAAATGTCTCCTCATAAGCATGGATTGTATGGTATTCTTTATGACGCTTACATGGCTGTCTATTCACTTTCACTTAATGAAGAAAAATAGATTCTACCATTGAATGTTTTATGTTCTCTGATGTCCACCTACTAAAAATAACTCTCTTATAGATATTTTTAGATTTATTGTAGTTTTTCCCTTTTTCCTTATTGTGTTTTGTCTCTTCTTAACAATCTGAGCTCTCAGGGCTATCTTCTCACTTCCTCCATTCGTTTCTTCGGTTCCTTCATTGGCTGGTCGCTGAGTTTGTTCTCAGGTCTTTTGAAAATCAATGATTATTCCATCACCTTGAATTTGACATCCACAGGGATGTCATTGGTCACTTTGAACCTCTTTAAACCTTGAACCTTAAACTCTTTTGGTTTAAAGGTTTAATGGTTCAAAGGTTCAATGGTTTTGTGAAGGGCCGTGTTTCCTCTCTTTATCTTCTTCGGTTGAACCATTTCTTTGAAATTCTTTCTAAAATATTTTGCTTCCTACATTCACTCAAAGCTTCTGCTTGAACTTATGAATTTTTTGAACCCATTGAACCTTTGAACCTTTCGAGTTCAAGGTTCAATGGTTCAACGATTCATTCTCTTTCTTTAAAACCTTTTATTCTCTAAGTCTATTGAACTTATCAAACTCGTTGAACCTTTGAACCAATTTGGTTCAAGGTTCAAACTTATCTCTTTTAATTCTTTGAAGCTTTGAACTCTCTAGATTTTCTAACTCCATCTAGGTCATTAAACCTTCAAACTTGTTGAACCTTTGAACTCTTTTTGGTTCAAGGTTCAACACTTTAACAATTCAATCTTCACTCTTTGAAGCCTTCTTTTCTTTAAGTCTTTTGGACTTATTAAACTCATTGAACCTTGAACCTTTGACTTCTTTTCTTTCAAGTTCAAGGTTCAACGGTTCAACCTTTTTTATTTTTGAAACCTTTTATTCTCTAAGTCTGCCAAAGTCATTGAACCTTTCTACTCATTGAACCTTCAAACTCTTTTGGAGATGGGGTTCAATGGTTCAAAGTGGTTCACTCTTTTCTTTGAATCCCACCGTTAAGTCTTTTGATTGAACCTCGGCATTGAACTTTCATCAAAACACTAAGAAAATGCCTTAAGTGTTTTGAACTTCCTTTGAAGAAAGGCCGCCTATTGAACCTGCAGCTTCCTTAGCTAAAAAAGGCTTGAATATTTGGAAAACTTAACTTCTCATAACATTTTTGAGAAAGAAAAGAGAGAGTTTTGATTTGTAGGACCAAAATGGTTGATATGTTGTCCACAAAAGCAAGTGATAGATTTTGGGAACAATAAGTTGTTTGACCATAACTAAGATGAAAGGGTAGCCAATGTCATAGTGATCTGATTCAGTTGAGTGTGAACCCCATCAATCTCTTTGTGCATCCTTAAAACATTAATTTTAACTGTAACAAAGTCATCATGCCATACTAAGCCTTTTATGTCAACCTAAAGTTGAGAAATCAATGGATCTAAAGTTATAGATTCCATGTCATTGGTAGGAGTCTTAGGAGTTTCTTGTTCCCCTTTTCTTCCCAACATACCAAGATATGCCATACACAAACCCTAGGAGGTTTTTCACCCTAAAAAAATTGTACCAAGAAATGGTACCATTGTGATCACCTTGCCAAGATGAATCCAATGACTGCCTTTGTGTACTAGGGTAAAAAAATTTGTCATAAAAAAGTGAACCAACATAATATACCATTGCAATCATCTTGTCGAGATGAATCCAACAGCTACAATTATGCAAAGGGATTTTTTTCTAGGCTTTTTTTTAAATATTTTTCTCAAAAAAGTGTTTTGAACAATATTGCACTGACAAAAAAAAAATCTTCCCAGATTGCAAGTTATGTCTTTTCACTCCTTCCTCTCATAGAAAAAACAACGCTACATGAAACTTGTCCAAATTGAAGCTATGATACCACTTGTAATGAAATTGCTTATATGTTTGAACAAAATGATTCTATAGTGCACAAAATAAGCAAATATCAGATATTACACAAAAATAATTGATAGTAGAGTAGAATACTGGATAATATAACAAAGCCACTTCAAGGGGAAAACCTCCATAACAATGCAATAAGAGCATAATACTTCATATAATATGAAATACTAACTACTACCTCTTATATATAGTCTATTTAGCCATGGTTATTCTATCAGTTGACCTAACTAAGAACATAGAGAAATGTAATAAGAATATAAAAGAGGTATGTAAGCCAAAAGTTGGCCACACATATCCCTAGACATGTCAAAGGTTAACGGTGTATAATTTAATTTATATATATGCCTTTACTATATAGATACCCCCAATCTAGATCATTTTAGGGTTAAACATTTGGTATTTTTTGAATATTTGAAGAGGAAAGATCATCCTATGATTCCATCCAATGGATGGTCATAGATATCTCCCACACTATTCCTATCTAGGAACCATTGGTTGATCATGTCCTTTATAAAGATACATAGGGATAATATAAACTTACACAATAGATATGGATACCTAAATAGATACATACAAATTCATAAGATATTTCTATAGATACTTAGAGATCATTATATAAGCATAATCTATAGTCCCATTTCCACATGATCATTATAGTCAATTTTTATTATACCCATCTATATTTCATTACATATAATTATTTATTTATTTATAATATCATACACACATTTCAAAAATAAACATACTTGTTACACAAGTTACCATATCTAAACATACACTATAGAAATAAATATAAGCAACTAAAGGTACACGATCATGTGAAATAAGACTAAAAAATAAAAACCTACCAAATAACCATGATACAAATTCCTAATTCCTAATTTAGACATCCATAAAACCTATAAATTTACATATTAATACTATACCAAATAAACAAACAAGCACTTAAGTGATGGGTTCTAAGAATCCCTACTCCTTTTATTCCTACTATTGCTTCATGAACATAGAGTCCTATTTTACATATTAAAATCAGAATTGATACCAAAATGATAGATATTACACCAATTGATTCAAAGGATACACCAAAACTCTCACTCTATGACTTATCTTAATATGCACTTCTTGATTAATGGCTTTTTACTCCTTACTAAAAGTTCTCTTGTTCATTCTATATACAAGAGACTAAGGTTCACTTGATATTGTTATGGTTATAATTTTATTGTTAATTCTTGTAAATGTATTATTAAAATTTTCTCACCACTCATCAACTCACCAACACTATCCAAGTTTCAATTCCTTCCTTTACCCAATTCTGCATACTCTTCACACAGTTCTAGCCTTTTTTTTTGGACTTATTTTGTGAGTACAGTCCTGTACAAACCTATATATGAATACCAATAGCCTCTATATATACCATTTTACTTATTATTTCACCATACCAAGTCTTAGTCTTCAACTCATAGCTTGGACCACTTTTTAAACTTTCTTTATGTCACTATTTAGGCTTATTAGGCCTGTTTAGGGCTAGTTTACCAACAATCTTCTCTAGAAGTATGAAAACATACAAGTTTTATATAAAAAAAATTATTTATTTTTTATCAAACATAAATAAACATAAAATAACAAATTTATAGGCACTTTTTCTAGTTTAAACTCCTCCTACACTCCAAACCCTAGTTTAGGGGTTTTATGACACTATATCAGTTGAGAGTGAACAAAATTCACTTGTGGACATTTTAGTGTGTTTTAAGGACATATAAAATGTTATATAACACTATATTAAATTTTTACACCTCACTCAATCATTATATAATGTTTATTAATCCACTATAATATATTTTCCTACCATAATGTATTCGATTGTGTTTAGAAATGATAACACACAGGTCTAAATTTTTTTTGTATAGTACAACATAATAAAAATACTGAATAAATTTTCAATAAATCACTAAATACATTAAAATAACTCATAATCACACTCCAAGACTCATTCCAACCAAATCTTCGACCGTTTCTTTCTTAAAACAACACATAGTTTGCACACTGAGAATAACTTCAAAACAGGGTATGTTCATGATACTATCTGAATACCAAATGATTTGAACATTATTATTTTCCTAAGTATAGTATAAAAACATACTACACAATCCATCAAGAACTTTTAGAACTATTATCAATTTCCATTTTGATTGTCAATCTTGAAATATTATTTGCAACTAGCCTAAACAAATCAAAAACATGTCCTGTACTTGTATTCTCTAATCAAGGTTTCCTTTAATTTATGTCTTGGATAAAATACACATTGTAGATATGCCCTAATATCCTTACATCACATATGAAAAATTACCAACATCTTTCATATAACAATCAAGACAAATACAGTCTAAAAATAAGCACTTATATAGGAATAAAGGTCTATATTATTACCACCTTCAATAGGGATTTTTATTTATCTTTATCCCTCCAAAGTGTATTTTCAAAATCACATGCACTAGACTTCATTCACACTTGAATTTTTATATCAAAATCATTCTTTCATCAATAAAAACACTTACAGTTAGCAACAACAACCTTGACCTCAAAATAGGGTTTGCATTAATTCTTTAAACAGAGGTTACAAAACTTCTAAAACCTCGTTCATACAAAAATTGACAATACCATTTACTCCTATAAATCAAATGGAACTTCAATATACAATGCCAAAACTGACTCCTACACTCCTAAAATGTATTCATAACTGATTCTTCACTCCTTTTCCTTTGAGAGGTCTTTTCGTTACATTGCATTTTCTTGATTTTCACATAATATAAAGTGTCTTGAATAATGACAATATAATCACAAACATTTAAGGACCTATTACAATGATAAAACCCTTAGAAATGTTTAAATTTTTTTTCCACCTTCACTAATGCATAAAAGTCCTTGAAAAATGCTTGATAAGATTCAAAATTTCAAAAAAGAGTTTTGGTGGGAAAACCAAAATTCAAATTCTATGTTCCTTGAGACTATCTAGACTCCACATAAGGACAAATTAGGACCTATAGAACCTATTAGATACCTAATATACCAACTTAAGACAAAATTGAAACAACTTTGGGATCATAATAGGATGCCCCTGTATCATAATACCAAGCTAGAAAAATATTTACCATAGGAGTTTGTTGATGCACTTGATGTATGCTCTTGTTTGACTATAATGAACCTCCTTATAGAAGGTATTTGTTTATACTTACCTTTAATAGAGGTTAAAATCCTCTTGGGCCCCATAATCAGGCCTTCTTTGTTTCATCTTCTTAAATATCATAGCTACAAATGAAACAACATTGTTAAGCAAAACATAGTTGCTGACATCTTCTTCTTGCTTTGTAGGTGTATACCACTCTTCCACTTCTAGAAAAAGATCCACCTTCTCCTTATATCCATGAGAAAATCTTACTAAAAATATATAGTCTTCTTATTTCATACATACTCCATGTTTCATCCCCTTCACCTCACATACAACATGTTCTTGATCCTTGCATGCTACATGCTTATGTAGGCTCTTGATTTGTTGTTGTATACTTCCATTATAGCTTCTCTATATCTCTTATATGTGAAAGGATTGTATCTTCATTTTCATTATCCCATCTCCTTGATTTGGAACTTTTATGTGGTCATCTTAGAATGCACTTGACTATTTTTCATGGGCTTGCTGCATATTGCCTAACTCTTTGACATTTTTTTTATCTACCATTCCTTTTTTGGCTATCACAATCACCTTAGGTTGTACTTTAAACTCTATCTTGTCCTTTTCCTTTTCTTATTTGACACATTGGCTAATGTCTGCTTGCTTTTTACTTGCACTTTCATCATGAAACAACATATTAGAAATAAAATTTGAAGCCTTCATTGTGCTCTCTTGGGTTGCCTCCTTAGACAATTCAATATGTAACCTCTTAGATTGCATGGTATTAATCCCAAGCCACTTCTTATCCATCTCAGCTACAATGTCTATGACTATTCTTCTATCTTCTCTCTTGATCACTCTAATAGGTGACATGCCTTCATTTTTTTGAATATTATCACCTTGTATTCTTGCTCATCATCTCTCTTGTCCATCTTTGTAGACTCATAATTTTTTATAATAACCATCTCAAAATAACTTAACTTTGATTCTCTCTTTGGTACCTTAAACAAACCCAAACTTTCCATGGATTTGATCTAATACTACCTTGTTTCCATCATCATTATTCTCTCATCTCTTTTTTCTCCTTCACCTTTAAATGGGACAAGTATGTGTATCTCTCATTGTTGCTTGATGGTAAATGTGTCAGCTTTTCCATCATGAATAACATGCTTATCAATCTACCATGGTCTCCCTAATAGTAAATTATAAACATTTATAGGCATACTATCACACAAGACTTTATCTCTATATCCTCCTATATGGAATTCAACACAACTTTTCTCACTTACCATGATTTGATGTACCTTATAAACCCATTAAACCTTATATGGTTATGGATGTGGCATCATTTTCAATCCTAGTTTTTTACCATCTCTAAAGATAAAATATTATTTGTGCTTCCTCCATCAATCACTAAATTACAAACCTTACATTTTGATTTGCACCTACTTTTGATTAAGCTTCTCCTTTGGGTTGACTCTTTGACTTGATTTATCTAATACAATAAGATTTTCCTCATGAGTAAAGACTCATTTATTTCTTTTTTGCTTTCCTCATTCACTTATCTTGTACTCTATTTTTTTATACTTTTACTCATATTCATCAGACACTCTACTGCCATATGTCCCTCTTTATGACATTGCCAACATTGTCCCTAAAACCTATGTCTTGGTCTAATTCTCATGGGACCATATTATATTCTTAATATATTACATGTAGATGGTCTAATATCCATTTCATGGTGTTTTAATCCCATGCCTTCTTGAACTACTAATGCATGCATTTTTGGTCTCTCTTGAACCACCTCTTCATTTTCTCTCTCATTTATTCTTGGCTACAATGGTGTTACTTGACCTTGCACATATTATCTCCTTCTTCTCTCTCCATTAATTATCCTTTTAATCTCTCCATAAGACCATTCTCATGAACAATGGGGTAATAAACTATGTCACTTGGTCTACCATATGCTTGACCAAATCTTCATCTTTGCTAACTCTCTCCATGGAACTCTACTCTTGGTTCCCTATCTTATAATTCACCTCATAACAAATGATTTAAATCTTGTTAAAAATATAATAAGAATATTTTATTGTATATTATACCAAAATGATTTCGATCATACACCAAAAATCTCACTCTATGACTTGTCTTAACATGTACTTCTTGATCAATGGCTTATCACTCCTTATTAAGGGTTCTCTTATTCATTATATATATAAGAAACCAAGGTTCACTTGATATTTTTATGGTCATAATTTTATTTTTCATGATTTTAAATTTATTATTAATCCTTTATTACCACTCATCAACTCACCAACATTGTCCAAGTTTTAATTCCTTCCTTTACCTAATTCTGCATACTCTTCACACAGTCCTTCTAGCACTCTTTTGGGACTTATTCTATGAATACAGTTCTATATGGACGTATACCTAAATACCAATAGCATCTATATAAACCATTTTACCTATTATTTAACCATAACAATTCTTAGTCTTCAACTCATATCTTAGACCACTTTTTAAACTCTTTTTATGTCACTGTTTAGGCCTATTAGGCCTATTTAAGGCTAGTTTACCAACAATCTTCTCTAGGAGTATGAAAACATATAGGTTTAATATAAAAAATTTAGATATTTTATCCAACATCAATAAAAATCAAATAAAAAAAATTTAGGCACTTTTTCTTGTTCCAACTCCTACACTCCAAACCCTAGTTTAGGGTTTTTATGACCCTGTCTCAGTCAAGAGTGAACAAAATTCACTTTTGGATGTTTTAGAGTGTTTCAAGGATGTATAAAAGGTTATATACCACTATATTTAATTTTTAAACCTCACTCAATGGTTAGATAGTGTTTATTAATCCACTGTCATATTTTTTTCTCCCATCATGTATTCGATTGTGTTTAGAAATGATAACACACAGGTCTGAGTTTTTGTAGTATAGTAAAACATAATAAAAAACCAAAAGAAATTTTCAATAAATCACTAAAAATATTAAAATAAATAAAAATCACAATTCAATACTTTTTCCAACCAAAGCTTCGACCATTTCTTGCTTAGAACAACACATAGTTTGCACATTGAAAATAACTTCAAAATAGGGTTTATTCATGACACTGTCTGAATACTAGATGATTTGAACATTATTAATTTACTAATTATAGCATAAAAACATAATACACAATCCATAATGAACTTTTATAACTATTATCAATTTCTATTTGATTGTCAATCTTGAAACACTATTTACAACCAACCTAAACAACTCAAGAATAGGGTATGTACCTATATTCTCTAATCAGGGTTTCCATTTAATTTATGTCTTGGAGAAAATATTCATTATATCTACATCATAATATCCTTAAATTATTTATGAACAATTAACAACATCATTCATATATCAATCAAGATAAATACAGTCTGAAAACAAGCACTTATATATGAATAGAGGTCTATAATGTTACCACCTTCAATAGGGATTCTTCCTTCTCTTTATCTCTCAAAAGTTTCTTTTAAAAATCATATGCACTATAATTTATTAACACATTTTTTTTTCTATTATCAAACTCATTTTTCATCAATAAATATACTTGCAGTTAACAACAACAACCTTGACCTCAAAATAGGGTCTGCATTAATTCTTTAAACAAAGGTTAAAAAACTTCCAAAACCTCCTTAAAAAAAAACTTGAAAATACCATTTCTTCCTCTAAATCTAATGGAAATTCAATATAAAATTCCAAAATTAACTCCTACACTCCTAAAAAGGATGCATAACTTAATCTTGGCTCCTTTTCCTTGGAGAGGTCTTTTAGTTACATTGCATTTTCTTGATTTTCACATAATACAAAGTGTCTTAAACCATGAAAATAGAATCATAAACATTGTAAGGAAATCTTAAAATGATAAAACCCTTAGATATATTTAAAACATTTTTCCACCTTCACTAATGCATAAAATTCCTTGAAGAAATCTTGACAAGATTCAAAATTTTAAAAAGGAGTTTTAGCTAGAAAACCAAAATTCAAATTCTATGCTCCTTGAAACTATATAGATTCCACATAAGGACAACTTAGAAATTATATAACCTATTAGACACCTAATAAACCAACTTAAGACAAATTTGAAACAAATTTAGTGTCCTAATAGGATTCCCCTACATCACCTATATTTGCTCTTTGATAGTACAATTGGGGTATTACACTAGATTCATATTGGAGAGATATCTTTGACCATCCATTGGTTGGAATAATAGGATGATCTTTCCTCTTTAAATATTCCAAAAATTCCTAAAAAATTAAAAAACATACAAAATTCTAAAAACACTTTTTGATACCTACATGTTTTATTGGCTCCTTGGCATCCATGTATTACTTCTATATTAATGGATGACATACTTAATTACTCATATATACACATATGTATCACACCACTACTTGACTGTGATATACACATACATAGATACATGATAAATTCCTATTTCGTATGTTAGGCTTTCCCTCTACTCATGTAATATGGACATTGGGGGCATCCACTTCTTTGATCTTGATACACATAGGCTATATGACTTGATGAACACTATGTATTATCATGTTTGAGCTCGCATATTCCAATTATCCATGATTATATCTTATATAAGGTACTCCATATGTTATACACTTGTCATACTTTTCCTAACACATTTGATCCATAGGCCATTATGACATGTTTATGTTTTAATTTATGCACTTCTTTGAGGTCTTATATTCCTTTTTTTATCATTTTTATATGCTCCTTTGCTTGTAACCCCCATGCATATCTATGCTTTCATTTAAATTTTTTTGCTTTTACCCCCATGCATATCTATGCTTTCATTAAAACTTTTATATGCCATTATTTGTTGTATGGACATTAAATAGGTCATTCTTGCCTTTATGTAAATTTGACTAAGTCAAGTCTCTGAGATTGTGCAACATTTGAATATGCCCCTTATTTGTGGTCTCTTTAGACCATTGGCTTTTGACTTGCTTTTGAGTGATATTGTGTGTGTGCTTGTTTTCTTGTTGAGCTTATATTATTAATATCTAGGCATTACCATGATATTTAACATGCATCTTAAGCCTATATGGAATCACATTGGTTCTATGCACTTCAATGCTATATCTACTTAAACATGTTTCTTCTATATGCTACATGGTTACATTCATAGATTATATATTTGTCTTGTCCTTTTGAGATGAGGTAACTACCAGCTTCTATCTTTCCCTCACCTCAAATGGGGTTATATTAGTGGTATAATGTCATATCGGCATTCTCCACACTTGGTATATTTTATAGACTATAGTTTGGGCATGTTTTGGAAGCATGTTCACCACACTCATTCAGTATGTGGTATTTACATTAATTTTTATATTTAATGTGGGCATATGGACATGGATTCCAAACATTTATAGTTCTCAGATTCAATGGGGGCATATCATATAGGCATGGCTTATACACATTCACAATTCTCATAGTCAGTGGGGGCATGCTTTAGAAGCATTTTCTCTACACTTATTTAGTATTCAATATCTCTAGTTTATAGTGGGGGCATGTTTTGGAAACATTTCCTCCACATTGGTACTTATACCAATTTTCATATTTATCCATATATAGTGGAATAATATAACTATGTGTTTTGGAAACATTTCCTCCACATTGGTACTTATACCAATTTTCATATTTATCCATATATAGTGGGGGCATGATTTGGAAGCACATTCTCCACACTTACATAGTTATTTTAATTGGCCAAAACACATAGTTATATGATTTAGATTCACAATTGTCCATAATTTTTTACGTTGGTATTATTGTTATACATAGCTTAAACATGAGACATATATAAGGTGCATATGCTATGCAACATGTGCATACTATTAAAAAATCTAAATTAGTTTCAAATTCTAAAACTCTCTTATGGACTATTACCATATCATGGACTTTTTCATACTAACACCCCATGCAATTTTATAGAATTTTATTGAGCCAATCTACTATAGTAGTCGATTCACATTTTGGTATGGTTGAGGTGATAAAATCACTCAATATTTCCATTTTAAGGTTGAAATTGATCATCCATCCTCACCAAGTTATTAGTATCATTGGGTTGCATAGTTGAGATAATATCAACTACTAGGTGGCAACTCACTTTTACTCCAAAGTTGAAGGCATGTTCATTCCAATATCTCTCTATCTCTATCTCCTTAGATATATGAACTTTTAATAGTTATCTTAATCTCAATTTATATCCTTATAATGATACATCTTTCTCAAAACAACTTGTCAATAGGCAAGGCAGTTACATCGACACATAGGTGTACTCCTAAACCTTGATCTTTCAATTTAAATTAATTTCAAGTAATTTCAACTGAGATTATATGCACTAATTTTATATCTTAACAGTCTCTTGGTTATAGGTTAGTCACCAATAAAACACTCAAGTTTGGCACATAGAAAGACAAGGTGTGCATACACACCTACGTACACATTCCTTTCCTTTAAACTAAAAATTTCATTATTAGATTAAAAGGGGAGTAAATTTAGATGATATTTAATGATTATATATCACCTCAGTATTATACACTTGGCAAACTCAGACCTTGGTTTTTCCTCTTAGTTATTTACCTTTCTCACTTCTATATATCTCACATCTATTCTATCTTTTGTGCCCATTGACCTATATCTCTTAGTCCAACTAGTCTTATGTTGATGACTCAGTATTTTATCTTGCCTAGAATGTTTAAAATGTACTTATATTCTATCTTCATAAGTTATAAACATGTACCTACTCTCATGCTCCATGGACACTAATGTCCAAGATAAATAGTAAAATCGACACTAGTGCCATGTCCTAATGTAAGTGTCTATTACCCTAAAGTCATCCAAATTGAAAATGAAATGTATCCTAATGGTAAAATTAAGTGATTTAATGTGATTTATTAATGCAAATGGATTGATATAACTACAAAATCAACCCTCATTCCTTCCTCACCTAACAACACCTAGAAAAATATGAAAGAGACCAAGGCACTTATCAAAGGTACTCTATCAAGATTTCAATTGAGAAAAGCTTCCCTATTTCCATACCATTTATAGGTAAATCACATATATAGTTATAAAGTAATAAAATAACAACCCAAGATCATGATTTTTTAAGTTACAAGCTAGGTTGATGTTGTACTTGCTTTGCACATATTGTATGATTCATTCATAAGCTAACACATAAGGGAGAACTACATGAGTCTAAGGCCCTATTATAGATTATTGGATATATATGAAACATTTTTGATAGCATGGTCATTAGGCTTATCTTGACACCATGTGCCCACTAACCCATTTTTACCCAATGTCACATTGAAGATGGAAAGTTAGGGTTTTGTAATTTCACAAGGAATGACTATCCATGACATAAACCTAAATACACAAAAGCAAAGGTGAATAAAAACCCAAAAGAATCCAGGTGGTCACATCCTATTTAAATAGATATTACATACAAGACACTAGTGTCAAACCTAAATAGCAGCATCGACATAACCATCCTAGGCTGACATTACTATCCAAAGATCTAAAGGTGTTAAATCTAGAATCTAATGATTATTACAAAATATTTTTCCCATCTGCTTTCATCTTGTTCTAGATCAATAACTACGTTAACATAAGAAAAAACTAATTACTTCACTTCTTTATCATTTCCATATTTATCATATTTATACTTTTCATATTTAGACTATCTCATCATAATAAATTTAGTGTATGTTTATATTCAAGTTTAACATATAATTAGATAGTTATAGATATGATTATGACCCTTGTGTCATTTCATTTTTATATATACCTTGAATATCTAGATAACCCAAAGCTAAATCATTCTAGGGTTAAACATAAGAAGCATACCATGTAACAATAAAATTTTGTGCATAAATCAATGTCATCAATGACATCTCATGTAATTCTTATGGAATCATAGTAATCATGTGTGTTTATGTAACTATTTGTAGATGTAGACACATATATTTGTTATCAAACACTTGGAAGCATAAATTTATACATATCTTGACATATTAGGATGTGTGTGTACACATTTAACTCTTATGCACACTTACCATATCCATTTACTCACTTATTATCTTGGCCAACCCATTTTATCAATGATCATATTTAGGATCACCCTAGTCTATGCAATAACACTTTATAATCCTAATTAGACTATCACGATATTGCATATTATTATTTTTTCCTATCAAGACACTTCATATAGTCAAATAATCATAGCTTACCGTAGGTGTCTACCTCTTCTTAGCATCTGTGAAACTCCAATAACTAATTTCCAAATTCAAACTCTCCATTGGATTGGAATAAACACATGTCACATGTCATTCATATGGGGAATATTAAATAATCATCTATAATTAAAAATCAATCCTAAGGTCATACTCATGATCTAATTTGGCCATTATTTTTAATTCACATTTGGAAATTCATTGATACTCTCTTGAGACACTACTATAAAATAATACACATCAAAAACCCTCAAAGGAGTATCCCTAGAGCCAAGTATGAATATCAAAACACATGTCAAATAATTAGACACGTAAATCTGGCCACTAATGACCTCTAATCAGGGTTCTAATCAATTTCCATTAAAATGCATAATTTGGCCTAAAAACACTAAAACACATTAAAAGATTTAAACATAATATATCCAAGTGCAAATTTTGGCTAGAGTATCATTAAATGGGGTAGTGAAATTTATTGGCTAACTAACTTTGATTAGTTCATTTAGAGTTAAAATGCCAATTTTACACCTGGGTACCTTGGATTGCTCTTTTCTATCAAATCTCTTATATGAGACACATGTCTTTGTTATTTGATATTGGCAACATCCTAAATGGGATAACATATCCTGTTGGGGATCAACCAACAATAGATTACACTTATGAAAGCAATAAACATGGAATTAAATTAGATAGACAAGTAACTAGAATGATAAATAGCAAGAACAAGAGATATAAGAAACCACCCTGAAAACTTGTATTAAACTCTTTACAGAAGGAATACAATTGAAGAAACTTCTTTCTTCCACACCTCTCTCAGATGTATAGATCTCTCACTAGATCTCTATCCTCAAGAGCTCTCTCTCTCTCAAGAACAATCAACTCCAACAACCTTCTGCAACTTTGATATCCAGCTAACCGCCATTCCACCTACAGTGAAAACATAACCTGTAGTGCTCCTCCTGCCATCCAAATCACCTACCATATCTGAATCTACATAACCATGTAGAGAAGTATCTGAACCTCCATAACATAAGTGCCTACTGCTGGTTCCTCTCAGATATCTAAGGATCCACTGAACTGCTTTCCAATGTTCCTTACCTGGATTGGCCATATACTTACCACTCCCACTGCTTGGGCAATATCTAGTCTAGTACACACCATTGCATACATCAAAATCCATACTGTAGAAGAATATGGAACTTTACTCATGTACTCTACCTCATAATGTGAATTAGGACATTGTTCTTTACTCAACTTAAAATGTCCAGCCAAAGGTGTGCTTACCGGTTTAACATCCTGCATATTGAACCGTTTCAACACCTTGTCCACATAATCCTCTTGAGACAATATCAACCTGTGATTTTTCCTGTCTCTCTTAATGCTCATGCCAAGGATTTTCTTTACTGCTCCCAAATCCTTCATAGCAAACGTTTGAGCTAATTTCACCTTAAGCTCAGAGATATCCTGCATGTGTGATCCTGCAACCAGCATATCATCTACATACAACAATAGAATAATATATCTACCATTATCCAATCTCTTAAAATACACACAATGGTCAGATTGACACCTAATGTAGCCATGCTTAGTCATAAACCTGTCAAATTTTAAATACCATTGCCTAGGAGCTTGCTTGAGGCCATACAAGCTTTTCTTCAATCTGCACACTAACTTCTCCTTACCCTTGACCTCAAATCCTTCCGGTTGTTCCATATAAATTTCTTCATCCAAATCTCCATGAAGAAATGCTATCTTAACATCTAGCTGCTCAAGATGCAAATCCTCAATAGCAACCAAAGACAATACAATCCGTATAGAAGTCATTTTAACAACCGGAGAAAAAATCTCGCCAAAGTCAATACCTGGATTTTGTGAAAATCCTTTCACTACCAATCTAGCCTTATATCTCATCTGCCCATTCTCACCTTCTTTCAACCTGTAGGTCCATCTGTTCTTTAGTGTCCTCTTACCTACTGGCAACTCAACCAAATCCCATGTTTGGTTCTCTTTTAAGGACTCCATCTCCTCAACCATGCCACGCTCCCACTGACTCTTGGACTCCACCTATATTGCTTCTTCAAAACTCTCTGGTTCTCCACCATCAGTTAGCAATAAATAAAATAATGAAGGGGAATATCTAATTGGAGGCTTACTCACCCTTTTTGACCTCCTAATGGGTGTCTGAGACTCGTTCACAACACGCTGTCCACCCAAATTCTTTGACAGTGAGTGACCTCGATCACTTCCAGACCTGTTACTGGCCGATGTTGGTTTTGCCTGACTGACGTCGGTGCCTATCCTGCCGACATCAGTCTCTGTATGGCTGACGCCGATTTCTATCCTGCTGATGCCGGTTCCTACCCTACCAACGTCGGTCTCTGTGTTTTCTTGCAAGTGATTATTTCTTTTTCCTGTGAGCTCATTTTGGACTGTCACCTCGTCCAATTCACCATTGCTCTACCCAGATTGATTCAGCTTCCTCAGCTGATCACAATACATCACTCTTTCATTGAAAACAACATCATAGCTCCTAATTACCTTGTTAGTTTCTAGATTGCAAAGTCTGAAACCAAAATCATCTGAGCCATAGCCAATAAATGTGCACCTCATAGACTTAGCATCCAGCTTTTTTCTATTTTCTTTATCAATGTGCACAAAGGCTTGACAACCAAAAACTTTGAGATATGAGAGATCTACCTTTTTACCTGTCCATGCCTCTTCTAGAATTCCACCATCCAGAGCTGTAGAGGGTCCTCTGTTAATCAGGAACATTACAGTGTCAACAGCTTGTGCCCAAAACTGTAAGGGCAAACCAGCATGCAATCTCATACACCTTGCACGCTCCATTATTGTCTTGTTCATCCTTTCAGTAATTCCATTCTGCGAAGGTGTCCTTGGAACCATCCTTTGCCTGTGGATTCCATGCATATAACAATAATCTCAAAACTTATAACTATAGAACTCACCACCATTGTCAGATCTCAGGCACTTCAATCTTTTACCTATTTCATTCTCAACCACAGTTTTCCAAATCTTAAAAGTCTCAAATACATTATATTTCCTCCTAATACAATAGACCCATACCTTTCTTGTAGCATCATCTATGAAAGATACATAGTACTGTGATCCTCTAATGGAAGCAACCTGAGCTAGTCCCCACACGTCTGTGTGAACAAGCTGTAACTTATGCTTCTTCTTAGTAGACCCAGTCTTGAGAAAACTAACCCTTTTCTATTTTCCAAATACATAGTGCTCACAAAACTCTAGATCTATGCCTTTTAAATCTAAAAGCATACCTTTGGACTTAAGAATTGACATCCCCTTCTCACTCATGTGGCCAAGCCTTGAGTGCCACAATTTAGCATCCACATCTAAAGTAGATAATACATAAGGAGAATTGTTAGTAACACAATTACACAAATAGAGAGTACCTACTCTCTTACCTTTGGCCATAACAAGTGCACCCTTGGTCACCTTCCAAGATTCTGCTGTGAGAGTTACTGTACAACCCTCATCCCCTAACTTTCCTGCAGAAATCAAATTTCTCTTCAAGCTAGGAACATGCATCACATCTCTCAACACCCATGTGTTTCCATTCTGCATCTTCAGCTGCACTTTACCTTTGCCAATTATTTTACAAGGCTCATCATCCCCTAGATACACTATTCCAAAATCTCCATGGATATAGTCACTAAAATATTCCCTATTAGGGGTAGCATGAAAAGACGCACAAGAATCTAACACCCAAGATTCTATATTATTATGCAAAGAGAATATTAAAGCATCTTGTGCAATACCTGCAACCTTGGCTTCTTCCTTTCCTTCATGCTGATTGTCCTCCTTAGGCTTTGACCAGCAATCTCTGCTTCTGTGCCCAATCTTTCCACAATTCCAACATTGTGGCTTCCTGCCATTCCTAGATTTGGATCTTCCTCTCACCTTAGACTTAGATCTTGATCTCCTCTTGCTCTTATCTTTCTGCCTTCCCCTGCTCTCAAAACTCAAAGCATTCCCAGATGTCTCTTCTGTGCTTTTCCTGTGAATTTCCTCATTCAAGATAACACTAACAACATCCTCTACTTTCAAAATATTTGAGGCAGATGCAGTATTGCTAACTGCCATTACTAAGCCATGCCATCTTTCAGGCAAAGAACATAATATTAAAAGAGCTTTTATTTCATCATCAAACACTATATTGACTGAACTTAATTGATTCACAATTCGATTGAAATCATTCAGATGAGTAGACACAGATCCACCTTCACTCATATGCAAATTAAATAACTGCTTCATAAGATATACCTTATTAGAAGCTGAGGGTTTTTCATACAAATTTGCTAGAGTAGTCATCAACTCTACCGTAGACTTTGCCTGTGATAAATTGGATATCACAGTGGATGCTAGACTCAGTCTTATAGACCCCAGAGCCTTTCTATAAAAAACTTCCCATTCTTCATCATCCTTGTCTTTGGGCTTCTTTGCAACCCCACCTAACGGTAAGTAGAGATCTTTCTGATACAGATAATCCTCTATCTGCATTCTCCAATGTTGATAATTTTTGCCATTGAACTTCTCCATTCTCAGTTTACTTTCATCTGCCATTGCTTCTCCCACTCAAATAGAAATCCCTGCAGAAACCCCTGTGAGAACCTGTAATCAATACACACTACACAGATCTGAACCACCTGTTAGTGAACCTAACCTCTGATACCACTTGTTGGGGATCAACCAACAATAGATTATACTTATGAAAGTAATAAATGCGGAATTAAATCAGATATATAAGTAACTAGAATCAGATAATAGCAAGAAAAAGAGATACAAGAAACCACCCTAAAAACTTGTATTAAACTCTTTACAGAAGGAATACAATTGAAGAAACTTCTTTCTTCCACACCTCTCTCAGATGTATAGATCTCTCACTAGATCTCTATCCCTCAAGAGCTCTCTCTCTCTCAGGAACAATCAACTCCAACAACCTGGATTGATTCAACTCTGTATTGTTCTTCAACATTCATTCACAATGAACTACTGCTACTACACAATAAGCTAAGAAGATCTAATTCTACATATAGAATTAGGAGACATGAGCATGCACTTACAACCAACAGTTAAGCCTCTTGAACAAGGGCTCTAAAAATAATCTTACTAATAATAGAGATGTGAACTTAAGACTACAACTTAAACTCATCATTCAAACACTCAGTTCTGTCCTCGAAAATAGCTTTCTGGATGCACAAGTAACCGATGCCGGTTCCTGCCTACTTGCCTGTGACCAACATCAGCCGATACACTACCGACGCCAGCGTCTCTTCAACTGCACCTGACCAACGTCGATTGCTCCTGACTGACACCGATGACTGTGTAGACTCAAAACTGTTAAATGCGCTCATATGTGAAGCTTTTAGGCTCCACACCTTAACATATCCAACACATCTAACATTGACTTTCAATTCCAGTCTAGTCAAATTTTAGACCAATAACAATGCATTCTGATCAATTTGAGTAATCTGTGCACAAAGTGCTTAATTATGCTTAAAATCTAATTAAACCAAATTAGAGCCTAATTAAGAATTCTATGGAAACTTGTTGAATACTTGTTTTTGGAAATGAGTATTTAATATTTGCATCATCAGATGACCTCATTTCTTGAGAAAACATCCCTAGACCATAAATGCCATAAATATATAGATTCATACCTCCCATGCCTCATCAATGCCCTTCATGCCACTTAGTTTTTACTCTATACAAAATATTGATGAGTCTATTTATGGATTTTAATTACATAATTAGATTAATACTATCCACACATCTCAATCTTGAGATGGATGGTTTAGGTTGATTCTACCCATTTGCAAAAATCTATAAATAGGAGGCCTTGACACATGAATTTTAAGTCTTGATAATGCAATGTTATAATACACAAATGATTCCAAAATCTATTGAAATTAGTTTCACTATGCCAAATTGATTCCAAGCCAAGCCAAAGCCAAAGGTGCCAAGGAGAAGAAGAGATAGCCAAGCCTCCTTTGATGAAGACTTGATGAGCACAAGTCGAGCAAACCACTACTACAAAAGCATTTAGAGCATCCAAGGAAGGTGAAGAATTCTTATTTTTTCTTAATTTTTAGTTGTGTTTGTTATTTTTTTTGTTATTAATCTCACCTTAGTAAATAGGCATGAATGTGTTAGTTTAGTGTGTTGTTTGTCAATTTGCTTTGTTCATTTTGTCACTAACACAATACTAATATCCTCTTAGTAAAATTCATAGTTCACATAATGGCACACTTGATGGATTGAATAACTTCAAAAAATTGATCATAATGCTCCTTCAAGCAACTCACTAACTTTTTTATGCTTAATCTTGGAGTGGGAGACTCAAAAGAGTGAAAAAATCAAGAAAAACATGTTTTTCTATAAGTGGCAAGTTTGACTAGATGTAATCATGGGATTGTCCTACAACTCATGATATTATCATTTAGACTCATGGTATTTTACTTATCCATTTTTATTTTCAAACTAACTTTGTGTTTTTGTGCAAGGGTGCACAATACTGCTACTTTAGAAGTCACAAGATTGTTTTACAAGTCATAGGGTTGCTTAACTGAGTCACATTATTATCTAATTATTAGTAGTTAAGTGACAATACCATAATTCATGAAGTGGCAGGATTATCTTGCTACTAGTGGGATTGTCAAACCCAATCATGGTATTGTGACCAAACTACCTATAGTTTACAATTAATAACTTTTAAAGTTGTGGGATTGTCTTGCAAGTGGTAGGATTATCTTTTAGAGTCATGGTATTGTGACTAAATGATTAGCAGTTAGTTACAATACCGTAACTCTTAAAGTTGTATGATTGTATTCCAAGTAGAGGGATTTCTCTTTTAAGTAGTGGGATTGCACTATGTAAAAAAATCAAGAGATCATTTTCCTATGTTCATTGTTTCAAACTTAAAGTAGCTTCAATGCTAAAAGACATGCTAACTTTTTCATTGTAGGACCAGCTTGGGAAATTTTTAAAACATGTTTAGATCATCTTTTTCATGATTTAAAATGAACTAGGAACATCATTTTGGTGCTTAATATAACATTTAGGTGATTATGTAAGTTTTTAGCATTAATTTTCAAAGTTTACAATTTTAAGACCAAGGGGTCAAATGAACACCACCAAATCTTTCATTTGGGCTTAAAATTGAACACACTTGTCATTTTTACATTCAATAGTTGATTGATATAGTTTTATTTAGCAAAAAGAGGGGTTTTGCATGTATGCTCTTCCATTTGTCCCCTTTAGGGAACCCTTGGAATCAAAAGTGTCATTCCTATTGTGCAAATTGCCTAGTCTAAGGCATAGAAAGAATATCATCTAAAGCACTCCCCAAAAACTCACAAAAGTATTGGGTGACTTTGATAACCCTAAAGTCTTTCAAATTTTATGCTTTCTTTATTTCATGCAAACTTGGTTTGTGAAGGGGATGTCATTATCTCCCATAAGTTATTTAGGGAAGTTTTGACTTGGGGTTTCATCACCTGACATTGAATTCATTTGGATCCATATTAGAGTTACATACGAGACATAGTGGCACTTTGGACATCGCACTACATTGAGCAAATAGTAATATGTAGTGGTTGAAAAAAGGACTAGACCTTTTTTCAACAAGCCAAATGATACAAACCCAAAATCCATGATTTTATTTTGCATTATTTGACATGAAAGTTATTTTATAATTGATTCCCATAGAACATTTGAAAACTTGTATATCTTAGACAAATCCCCACTTCTTGTGGAAGTATATTGGTCCAAGGTGCACCTCAAGGTCCATGTCATAATACTATGATTTGAGAGAAGTGGGGGTGTAAAACCCTACTATATAATACACATTTACTTTTGAATAAACATTTAAAATACTCTCAAATGATGTATATTGATGGATTCAAACAATATGAAGCAACCTTATCAGTTTAGGATCTAAGAGTGATTAATTTGTTGGTCTTGTCCTAGATTAAATTCTTGTTCGGAGTCAAAACTTGGTGTAAAAAAATGATGCAAACCAAACACATGGTCCACAAATTTATTTGAACAAGGAAGCATTATGTTGCCCATGTGAAATCATCAATTTACCTTTTTCAAAGTTCATCAAAACTTGGATTCATATCATCCACTTTGGTGCAGTTATGTTACCTAATTGAGTCTAGACCTTTGCCAAAGTTGTTTAAGTCCTTCATTTATAATCTAAATTTGAAATTGCTCCTTTATATGTTCATAGGGTTGATGTGTTAAGTGGGTTTTCCATTTTCACTAAACTTGAGGGAACTTAGGTTCAATTTCCAATTTGGGTTGAAGATCATTTAAGACTTATGATCGTTATCACCATTTGATAGACTTACGTCATTTTGTGTTAAAAAATTGCACTTTGAATCTATGCACCATAGCATTTTGAGTCAAAAAAGGTAGTTTTATGCTGTCAAATTTGTGAGAAATTATATTTGCCTTAGAGAGTTCTTGAAATAATCATTTTTTCACATCTTTTAGGTAGTATAGCATTGTTATGCTTCCCAACACATTTTAGATATTGTTTCATAGGCCCTCTTGCATAAAGTTCAAGTTTATTCCTACATTTTCAAACCAATCTGAGTATACCTTTGTGAACCTTTGTCTAGCATAGTTACGTTGTTTACCTATTGTATAGCTTATTTATCAAAAGAACCAAGTTTTATACCATTATTTTTGAGAAAAATAAACTATCTCTATAGTGCTTTTTGTTTCATACCTTATACCTTTTTGAGCAAGTCCATGTCCAAGAATCAAATGCCTAGTTTTTGTTAGAAGTGCTTCAAATCTATTAGATTAAAACTTTCATCTATTTTAAATTCTATATCTTGACACCATTTGGCCAAGAGTCCTATCACATGCTTTGTTTGAGCCTAGCTTTTGACACCGTGTTTGGCCAAAAGACCTAGAAATTTTTACTTTTCCTAGATTAGACTATTTTGAAACACTTCAAACTTAGAGTTTGGCATTTTGATTTTTGGGTCATTAACTTAATATTTTTTTTGTAAGATGTGTAATGTTAGACACTTAACGTTATCTTGACTTATCACAAATCTTTGCATAAACCTTTTGAACCTTTTGACAAGTCTAGACCATGTTTGAACATCAAATTTTAGACATTGTCTTTTTAGAGTCTATAGAACTCTTTGACCTTTTATCATAAAAACATTTACTATGGATCCCAACATGTATTCCTACAATTGTAGTGGACTCATGTATAATATGGGGATTAGTATTGTGGTTACATAGGAAGAAATGGTACAAGACCCTTATGCAGATAATATTTATTATGAGATGGATCCTTATACCTCTTATAATAATTGATTAGGGGTACAAAGCCAAGATCTATTGGCTAACTATTTGGTTAATACACCACCTTATTTAAAACAAGACCAAGAACAAACTGCATAATACCTAGCTAAAATACTTACAACTGACAAACCAGTTCTACAATAATCATGCTCTACTAATACACCTTCCACATATGATGCATTTTTATTTGAGCATCATTTATTGGAGAACAAAGATGAATTTTTTTTTAGAGCCATAGAGGTAGGGGCCAAATTTCCATTAGACTTCCCTCATGAGAATTTACCAAACCTAGTAAGAATGCCCCACAACATAATTTATGATCAATAGGTTTCTTCTAGAAATCCTTTGGCTCTAGTCCAAAAACCATATTAGGATCCTAATATGCCTAATAGAGGCAAAAAACTCATGGAATACCACATTAACCAAATGTAGATAGCATATCAAACCTACCTGAATCTAGTACACAATTTTAATTAGATGACCATGGTGAGCAAACCTCTTATTAACTTAGTTTTTTCAATAAGATTTTTGATAGAGTTAATTGGTCAAGAAAATTAGAGTTTAGACCCATTCATGCAAAACACTTCAGTAGACAACTTTTTATATATGCCCATTATTGAATAAGTGTCTTTTATTTTTACGTAGAATAATGAACAAAATATAGTGGACAATGTGCAAGCAACACCCAATCCAAATCAAAGTGGTATTAACACACAAAAAACTAGTCAAAAACATGTGCCTATAGTTAATACCATGAGTGGACCATCATAATAGGGAGTAGGAGTTTTTATATCCCAACCTTAACTAGCTACTTCATCAACCATGCAACTAATAGGAATAGGTAATCAACCAACAACTAGTGCAAAGCCTCAACAATAGAATGTGACAAATCCTACTCCCCCTCAACAAGTGATGAGTAGTATTCCACAATAGTAGGCATAATCTAGTGTACCAACACAATAGAGGCTGAATATAATGCCACCTCAATAGGGGAAACTAATGTTCCACCTCATTAGGTAGTGACAAATATACCTCTTAAATCGTAGACTAGTGTGCCAATCCAAAATCAAATGATGACTAGTCAATAACATGTAAATATTGGTCAATAATAGATGTTGAAAATTCAACATATAGTCACATCCCAATAAGGATTCATGTAACAAGGAGGCTCTCATGTTTTTCAAGTATCTACTATACAAAAATTGATTCAAAATGTGCCACAAGTTTAAAGATAAGGTCTTAGTTCACAAGTTCCCACTTAATAACAAGGTTTGATTAGTCAATAGCATGTCCATTTTCAACCACAATAGGCACATTATATTTATATCACCCCCATCCCAACCACAAAATCCTCCAAGTCAAACCTTTATAGCCAACCCAAATCAAAATATCACAAAATTAAATGTGCAATTTCAAGTACATCCTAATCTACGTTTGCATATTCCTGGTCCATTTCCCAACCAAACCAATATAGCCTAATATATATATCCATCATACCTTGGTCAAAGTATCCCACTTGTGACCTCCCAACCATGTACCCAAACTAATGTTCTCCCTCAAACCAATGTTCATTCTAGTTTCCTATCCCAAGAATTGTAATAGATGAAGGATGCAATTGTTGCCATTCTGGTTGGGAAATAGACTAAAAAGTTTAAGTTGGATCATGTGTGTTCTTATCCATTAAACATGGAGTAATTAAAAATACCATTTCCTCCAAGATATAAACCATTGAAATTTGACAAATACAAAGGGAATGGTGACCCTAAGGCCCATTTGACCAAGTTTTTTGTCACTTATCAACCAATAGAATATAACGATATATACCTTTTGTTGTTTCCAAGGTGCTTGGTTGAACAAGCCTTGGAGTGGTTCTTAAAGTTACCCAAGAATTTAGTAACAAATTTTTATGATATTTTTGATAAGTTTGTGCAACACTTTTCCTATAATCTCAAACATGAGATTTCATTAGCTGACTTAACATAAGTAAAATAAAACACTAGTGAGAGTTTTGAAAGTTATCTATAGTGATAAAGAGCCCTTAAAAGCTAATTCAACCATAGTTTACTAGATAAAAAATTAGTCGTTATGTTTATTAAAAATTTGCATAGTGAGATAACTTATCATCTGGAACTACAATGTGCAGATACTTTCAAGGAGATCATCAACAAAAGATTATTGATTGAATGAGCCCTTATTAATAAAGGGATCATCAAACTTACATCAACTAATCAATTTCAAGGTGCCAATCAGGGAAGTGACCAAAACCAACATCCAATCCAAGCACAATCATCACAACCAACATAGGCCAATAACTAAGATAGATCAAATAAATTTAATCATAATAAGAATGTTGTGGGTAATGGAGTAACTGAGTCACATCATGTCCAAATAGTGCAAACATCATCTATACCACCTCTTTAGCTTACTCCTACCCAAAAATCTCTCAAAATAATTCCACAAGCACAATAACTAAGACCTACACAATAAATATAACAACCTTTACCATTATAAACCCCTCCTCTAAGGAGAACTGTGCCTACACATCATGTCTTTAGTGACCTAGGAGAGCCTATTTATTTTGTATTTTGCACACTTACCACTACTAATTTGATTAGTTAGCTTATAACAAAGCATTATCCATAAGGTATTCCTTATCTTGATTGGTACCATGAAAATGAATTCAATAAATATCATTAGGTCAATGGGCATAATCTATGAAGATGTGTGTAAATCAAGCATTTGATTGAGAATATATTAGAAAATGGGGAGATAACATTGGATAATGGTTATTCCACCTCTAATAAAACTCTAAGGATTTATAAGAACACCTTTCCCCAACATAACACAATAGTAGCATAACAATCAACAACAAAAACACCAACCAGTGCAATAACAAAACCAATAGTATCAAAATCAAAGGCCAAACCAGTAAAATTAGTAGAATCAATAGCAGAACCCAAAACATCAAAATAATGGACAAAACCAAGGTCAAATTAGTAAAAAACAACAAACCTACCATGCATTTACACACGAATACAATAGGGTTATAGGTCATATTATAGGGGATAGCGTTAATACCATCTCCATTAATCCTAGACCAATCACTAATCAATCTAGACCATTGCTAAATAATACCACTCAACCAAATTACATGGATAATCCTTATTTGACTTGGGATTACACACAAGAAAACCAAAAAATCAAGATTCCCCCTTCGAAACCATATAGCAATAACTCATCCTTACCACATCACCACATACAAGTACACTAGCAACCAAGACTTGTCCTATCTAGTCCCACACCATTCCCAACATTTGTTAGTAATTATGGTCCAAAATATATTCCTAATTATGAAATCACAACTCAAAGTCAATGATTACTATCCCAAGCCCATAGCCATCTACCACTTTACTTGTTATCCAACCAATCATTCAGCTATGGAATAAACCATTCACCATTTACCAAGACAAGAAGTTTGATATTGTGGAACAATTGTAGAAGACACCAATACAAATCTCTATTTTAGATTTGTTGTGAATATCAACAATCCATAAGAATATATTGAATGATTTTTTAACCTAATCCACTATTTCTAGTGACATATCCCTTGATAAATTTCAAGCTTTGGTTGGACACCTAGCTTTAGCCCAACAAGTCACATTCAACCAAAGTGATATGTCTTCCCTTGGCCCACTCCATAATAATCCATTGTACATAGAAGTTTATATAAATTAACATAAAGTGAAATGTGTCCTTATAGACAATGGATCAGGCCTCAACATAGTGTCTCTAAAGCTTATCAAGCTTCTTGGGTACAAAATGGTGGATCTCCATCTAGAAATGATAACTATCAAAGTCTATGATAATTAGGAAAGAGAATCATAAAGCACCATTAGCTTACTAATTATCATTGGGCCTTTGACCCATGATACACTTTGCCATGTTATTGATCTTGAGTTATCATATAATATTATTCTAGGTAGGCTTTGGTTACATGAGATTCATGTAGTCCCATCAATGTTACACCAATGTATCAAGTTTTCCCATTTAGGGATAGAAGTGAATATTCTAGGAGATTTACACCCATATGAACACTACAAACATCTTGAGGCTGAGTTTCAAAGATATAATGATCAATATGACATGAATCCAAGTTCTAAGTAGGATAAAGGAAAGGCCATACTTATTGATCCTCCACAAGATAATTGTATATGTTTTAATACCTTGGATTCCCTTTCCCACATGCCACCTCTTGAAGCTTCCAATCATTTCACCATTTTAGATAATGGACTAGGGTAGTATGTGACCCATGATCCTTCCATATTGAAAATATTCCTTATAATCCAAAGACCTTTGGATGACCTAAAGCTACCCCCCACATGCATTAGAAACAAAAGAACAAAGATAAGGGACTTGTCATGTTTGTACTAGCATCTAGCCTAGAACCAAACCCTCTTGAAGGGGATGAATCATGGTTATACAATGACAACCAAGATAATTATTATAAAAATACAAAGTATCCTATTCTTAATAGGATCATAGAGCATCAAGATTATGAAGGCGAGGAACTTGAACTAAATTAACAAGGAACCATTGAGCTAATTTTCATGACTAAGTACAAAAAACCCTATGGACTTGGATTTAAACTACCTAAGGGTGACCCCACATATCTTATTCAAGTTCCATCATCGGTGGCTAGTGATGATGATGTTGATGGTGAAGCAGAATCTGATCATAGCCTCACCTTTAATGACCTAGTTGAGACTAACCTGTTTAATAACAATGACATATGTACTCTTACCCCAATCATTTATCATAACCCATTACCATTATATTATCCCCAACTGATAGATTGGGACCAACAATAATCCAATTTTCCAATTGATGAGTTTCAAAATGATGAGGCATTTTGTGACTTTTTAGGCCTTAGAGATAATGTTCCATTGGGAGATCATAAATTAGGATTCTCAATTACATTGGATCTTGAAGCCTATTTTAGAGAGTGGGTGAACACCCTTAGCTAAAAACAAATAAATAAAACATTGATGTCCCAAAGTGAAAACCTCTTTGAGGCACTTTCTAACTAGGGAAAAAGTAAAGATAAAGGCCAGTCTAGTGGTGAAAACCTATTCCAGGCACCATTAGATGGGGTGTTCATTCTTCTTTGGATTTAGACTAGAAGACCACTAATTATGAACTTACCTATGGATCCAAGTTTAGTTTTTTGTAACAACAAGTATTTGATTGAATTATTCAAGAATTTTTGACTTTTTTTATCACATGGCTGGATCTCCCATTGGGGGACTCAAATTCATCATGCCTAATAGATGTTGAAGAGTAAGTCCTAATAGAGGACCCAGGTATAGTCCAATAGTTTAAGTCTTTGCCTACTATCTTAGAATATGGTTCTACCCTTCTTGTCAAAGATAAAATATAAGTAAACATCGAGACTCTATCAATCCAAAAATGTATAAAATTAGGCATATCACTTACTAAGGATGAATGTGAAGTATTTATTTCTCTATTGAGATAATTTGTAGATATCTTTGCATGGGCTTATTTTGACATGCCAGGTTTGAATCTCACCTTGGTTTTTCACCACCTTTTGATCAATATTGATGCCAAAATAGTAAAATAAAAGCTACATAAGATGCATCCTCACATTGTTGTTTTGGTGAAGACAGAGTTAGAAAAACTCTTAGAAGCATGATGTATCTGGTCCATTGGCTATTCAGGATGGATATCTAATGTTAAACCTATTAGCAAAAAGCTTAAAGGAATTAGAATCTATATTGATTTATAAGACAAACAAATCTTGTCTTAAGGATGACTTTCCATTGCCTAATATTGACGTGATCATTGACTCCATATCAGGTTATGAAATGCTTTCACTCATGGATGGATTTTTAGGATACAACTAGATCATAATAACACTAGAAGACCAACATAAAACAATGTTCACCACTCCATGGAGAACATTTTATTATCAGGTAATGCCATTTGGTCTTAAGAATGCTAAAGCTACATATAAAATTCCCATGACTTTCATATTACATGATATGATGCATGATATTTTTGAAGACTACGTCGATGACATATTGGGAAATATAATACTAGGGTTGACCATCTAGTAGTGTTACGTAGGATATTTGAAAGATTGCAAGAGTATAAAGTCTAACTCAATCCAAAAAAATGTGTGTTTTGAGTAACCATAGAAAATTTACTTGGATTTATTATGTCTCATATGGGAATTGAAGTTGATCTGGCCAAAATCCATGCTATGACCTAGATGCCACCACCAACCAATTTGAAATAACTCCACAGTTTGTAGGGCAATATCTAGTTAATCCAATGTTTCATCTCTCAGCTAGTAGAAAAGTGTCATCCATTTACACATCTTTTGAAGAAGGGAGTTGTATTTCACTTGAATGATCAGTTCCAAACAACTTTTCAACAACTTAAGGACTATCTAACTAATCCACCTATTTTATTACCTCCTATGCTAGGAAGGTAATTTTTGTTGTATATTTTAGCTACTAACAATGCCTTGGTGGAAATTTTGGATCAACATGATAAAAATGGAAAAGAGCATGCAATACACTACTTAAGTTATACCTTGGTCACATATGAACACAAATATGCACCTATTGAAAAAGCTTGTCTAGTCATGGTCTTCATAGCTCAGAAACTACACCATTACATGTTAAAAAATAAGATCATGGTCATTTCAAAAGTATATCTACTCAAATATCTACTATCTAAAACATATTTATAAGGTATAATAGCCAAATGGATCATGCTTCTTAGTGAGTTTGACATAGAGTATGTCAATCAAAGGATAGGTCCTTACAGATCAAATTACCAAAGCACCCCTTGTAAACACAAAGCCACTCATATTTCAGTTTATTAATGAATACATAACGACCATAATTGACACACCTCTTAATGAATATCACTAAAAGCTATATTTTGATGGTTCATTTACTGCACATGGATTAGGGGCAGGCCTCTTATTTATTACACCATAGGGGGATCTAATCCCTAAATCATTTAGAATCAATTTTCCTTGTACAAATAACATAGCCGAGTATGAATCACTTATCCTAAGACTTCAATAAATAGTACAATGGAATATATCTCACCAAAAGGTTTATGGTGGTTCTTAGTTAATCATCAATCAATTCATAGACCATTTCCAAACCAAAGATGACAAGCTAGTTCCATATAAGGCTATGGTCAATACCCTAAAACAAAAAATTGTAAATGTCCAATTTGAGCATATACCAAGGGCTAGTAATAAAATTGTAGATACCATGGATACTATCAGCTCTCTAATTTGATAAATAGATAAAGCTAAATAATATCAGTTCCTCATCAAAAATTTAGTCACACCAGCTCATGAATGTTCAATTGTGGCAATGATTTGTGATATTGTTGGTCCTAATTCTTGACACTTAGACCTTTATGACTACCTTCATAACAAATTTATACCACCTAACCTATCTCAAAAATAAACCAAAGCCTTTATCCATCACTCCACTCATTATACTTTACTTGGATCCACCTTTTACCATCACAATTTTGATGGAACTCTGCTTCATTGATTAACTTCAATAGAGTTTACACTAGAGTTAAGAAAAGTTCATGAAATATTATGTGGAGCTCATTCTAGTGGGGCAGTCCTATCCAAAAATCTCTTGCATACTTGTTATTATTGGCCTATGATGGATGTATATGCAACTACATATGTAAAGAATTGTGATAAATGTCAATGGCATGCTAATTTTATTCATGCCCCAACACAAACTCTAAAATCAATGTTGACATGATAGCCATTTTCTACATAGAGACTCAACCTCATTGGGAAGATCAACCCCACTTCATCTGATGGCCATAAGCATATCCTTATTACCACCAACTATTTCACTAAGTGGGTTAAAGCTATACCCCTCATGTGACTAGAAAGCAAATTTCTAATTTCATTTTTAACCATCTTATTTGCTGTTATGATATCCCCTCTAACATTATATCTAATAATGGAGGATCATTCAAGAATAAAGATGTTGATAAGCCATATACCAAATATAACATCACATTACATTTTTATATAACATATTACCCTCAAGGTAATGGCCAGGATGAAGCATCAAATAAAACCATTATCAATATTCTCTAAAAAGATTGTTAATGATACTGATCGTGATTGTCACCTTTAGATATTCCCTACCCTTTGGACATATCGTACCAATCACCATCTCCCCACAAGAGACACTCCATATTTACTTATTTATGGTACAAAAGCCATCCTTCCCATTGAGGTTGAGTTGACTTCACTATGCATATCTTTCAAGCATGTCCTAGATGATCATAACTATCGAGTATCTCCCCTGTAAGATCTAGACCTACTCAATGAAAAGTGCACAACTGTGCTCAAAAATATTTAGGCATATCAAAACCAACTCAAAAACCACTATAATTAGCATGTCAAGTATAGATCATTTGAACTTGGTGATCTTATTCTTAATTAAAACCAAAAGAACACCCTAACTATGAAGAAGCATAAAGGTAAATTCAAACTAAACTGGATAGGACCTTTCATCATTACTATAGATTATGGATCAGGAGTATACAGGCTTGCCACACTAGATAGAGATAAACTTCTTGAGCTGATGAATATTGTTCACCTCAAGTGGTATTATGCTTGAGAACTAAGGTGTATTATCTATAAGGACAATTTTAATGGTGCCATTTTATCACTATTCTTCTTTGTACACATATCATTTTCATCCATTCTCTTAGTCTTATTCACTTTACCATTTATGATCCATTGAACAAGCTTTTTCTAAAGCCCATCCCATTTAACCTTGGTTTTTTCATTCATTACACATTTTTAGCACCAAGGAATTTGATCATTTTCATCAGTTGTTTGAAATATTTTAGACAAAGATCCTATTTTGGAGTATTATGATAGAATTTTTGATAGTTGCATCCTTTGTTTGTTGTTCCTTTCTTATCACCAATCTTGTTATTAATTATAACCACCTTTGGGCAACTTATTACCCTTGATCTATGCTTTTGTGTCCTAATTATAACTACTTATGGGCAAACTATGGGTAAAATTTTTTTATTTAGCCTTGATGTACCAACTTGCCACTTCCTATGCCATATTATGCTTTTTTACCAGTTATGCCTATTTTGTTTGAATTGACTGCTACAATAGTCAAATTCATCTATTATAGGGTAGAACTATAGTGACTTGAGGTCCTACTCTAGGACTATGTAGGTAGTGCTTGATACTTATTGAGGTTAGCTCAGTCACCTTTTCCACCATGCTCTCACCATTTTATGAGCAACCTATGTTTGAATGCTCTCACCATTTTTCAAACAACCTAAGTTTGAACACTCTAATAATTATATGAGCTTGAACCATTTAGTATGTCATCATTCTTGGTCGAGTTGATATACTTAAAAAAATTACAAAAACATTTATAAATTTTTTAGAAAAAACTAAAAACATTGACCATTTCTTTGCCTTAAGGATTCTGGGATCCCTTACTAAGTTTTAATAAAACCACTAGTCACTTAGTCTCCCCATCTTTTTTCCTTTTATGTCATGCACTTATTGTTTTTCAAGACCATTCCTATTATTCTATCACATCTATTTTGTTTTTTTTCATCAATTATCATATTCTTCCTATTCCTTCAAAGAACTACATTTGGCCTAAAGTTTTTTATTGGATATTACATCCATGGAACTATATAGGTAGCATCCACTTACCTAGTGCATATGGAGATAGCTTGGCCACCCCCTTTTATTTCTTCTATCCCCCATTTTGTTTGTTTGTTAAGTTATCCCCTATTTTCTAGGGGAAATGTTTGTATAATTTCTATTATGTTATTTGTTTGTTTGTTTACTTTTGTTTATTTATTTGTTTCCCTGTTTGTTTGCTTTCCACATTGTTTCCTTGATTTAGTTTATGTGTGTTCATTAGGTGATTATTTACCTACACTTATACCCGAATCCATCCATGTTCATATGTTTACATTGTCATCATGGTTTCTATCATTGGTGCATTATTTTCTATTAAGTATTGGATTTTGGGAGTTAGTCCTTATTCATATTTCAGCCAAGTTTATGATGTTATACCATGATGCCTATTGACATATGAAAAAATAAGCCATAGATTTAAGAAGTCTATTCAGCAATGATGGCATCAACATCTCTTCAACACTGACATCTTGATTCAATCCCAATCATATCCCAAACAGAGTAATTAACCATGAAAGAATTTCAACCTTTATTAGTTTGGATGAGCATCTCCCTACTAGTAGGTTGTTTTAATTCATCATTACCCTCTATGTTAATTTATCATCATCTTCGACCAAGTTTATCATGTTTGTCATAATCAGGGTCTAATGATTATAACCGCCTATGGGAAAATCATTGCACACCATCCCACCTACATTTATCAATAATTATAACCACCTTTAGGTAAATCATTGTTTTGTCACCACTTTAATTTTTATGCCCATATAGGGGCATGTTATTATCTTTTTTGTCTATCCTAACTGGGGTAGCTCCATCTTCTTAATGATTATAACTACCTTTGGGAAAATCATTATTTTATCATACCATGTTTCTAATATCAAGGGACAATGCTTATAACCACATTTGAGTAAACCATTGTACACCATCCCATTTGCATCTTTAGTGATTTTGACTACTTTTTCAAAATCATTGTGTTTTCACCCCATCATCTTTCATTTCTTTGGTCCCCTCATTTCCCTTCTTATTGAGGAACCATTTTTGACCTAATTATGCCAATCATTCCCTTGAGGGGGCATCATACAGTTAGTTATCATCATTGGAGTTTTAGGCATACATGACCTTTTCATCTTTGAGAAGATGTTACTATTCTTATAGCTTTCAACACCTTCCAAAACAAGGGAAAACTGTAAACACCTAAATTTGGCCACCAATGACCTCCAATCAAGTTTTTGATAAATTTCCACCAAAATGTGAAATTAGTCATAAAAACACTAAAACACATTAAAATATTTGAAATTGATATATCTAAGTGCTAATTTTGGCTAGAGTATCACTAAAAAAGGTAGTGTAATTTATGGGCCAACTAACTTTGATATAATCATTTGGAGTCAAAATGCTAATTTTGCACTTCGATACCATAGATTGCTCTTTTTTGTCAAATATATTTCATGAGATAGGTGCCTTTTTTATTTGGTGTTAGCAACATCCTAAATTTGATAATAGATCTAATGCATTTGACATTGATTTATAATTCAAATCCAGTCAAATTTTGGACCAATAACAAGGCATTCTAATCAATTTGAGTAATTTGTGCATAAAGTGCTTAAGAGTTAATTAAACCAAATTAGATCCTAATTAAAAATTCCATATAAACTTGTTTACTACTTATTTTTGAAAATGAATATTGAATTTCTACATCATCAGGTGACCTCATTTCTTGGGAAGACATCCCTAGGCCATAAATGCCATAAATATCAGGATTCATGCCTCCCATGCCTCATTAAGACCCTCCTATACCTCATCAATTCCCTACATGTCTCTTAATTTCTCCTCTATCCAAAATATTTATTATCCTATTTATGGATTTTAATTACATAATTGGATTAATCCGTAGCCACACATCTCAATCTTGAGATGGATGGTTCAGGTTGATTCTACCCATTTGTAAAAATCTATAAATAGGAGGCCTTGCCACATGAATTTTAATTATTGATAATGAAAATTTATAATGCAAAAATTATTCCAAAATCTATTTAAATTAGTGTTACCATGTTAAATTTATTCCAAGCCAAGCCAAGCTAAAGCCAAAGGTATCAAGTAGAAGAGGAGATAGGCAAGCCTCCTTTGATGAATACTTCATGAGCACAAGCCAAAAAGTCCACTACTATAAAGTCATTTGGATCATCCAAGTAAGGTGAATGATTCTTGTTTTTTCCTTACTTTTTAGTTGTGTTTATCATTTATTTTTGTTATTAAGCTCACCCTAGTAACTAGGCATGAAGGTGTTAGTTTAGTGTGTTGTTTGTCAATTTGCTTTGTTCATTTTATCACTAACACAAGAATAATCTCATCTTCTTATTAAAAATTTTATTTCAAAAAAAATACATGTTTTAAAGTTTATAAATACAAGTATTACATCACATTATATCAATACTATGATGGTGTGCACACACACCTATGTGGGGGAACTACATGCATTTTGATCCCTATGAAGTATTTAAACATAGGAAACTATTAATTACTTAATGAGGAGTGGTTGGAGATATTTCTTAACCCTAATATATATATTAATATATATAAGATTAAATGGGATAGAAACAACCTAGGGCACACAGGTGGTAAACTATCTCTGTAGCAGATTAATTAATTTTTAAACTCAAATAAAATATATTATAAATTTATATACCGAGATATGCTAAAAATAGAAAGTAAAAATATGATAGATATTGAAATGATAATGAAAACAAGATATTTATTTATGATGTTAATATAGACATGGATATATAATAGGAAGGAATCAGACTAGAAGTAAATTTTAGGACTACCATCAAAATTTAGGTTAAGTACTTATGTGACCTAAAAAACTTGAATTTACATTAGATGATTACATTGATTCTTATATATAACTAAGACATAGGTGTCCAATATAAAATACCTAGTGGACTTGGATGTGACCACCTATAATATTGCAGGTTTTATGTCATCGTCGCTCTAGTGTGCTCAAATCTGGGTCATGGACTGTGGTTCCTTATTAAATAATAAAACCTTAGTTCTTAATCTTCATAGTGACTATGGGAAAATGGATTAGTGGGATCATAGTGTCAATATAAACTAAAAGACCCTTTTGTAAATGGATGCTACCTATATAGCCACTACTTTGAAGATGGCTTCATATTCATATAGCTCTCCCCTACATGTGGACTTGTGGGTGAATAAGGATGTAATATGTGATAATCAAGTACAATAATGACTTAACTTGTAACTTATAAAACATAGATCTTGGGGTGCTCCTTCAATACTTCAAAACTATATATGTGTTTTCCCTATTACTGATATGGAAATAAGGGAAAATAGGGAAGTTTTATTTACTTAAATTCTTGCTTGAATGCTTTTGGTAGGTTATCTTGTGACTTATTTGGTCTATGTTAGGTCTATGATGGTTATGGAATGAATGAGGATTGATCATATATTTATATCTATCCTTTTGGAGAAAATTTCACATTAAAGCACTAAGGCTAACCATATTGATACATTTCATTTGAAAACTAGATGACTTTTAGGGCACTGGACACTTGTGTTGGGATAAGACACTTGCATTGACATAGGCATCTGACTAAGACACAAGTATATGGAAATATGGAAAATATGCATAGGTATATAAATTTAAAATATAAAATATAAGTAGGTTTATAGCATTTTGAGCATGATAAAAGGTTTGAGTCATCAAAATAACATTAGTCAAACTAAGAGATAAGTAGTTTGGCACATAAAGATAGAAGAAGTGAGCTTTTCAATATTGGGATAGGTCTATAACTGAGAGGAACAACCAACGTATATATTTTCCAAATGTATAATAATGAGGTTATATATAATTTATAAATAATGTATACATTTTCTCTCTTTAATATGGTAATATAATTACTTATTTAAAGGGAAAAAAATGTGTACTTGGGTGTGTATAACACACTTTGCCTTTGCATGAGACCAAATTGAGTGCTTTATTGGTGACTAACCTACAACCAAGGTCATTTATAGTATATAATCACTAAATATAATTTGAAATCAAAATAATTTAAATTATTGAAATAGAAAGAACAAGGTTTAAGAGTACACCTATGTATCGATGCAAATACCTTGCCTTTTGGAAATTTAATTTGAAAATATGTATCATTATGAACCATTAGATTTGAGATTAGGACAAACAAAAATTTGAAAAGAGAATAAATATATAAGTATTGAAGGATAAAACTTGGCCCTAACCATTGGATAAAAATTGAGTTGTCACCTAGTAGTTGAGATTAACTCAACCATGTAACCCAATCATACTTATAACTTGGTGAGTGTGAGTGGACCAAGTTAACTCACACTATAAATATGGTGAATTTGGATTATGTAATAAATTCCAACCTATAAACTTGTCAATATTGAGTGATTTAATCACCTCAAACATACCAAAAGTGAAATAAATACTATAGTAGATTGGCTCAATATAGTTTGTAATAGTCCAACCTAGTGAGTTAAAGTTCATAAAAGTGTTTAAAATATAAAACCTAATTTGATTTTTAAATTTAGGTGCCATTTTCATATAATATGAACCTTATGCATGTTTCATGTTGAAACCTATGTATGAAAATGGTATCAATGTATAGAATTATGCCAAAAATGTGAATCTGAATCATATAATTATGAATTTTATCCAATTTGAGAACTGTGCAAGTGTGGAGAACGTGTTTCCATAATATTACCCCACTATAATCTAAAACTAAAAACTAGTGTAAGTATGGAGAACATGTTTTTAAAACATGCCCACTCTACAATCTAAATCTATGAAGAATGTGGAATCTATGGCTTCATGGCATACCCCAACTAATATGCCCTTCTTTTTGAGGTGAGGGTAAGTAACAACTAGTAGTTACCTTAACTCAAAGGATAAGATAATCATGTAAACTATAAATGTATCATGTAGCATATATGAGAAACATGTCTAGGTATATATGCCATTGAAGCATGCAGAATGTGATGACATCAAGTCCTAAGATGCATGATATAGATCATTTCAAGGTCTATATAGTAATAATATAATATCAACAAGCAATCAATCACACACAAAAACACTCAAAATAAAATCAAAAAACAATGGTCCAAGGAGACATCAAACAAGGGGAATGTTAAAATTTCATACAATTTAAGGGATGTGACTGAGTCAAATATCCTCAAAGAAAGGAATGACATATTCAAATGTCTACATACAACAAACCATGACATATGCAAATTTAATAATAGGAAAACATAATCATGAGTTCCACAATAAATGGAATGTATTAAAATAATCAAATAATTAATATAATGCTTGATAATAGAAATAAACACACTCAAGGAATTACAAAAAGTAAAGCATGGATAGTAAGAAACTAACATAGACATAACATATTAGCCCATGGATCATATGTGTTTATAAAAAAAAATTAAGTAGATAGCATATCAAGTAAACTATGAAATATTTAAGAATGGATAAATTCACATGTAAGTACATAAGCTCAAACATGACAATGTAAAGTGATAATAGAGTGATATAACCTAGGTGTATTGTAATGAAATAAGTGGATGCCCACAATGTCCATATGACACGAATAGAGGGAAGGCCCAACATCTGAAAGTGCATAGATCATGTATATGTGTATGCATGTATCATACTCAAATAATGTGTTAAACATATGTGTATATATAAATAAATTATATGTTATCTACCAACATGAAACCAACAACATATATGCTAAGAAGCTAATATAACCTATGAATACTACAAATATTTTTGAATTTTTTAAAGTTTTTTTTGGAGGATATTTTTGGAATATTTACAAAGAAATAAATATCCTATGATATAATCTAGTGGATGATCACAGGTATCTCCTCATTAGGAACTTAGTGTAATAAACTGGTGTTAATACTAAGGATCATGTATATATGCAATAAATGTCACTATAAACTATGTAATACTATGCATAAATATAATATGACTCTATGGTCATAAAGAAAAAATAAAAGGTATGGGGGTTCATAGAACCCATCATTGAGTGATCTGTGGTTTCTTTGAGATATTAGTAATAGGAACATATTTAGGTACTCTAAATATCTAAATATGGTTTGTAGTAGATGAGAATTTTGTGGAATTCCCTATGGATATCTGATATAATGGTCTCTCAATTATTTGCCATCTAAGAAAGGAGATTGAATGTTTATAACCATTTTGTAGAGGATCAACCTTAGTAAGTTTGATAATTACTTCTCTTGTTCAAGTGGATGTTCATATGGAATTCTAGAAACTACAATTACCCAATTTGCATGAATGTATTTAACACACCCATGTACTGTAGAAGGTATTATTCAAAGTGTATGTATCCAAGGTCATCCCAATATCATATAAAATACATCTATGGAAGGTATTAATGAGAAGGTAGTAACCATATGTTTGGGACCCCCCTGTAAAGGTAAGTCAATCTCATCAAGAACCTATTTTGAAGTCCTATCAAATTCTCTAACTGATCTAGTCAAAAGATGTAAATCATGATTTGTATAACCCAAATACATAAGTAATGTCATGGTGAAAATATGATCACTTATACGATTATCAATAAAATAACTATGTATAGGTTGTTGACAAAGGTATGCTCAAATGAATAAATAGTGAAGATCAAAATTATCATCCAAAATCTCACTATCATCAAAAGAAATAATGGGTCTTTGAACCATAAGAGGTGTATCCCACATATAAGTAAAAATAATCCCATATAATGGGTGCCCATAATATGATGGATGATAATGTGCATTATATTCCATTTGTTCCTCCAGATTCTTCTGAGAATGGTCTTACAAAGGATTATTAAAAAAATTATACTTTTGGTGATCACTAGGTTGTGACCCTGATTCCTTTAGAAGATCATCAAATGTAATTTTTTGGTTATCGATTAGGTTTTGGATCTTATTATTTAAGGTAAAACATATATTTGTATGATTCATAGGGCCTTAATGATAGTCATAATAAACATTCACATCATACCCTTTGTGTAGAAGTCTACTAATGTTACATCATGATTCTCTCACTAAACTGATTTACTTATTTATCCATGGATTAATATTATAGTTGATTTTATTTTTTAATTTTAAACTAAATTTTAAGTCATATTTTTTATGGAACAGATGTATGTTATTTAGATTTCATGAATTCATTATTATGAGATGGCTAATTATGAATTATGTACATAATAATTATGTCACTTGTTGTTATAACATTGTTTTATGATTTATATCATGATGTAATTGACTACCTTCTTGTCATGAGTTACATGCAATAGAGTTCATCTCTTAGAACATGATGGAGGGAGAACATCATCGAAGAGGGTGACATAGATAGAAATGTGAAGGATGATAGGAATTTTCTAAGATCCATACACACACCACTTTAGGTTTTTAAATATAATATGCATTGTGTGTTTGATTTGATAGAGTTAGTACATTTTAAAGGTGAATTAAAATAAATATTAGAACTTGAATTTTTTAAATGTTAGTACTTTTATATGGGATAAATATTTTAGGATTTTGCATTTACACATAGACTTAATGCTTAAAATTATAATATGATTATATAAAACTATTTTATTCATGTTTTTGTATGGATATAAAAACATAATTCTTATAGATAAAATATAATTAATATTTTATATTGATTAGAAAATGTCTTGATAATGTTAATCTTGCTAAGATTTATATTCAAGAATATCAATATATGTCAAGATATTATTATAATAAAATACATATATAGCCTTATACAATAGTAAAGAATGCAAACAATTATCTTGATATAATTGGGATCAATATTTGTTTGATCTATCATAAATGGATAATTATCTTTATTTTATATTTTTGTAAGTTTTAAATATCCTAAAAATCTATCCTATAATCCAAGTCTAGTCTTTGGTTGACATGCATAGACTACGTAGAGATGATAAATGTGTCAGTTATCATGACAAAAGTGGATTTATTGAATGGTATACTTAGGTTTGAGACTTAGGTGGACATGCAAAGTTATAATTAACTAAAAATAATAATAATTATGGAATTAAAGGAAGACTTGATATAGAAATTAGGGCTTTTTATGGTTTATTAATTAGAACATTAATGAGTTAAGATAAAAATGGGGATTATGCATGAATTACTAACTAGGGGCTAGAGGATGCATGCAAATTTTGAATGGTTTGGGATTGAACTAAACTTAGACTCTCTAATTCCATAGGATTGTAAACAAAAGCTATGTACAATTGTTAGGGTTAAAAGGATTTAACTTGCTATGATAACATATAGAACCCTGGGCAAATGGCTGATAATATATAAATATTATGTTTTGATTTAGAATCCCTATTACATTTATATACTCATATAGACTTAGGTTGATATTCTGAGCATATAGATGTAATGTATAGGTCTTGTACATATTTTTATTTGGTACAAAGTCTGTGTCAATTTATAATAGGATGGATCAACTTTTGATTTTTGAGTACTTTAAATTTTAAAATTTGTTTGGGGATTAATATATATATATATATATATATATATATATATATATATATATATATAAATAATGTGACTGTGAGCATTTAACATTCAAACTAGTAACAATATAAATGTCTTAACAAGATTATTTATAACACAAAACAAAAATATATATGGACTGTGTAAATATGTTTGATAAACCATGGAAATTTATAAATGGAAGTGTATGTAATTAATGCACAAATCATGTGGATATCCATATTTAAACTGGGTTCATTTATGTTATAAAACCATAAGAATTTATATAATAAGGGATTGTGTATTCTTGTCTTTTCAAAATAAGGGACATATATATATATATATATATATATGTAATTATGGACCATATACTTTTGAAATATATATATATATATATATATATATATATATATATATATATAATGGAATTGTAAGCATTTAACATTCAAACTATTAATGATATAAATGTCTTAACAAGGTTATTTATAAAACAAAATAAAAAAATATATGGACTGTGTAAATAGGTATGATAAACCATGGAAATTTATAAATGGAAGTGTACGTAATCAGTACACAAATCATGTGGATATCCATATTTAAACTGGGTTCATTTGTCTTATAAATCCATGAGAATTTATATAATAAGGGTTTGTGTAATCTTGTCTTTTTGAAATTGGGGATATGGACTGTGTACTTTTGAAATATGAAATAAGGTATTTATGTGTGTGTGTGTGTGTGTGTGTGTGTGTGTAAAGACTAGGTATATTTATATCACAAAAAAATGTGAGATTATATAAGTTTACTCCAAAATAGTGAACATGGTATATACTTATCAAACAAGGAGAATATACATAAATTGAGAGTATGATGAAGTAATATAAGTTTTAGACTTAGAGTGAATGCTAAGTCTATGTTTTAAGTCAATTGCATAACCTTTAAAATATTTATATATTGAATAGACCTTCATTTATATATTCAGTTAAGTGATGGTAGTTGATTATTGGTTTAGAGAATAAGTTTTGAACTCTTTAGAGAAAATTATTGTTGTAATTTAAAAGCAAAAGAAATTTTGGTATATGGCAAGTCAACAGGGTCTAGTAATATATATGATATATAGTAAAACTATTACATAGATTATATTATGGATCAAATACAAAAATAAACCATGTATATTCATTAAGTTAGTTTTGGTTTTAAATATAGAGGTCAAAAAATAAGTGAATTGTACATGTTTATAAAGGAACAGAGTAATTACATTTATAAAAGTATCACTGTTAACACTAGATTTGATATATATTCATATACAGTAGTATATTTACATATACCAAATGTTAATTTTTTATGAATTTACATTTTGATTATGTGAATGAAATCACTTTAAAATATATACCTAAAATGAATTATATAAAAGGGTTATAAACTATGAGGATCAAAATAGTAAGTATGTTTTAAATTATCTATACTATGGGGTGTAGATAATAATAACATAAAAAATATACGTATAAGAGAACCTAGGTCCTCTTATATGTGTATAGCCTATATTTATAAAATAGGTGCCATGTCTATATTTATAGTATGTGCTGAGCACATAAGTCATGAAATCTTGACGGATTGGGAACTATAACTATATACACATAGCCCAAGTTATGGGATTGATAATTAAGTGTTTCTTTATGATTTTATTAAATCTTTATGTGAATTGTGAATGCTACGTATATTGAGTGGTATGAACCTTATGTTATGAAAATGATAATTTGTATGCATAAAATTTACTTAAGGAAAATATATTATTAGAATTAATTGTATTATACATGTATGGTAAATAAACTTGCTTGTCATAAATATTGCTTATGTGATAAATATTATAAATGAGGTTTATTCATATGTTTGATGGACTAAATATATGTGTAGTAATTATTTATGTAATTAGTATATGGTTGTAATTTTTAGTAGAAATAATTACATGAACCTATTGGTTATGATAAATATTAACCAAATCTAACATTGAGGTTTCTAAATAAGCATTGAGATAGACTTCACCAGCTTAATTAGCATCACCAATGCCTGATAAAGGTAATCTAATCAAGTGATGTGTATAAAATTGACTTATCCTAGAGATTAATATCTATTTGAAAAATTTGGTTAAAATAATGTTAGATAGACATTGTCATTTCATATGTATGATTTACGTGTTTGTGTGATATCATGTTAGAACATATTTTTTTTTATGATACACGTCATGTAGTATAAATCTTATAGCACATAGGTACTAGCATATCTCTCTCGATTCTTGCACCATCACTATCTACCTATCCATGAAGGGAGGGCCATTCCTTGTTTGGGGGATTGTTTGGAGGATCGATGGTTTATGGTTGGTGTGGAAAAGTGATCGAATGATGTTATCTCACCCTACTATAGTACTTACTTGGAGACTATACTTGAAATTATTAGAGATACAATTGATTTAGACTAACTCGAGCTTCATGGAAAATAGTATGTATCATTGTACATATGATGAGGTTACATGCCTATTATAAATGTAATTAATTAGTTATAATACATTTATATTAGTGACTATACTGTTATACTAGCCATGGATAGATTTTAAATATGATTACTTTCTTTGTGTAGTTGTGAGTGGTACATAAATTAGTTGTTATCAATAAATGTTGTTGTTTTAGATTTAAGGTAAAAACAAGTTTTGAAGGGGCCCTGAAACCCTTTACATCAGAAGAGAGATAAACCTTAAGCACAACCAAAATACAAAATAGCCTGTAACCTGCATAAGCAAGACCAGAAAACCAGAAAATTGAAAACAACAAACAAATGCTGGACAAACATTAATATTTTTTTTACAAGACCGAAGCTTCATATCTAGAGGGGGGACCAAAGGCTTAGACTTCTTCCTCTTAACTACTATCCAACCATCCTCTACCTTAGCTGCCTCAGTAACCCATTCCTCAGAAGGCCATGATCCATGAAATCTATGGGGCGTCGAAGCCTCAGCAAGATCCTTATGAGAACTAGCTAGCTTCTGGCTTCTAGGAGAATCCTTCAAAACAGGTGGAGGAACCACTACCTCCTCAGTAATCGGTTCAGAGAGATCACATAATCCAATCTCCGCAGTACCTTCAACAGGATCTATCTCCAGCAGAGTCTCCTGATCCGTCGATTCAGATTGGATACTCTTTTCATTCTCATCCTCTGAATCAGTCAAATCTCCCTCAAGTTGTTTAGAAAAATAGTGTTCATGATCAACTTCAGACCACCAAGAAGGTGAACTTCTGGATTTGGATTTCCCTATAGTACACTGGGGTACAACGTGCCCCATCTGGTGACACTTTCTACATTGAAAAGGTAAACCTTCAAAATCTAACATTTGCATCTAAGAACCCCTAGGGGAGTCCAGACAAATCGCCTCAAGAAGGCCCTTAGAAACATCCACCTCAACCATAAGGTGAGCATAGGTCGAGCGGTAAAACCTCTTAGATTCATCATCCTCAAATAAAAACTCCCCTATAGCATTTTTGATGGTTTTAAACATTGATTCATGCCATAGATGTATTGGTAGATTAGGGAGCCGAACCCAGACATGGATCTTATTGAAGGTTTTCATGAGAGGGTTGAAATCCATATGCCACCGTCTGGCCATAAGAGGCTATTTACCCTGCAATAAAAGATTATTGTTGGACAGAATAGTCTTCCTGTCCTTAGAATTTTGGAATAAAGCTATAAAAAAACATTTAATACAAGGGTATATTTCAACATTACCATCAATCAATGGCAACCAGATATTGGAGATCTAGCCATGTAGATCTACAAGAGATGGCCAGTAGCCATGAAATTGACAAATAGCCCCATACTTTGAGAAATATTCTACCTGGTTAAAGATTGCTTCAGTTGTATCAGGATCTAGACTAACCCTGACAGGATTTAAAGCACTTACTGGTGCAACGCACGATCTCCCAGTAGAAGCTTGATGTTTTGCATCATGTATTTCAGCTTCATAAGCAGCCACATTTGCATAATTTCTTCCCTTTGACCCAAAGATAGAACCAAAAATAGGGGGTCCTTTTGCTATATTTGAAATTGGGAAAGAGCCCCCTTTCGCAGTAGAGTGGGCGATCAGAATTCTTTCCCCATTCACCGGTGGAGTCCCTTTCATTAAAAAGACCTTAGCCACATCAACTACCAGATCAATGGCTACCTAGTTCAAACTTTGAGTTCGCGCTCGCGCACGCGCGTGCTCAGCAATCAAAAACTCAGGATTCAAATTCTCCATGCGCGTGCGCTCCAGGAAGAAAATAATGTAATAAATGTTGTTGTTACATGTATACTTATATCTAATATATTTAATTAGTATGTTAAATATAATTAATTAGATTCTCATGGTGTAATATAATGAAATAATAAGTGTTTAATAAATATTAAAAAAAATAAAAATAAAAAAATTACTACATTATTCTAGTAAATCCTTGTGGGGATGTTACATTATGGTATCAGAGTTAAGGCTCAAACTCTAGGACTTAAAGATTGTTCTAACATTTTCATACTCTTTTATTACTAGAATGAATAATGGTGCAAGTTAGAGAATTAGGTGAGGGTCCTTTTAATTTCAATGACAATAACCCTCCATTTGGTCCATACTAATTTTCCACTAAAAAAGCAACAAAGTCAGATCAAATTCTTGTAACCATGAATGAGATTAGAGATAGAGTCATAACCCTCAAACAATAAATTCATGGACATGAGGAAGAAACCAAATAGGATGAGCTTGAAGAGGATCTTGTTGAGTAGGAAATCCTTCAAGAGTAGAGACATGAGGAAGTGCCTTAAGATGTGAGAGTACGTGTAGCAATAGAATTGACAAAGGATATGAAAAAGGTGAATCCACCTAAGTTTGATGGAACTGTTATGGGAGATAGAGCTAAAGCATGGTTGATTGAAATAGATAAGTATTTAGAGATTCAAAATTACTTTGAGGTCATTAAATCTATTTAGGGATCTTATCAGTTGGCTAGAGAAGCAACTCTATGGTAGGCCACTAAGAAGTTATAAATGAATATGAACTCAATAACCACTACTTTGGAGTGGTTTGTGACACTATTTATATCATGGTAGCTTTCACAACTTTATTTTGATCAAAATCTTATAGATTTTTTAGAATCTAAAGAAAAGAGAATTGTTGGTGAACGAGTACTAGGAACAATTCACCAAAATTCTAAAATATGTACCTCAGTATTAGGTAGATGAGAGGTTTAGGATTAGGAAGTTTATCATGGGATTAAAACCCCATATTGGTGGAAAGGTGGATATTTATGGACCATCTACCATGGACTAAGTCTTTGAGAAAGAAGTCAAGAAGGAGCAAAAGTTGAAATCTCTTTCTCATGTTAGGGACAAGTTTAAGTAAAAGTTTGGCAGTTAAAATCCAAATTTTAAGAAGAAGAAATAAAAGCACAGGAGTTAAGACTAAAATTCATTTCAAGAATTAAAATACTAGATTCAATAATGTTACAAGTAGCAATAAATTGGGAAATGGTTCCAAGGGTGGTTTCAGGGGAAACCAATAATTTGATAAGAAGGGACTACTAGGAGGCTATTTCATTTGTGGATGTGACCATTTTTCATGTAAATGTACCTAAGATAAGTTAAGGAACAAAGGTGCTTCCCCTCACCAAAGAACTTTTCCATAATGTATTCATGTGGCAGTTGATAATTGACAAGCTGAATTCTAAGTTTCATCCATAAAATTGTTAGGTATTTTGTTTGAACATAAAATTTCTATTTTGATAGATACAGGGGCTAAAAAATGTTTTATATCTCTTAGGATTCTAAATAAGTTATCTAGGAAAGTTGGTGTAATGGAAAATTCATGGCTGATACAATATGGGAATGACTCTAAAGTCTAAGTTGATTAGTGTTTAGTAGAATAAAAAATTAGGTTTCTAGAATTCACAATGGTTTTGGATATTCATGTATCACCACTAGGGTCATATGATGTGATCTTAGGGATCAATTGGCTTATGAAGCATAAAGCCAAGGTTGATTATTATCTGAAAAAGGTTGAGTGTTTTGATGATTCTGAAAATTATATACTAATTTAGGGTGAGAAAAGGGAATTAAAGCTTAGTTAGATTTATGAAATGTAACTCAAAAAGGCCCAATGAAAAGGGTGTCAAGCATTTATCGTTAAGATAAATGAAATGGAAGAAACTAAGGAACCATCAATTGAATATTATCTTTTCCTTAGGAATTTTCATGATGTCTTTTTGAAGGAATTACTAGGATTGCCTCCTAAATAGGAATTTGACTTATCAATTGGTATCAAACTAGGATCAAAACCTCACTCTAAGGCTCCATATAGAATGACAACCACTAAATTAGTAGAATTGAAGGAACAACTTCAATAATTAGTGTAAAAAGGGTTGATTAGACCAAATATCTCACCATGGGGTGTACTAGTTGTCTTCATTAAGATTAAGGATGTCACTCTTTTAATTTGCATTGATTATAGAATGTTAAATAAAGTGACCATCAAGAACAGGTATCCACTACCTTGAATAAATTATTTTTTTGATCAAATGTGAGGAGTAACAGTCTTTTTTAAGACTGATCTTAGAGCTAGATATCATTAGTTAAGGATAAAAGATGACTGTATTCCAAAGATGACATTTAGAACTCACTATGGGCATTACGAGTTCACAGTGTTACCATTTGCGTTGATAAATGCACCTATAACATTTATGAATCTCATGAATAGTGTGTTCAAAGATTACCTAGATCATTTTTTTTTGGTATTTTTAGATGATATTCTTATATACTTTAAGTATGAATAAGAGCATATTCAACATTTGGAGCTAGTTTTGTAATGTATGTGAAAACATAAGCTATATGGAAAATTATCCAAATGTGCATTTTTCCAAAAGAAAGTGCAATATTTAGGACATATTATCTCAATAGATGGTATTTATGTTGATCTGACTAAGAAAGAGCCATTATGGAGTGGTCAACACCAATGAATATGCATGAGGTTAGGATTTTCATGGGATTAATGGGCTATTACAAGAAATTTATCTTAATTTTTTCTAAGATAGCTAACTCGATTACCTCTCTATAGTGTAAAAATCAAATTTCTATCTAGTTAGATAAGTGTGACGTAGCATTTTAGGAATTAAAAATAAGGCTTACTTGAGAACTAATGTTAAGATTTCTTGATCCCAATGGTCAATTTTTAGTGATCATAGATGCATGTGGGGATGGACTAAGAGGAGTCCTTATGCAGGATAGTGTAGTAGTAGCTTATGAGTCAAGGAAGCTCAAGACTTATGAGGTGAATTACTCCCCTCATGATCTTGAACTTGTAATAATTGTTCATGCTTTATAATTTTGGAGCCATTATTTATTGGAAAAATAATTTGAGATCATGATTGATAAGTTGGGGCTCAAATACATTTTCACCCAACCAAATTTAAATGCTCATCAGAGGTTATGGTTAGAGTTTTTTTCTAGCTATGACTTTGATATTAATTACATCAAAGTTAAAAAGAATAGAGTTGAGTATGTTTTGAGTCGTATAAGGTACATAACAGTTATGGATACTATTAGGAGTACTTTCAAAGATCATGTGATCAAGTTCTCTCTGGGGGAAAAATTCTATGACCAAGTCAGTAAAGCTTTGACTGAGAATGCTCATAATCCTAGGTATAAAGGATACAATTTTGAGAGTGATGGTCTTTTATATTATAATGGAAGGATGTATGTGACATATCAATAGAATCTGAGAAGCACATCGATAAAGGAATTGCACAACACCTAATATTTAGAACATTTAGGAGTAACAAAGCTTATGGTAGATCTTAAACCACTTTATTTATGGAAGGGAACCAAGAAAGACATAATGGACTTTGTGTCATGTTGTCTGGAATGTCAATGAGTGAAAGTTAAACATGTGCATCTCATTGGATTGGTATATCCACATGATAAACTAGAGTGGAAATGGAAGGTGATCAATATAAAAAATTTCCATGGGTTACCATTATCATGAAATAAGCATGACATGATCTTGGCTGTAGTTGATAAAATAACCAAGGTAGCACATTTTATCTCAATAAAATTGATAGGTGATGCACCAACTCTTGAAAATATGTTTGTAAAAGAAGTGTATTGGTTATATGGTTTTCTAGAAAATATCATATTAGATCATGATCTAAGAATGACTTTTAGATTTTGGTTAACTCTAAATTCAACTTTAGGTGTGTAAACAAACTTCAGTACTGCATATCACCCATAGAGTGATGGTCAAACTGATCAAGTTAATCAAGTATTAGAGGATATTCTTTGTATGTATCATATGGATCAACAATACAAAATGGAATAATACCTTTTATTGGTTTATTTTGCATATAAAAACTCATACCAATCTACTTTAAAGATGGAACCATTTGAATCACTTTATGGGAGAAGGTTTAGGACACCAATTAGTTGGGATAGGTTGGAAGATAGGGTAGTATTTGGACCTAAAATTCTTTAAAAAATAGAGGAGTAGGCTAAAACTATCAAGAAAAGAGTGGTTGAGGCTAATGAAAGGTAGAAGAGCTATGTTAATCTGAAGAGAATAACTAGATAATTTACAATAGGTGATAACGTATTTTTACGAGTTAAGCCATAAAAGATCTTGATTAAATTTTAAAAGTCAACAGACTTTCATCAAGATATGTGGGACTCTTCAAGGTTTTAAAGATAGTCAATCTTGTAGTGTACAGGATTGCATTGCCACTATCCCTAGCTCTATTACATAGTGTCTTCCATGTATCTTATCTTAAGAAGTATATAGTTGATCCTTCACATGTGTTGGATTGGAATGATTTTTAGGTTTTGGATCCTAGGGTGGTCATGGTAGAACTAATCAAAGTAATTGACACTTGCAAACTTTGTTTGAAAAATAGAGAAGTGTCATAGTATAAGGTCTTTTGGGACCAATACTCTAAGGATAGTGCTATAGGACTATGATGAGTTTTATAGGCTATTTTCACATTTGTTTGTTTGATTTGATACTAGATACTATATTTTTATTCTATTAAACTCTATTTATCATTCAAAACTATTATTTGAATAAGTGTTATCAAGATGATGACCAATTTTAAGGGGGGAAGGATGTTACACCCTAATTCTTTCACTAAACTAATTCATGATCCATGGATTAATATTATAGTTAATTTAATTTGTTACTTTTTAACTAAATGTTAAGTTATATGTTGTTATGGGATAGAGTTTACTTATATTTCATGAGTTCATTATTATGAGATGGATAATTATGAATTATGTACGTAATGATTATTTTACTTATTGTTATAGCATTACTTTATGATTTATATCATGATATAAGTGACTAACTACCTTCTTTTTATGAGTTAAATGTAGGAGAGTTCATCCCTCATAACATGATAGAAGGAGAACATCATCGGAGAGGGTGATATAGATGGAATGGTGAAAGATGATAGAGGAATTTCATAAGACCCATGTACACACCACATTAGGTTTTTAAATATAATATGCATTGTGTGGTTGGTTTGATAGAATTAATATGTTTTGCTGGTGAGCTATAGTAGATATTATAAATTACATGTTTTAAACGTCAATACTTTTATATGGGATAAATCTTGTAGGAGTTTGAATTTTTCATTTACATGTAGACTTAATGCTTAAAATCATAGTATGATTATATAGGACTATTTTATTCATGTTTTTGTATGAATATGAAAATGTAAATATTATAGATAAAATATAATTACTATCTATATAAACTAACAAATGTCTTGATAACATTAAGCTTGCTACGATAGATGTTCGATAATATCAATATGTGTCAAGCTATTATTAAAATCAAATACATATATAACCTATATGCAATAGTAAATAACACAAACAATTATCTTGATATAATTGGGAATAATATTTTTTTGGTCTATCATAAAAGGATAATTATATTTATTTTATGTTTTTGGAAGTTATAAATATCCTAAAACTCTATCCTGTAATCTAAGTCTAGTCTTTGGTTGACATGCATAGACTATGTAGAGATGATAAAATTTGTAGTTATCATGACAAAAGTGACTTATTGAATAGTATACTCAGGTTTGAAATGTAGTTGGACATGCAAAGTTGAAATTGAATTAAAAAATAATAATTATGGAATTAAGGGAAGACTCGATGCAAAATTTAGGATTTTTTCCTTGTTTATTAACTAGGGGATTAGTGAATTAAGAGGAAAACGGGGATTATGCATGAATTTCTAACTAGGAGCTAGAAATTGCATGCAAATTCTCAATGGTTTGGGATTTACAAGGAGATTTTTTATAAGGGGTGATTCATAGTTAAGGAAGGAACATGATCAAATAAAAGAGGAAAAGATAAGAGCAAGAAGAAAAGGTTTATTGGTTCATACAAGTTTCAATTTGGGAGTGTTGAAAAGGTTGGTGATGTTATTCTATTTATTTTAACTCAAGAAAATTCTATGTGTGTGAATTTGTTACTTAGGATTTTGAAAATATAATAATTAAATTTACGGTACAATTTTAGCCCTGTGGATGGCTTATCCATCCATAACACTAAAACTATACTCTCTAATTCCTTAGGATTGTAAACAAAAATTGTGTGCATCTATTAAGGCTAAAAGGATTTAACTTGCTATGATAACATATAGAACCTTAGGCAAATGGTTGATAATATATAAAGACTATGTTTTACTTTATAATCTATATTATATTTATATACTTAGATAGATGTAGGTTGATAGTTTGAGCATATGGATGTAATGTATAGGTTTGGTGCATATATTGATTTGGTATGAAGCCTGTGTTAATTTATAATAGGATGGATCAACTTATGAGTTTTGAGTAATTTCAATTTTAAAAATTGTTTAGAAATTAACATGTATATATATATATATATATATATATATATATATATATATATATATCATGACTATGAGCATTTGACATCTAAACCAGTAATGATATACATGTCTTAACAAGATTATTTATAAAAATAATAATGAAATATATGGACTATGTAAATATGTTTGATAAACCATGTAGATTTATAAATAGAAGTGTATTCAATTAGTACACAAATTGTGTGGATATCCATATTTAAACTAGGTTCATTTGTGTTATAAAATCATGATAATTTATATAAGGGACTATGTATTCTTGTATTTTGAAATAAAGGATATATATAATTATGGGCTATGTATTTTTGAAATTTTAAATTGTGTGTGTGTGTGTGTGTGTGTGTGTGTGTATGTGTGTGTGTGTGTGTGTGTGTGTGTGTGTGTGTGTGTGTGTGTGTGTGTGTGTGTGTGTGTGTGTGTGTGTGTTTGTGTTTATGTAGAGACTAGGTGTATTTATATCAAACAAAATCATGAGATTATAGAAGTATACACTGTGTAATTATTACTCCAAAATAGTGAATAGGGCATATACTTATCAAACAGGGAGAATATATATGAACTGAGAGTATGATGAAGTAATATAAGTTTGAGACTTAGGGTGAAATCTAAGTCTATGTTTTAAGTCGACTGTATAGCTTGTGAAATATTTATATATTCAAGAGACCTTCATTTATATATTGAGATAAGTGATGGTAGATGATTATTGGGTTAGAGAATCAGTTTTGAACTCTTTAGATAAAACTGTTGTTGTGATTTAAAAACAAAATAAATTTTGGTATATGGCAAGTCGACAGAGTTGATACGTAATAATATATATGATATATAGTAAAATTGTTACATATATTATAATGTGGATCAAATACTAAAGGAAACTATGTATATTCATTAAGGTATTTTTGGTTTTAAATATAGAGGTCACAAAATGAGTGAACTGTACATGTTTATAAAGGAATAAAGTAATTACATTTGTAAAATTATGATTGTTAACACTAGATTTGATATATATTCATACATAGTAGTATATTTACATATACCAAAGGTTAAAGTTTTATGAATTTACATTTTGATTATGCATATGAAAACACTTTAAAATATACCTAAAATGAATTATATAAAATGGCTATAAATTATGAGGATCAAAACAATAAGTATGTTTTAAATTATCTATAAGAGAACCTAATATGGGTGTGGATAGTAAGAACATATAAAATATACGAAATAAACTTATAAGAGAACCTAGGTCATCCTATACATGTATAGCCTATATTTATAAAATAGGTGGCATGTCTATATTTATAGTATGTGACTGGCTCATAAGTTATTAAATCCTGATAGATTGGGAACTATAACTATATACACATAGCCTTGAGATGGATAATTTAGTTTTTGTTTATGATTTTAGTAAATCTTTATGTAAATTATGAATGCTGGTAATATTGAGTGGTATGAACCTTATGTTATAAAAATGATGATTTTTGTGCATAACATTTACTTAAGGAAAATAGATGCTTGAAATGACTTATATTATATCTGTATGGTAAATAAACTTGTTTTTCATAAATATTGTTTATGTATTGAATATCACAAATGAGGTTCATTCATATACTTGATGGACTAAATGTATGTATAGTAATTATTTCCATAATTAGCATGTGGTTATACTTTCTAGTAGAAATAATTGCATGAACCTATTGGTTATAATAAATGTTAACCAAATATAGCATTAAGGGTTATAAATAAGGAGTCAAAGGAACTTCACTGGCTTAGTTATCATCACCAATGCCAGATGAAGGTAATCTGATTAAATGGTGTGTATGAAATTGACTGATCTTAGAAATCAGTAGCTATTTGAAAACTTTGGCTAAAGTAATGTTAGATAGACATTATCATTTCATATATATGATTTATGTGTTTGTGAAATATCATATCATAATGTATTTTTCTTTATGATACACATCATGTAGTATAAATTTTACAACACACGAGTACTAACATGTATCTCTATATTCCCTCACTATCACTATATATTCATTCATGAAAGGAAGATTGTTCCTTATTTGGGAGATTGTGTGGGAGATCGATGGTCCATGGTTGGTCTGGAAAGTTCTTGGATGATGTTCTCCCTCCACACTATAGTACTTACTTGGAGACTACACTTGAGATTATCAAAGATACAGTTTAGCTAGAGTAACTTGACCTCCATGGAGCATAATATGTATCATTGTACATATGATGAGGATAGATTCCCATTAGAAATGTATTTATTTAATTGTAATAAATTTATAGTAGTGATTGTACTATTGTACTAGCTGTGGTTGGATTTTAAATATGATTACTTTCCTTGTGTAGTTGTGATTGTTACATAAGTTGCTAGTTATCATTAAATTTTTACTTATGTTTAATATACTTAGTATTTTGAATATCACTAATTATATTCTCTTGGTGTAATCTAATGAAAGAATAAGTGTTTAGTAAATATTTAAAAAAAAATACTGATGAGATAGAGATATTAGGCAACACTCTACAATCTATGAGTGTAATCAATTGGGAGATTCAATTAAGTGTTTAATATTTCTCCTTGGTGCATTGGATAAGACAATATGCTTAGGTTGTTATGACAACACATTAAATATGTTATTTGTTTCATTTTTAGGTTAAGGAGGCTTTACCTTATAACTTAGTTTAATAGTAAACTTGGTATTAGGTGTAGATGTAGTTGGTGTGTTTGTTACATATTTAAGTTTGTTCAATGATATAAGTTTCATTTCATGATTGTGAATAATACAACATAAGTCATTGAAAGATTTAAATTTTTTGAAAATAATGGACTCATGTAATGGGGTAAGAAAAAATTTCTTGAATATGCCTGACAACTCTTTATCTACCATTGGATTGGTCATTTTAGTTAACATTGTCTTGTATCTTAAGATATATTCATTGATAGGTTCATTGGTTTATTGTTTAATTTTTGAAATTTGGGCATTGGAAAACCTTTTAGTGATATTGATATAAAGTGTGATAAAAATTTAACTATAAGAGGTTAAAATGCATTTACTGATTAGGTTGGTAAATCATAAAGACACCTTAAAGCGTAGTCTTTTAATATCCTTGGAAATAATTTGGTCAAAATTTTATCAATGGAGGCATAATCAAGGCATTCCACATAAAAATATTGAAGATATTGTTTAGGATCACTCTTTTCATCATAAAATGTGAACTTAGATGCAAAAACACAATTGGTAATGGGTGCACAAATATATCTAGTGCAAGAGGATTATGCAATACCTCTTATGAATCAAGAACGTAAGGTGATTTCATATAATTTTGTTTATTATTTATAACCTTAGTTTTCAAAAGTTTTATATTTTGAATAAGAAATTTCACCTCTTGGTCTTTAAGGTTGGATATTTAATAAATCACCAAAAGAGGTGTACCCATAAGTTGGGTGGATATAGTCATTGAAAATGGAAATTAGGTTGAAGTAATAAGGTTTCCAATTTAAAATGTGGCAATAGTATTTTCATGTAATAAAGGTGTGAATACATATCTCATGCCCCCATTAGAAGTATGAAGTGATGATGTTCTCAAGGTGAGGGTTGTTTGTATATGGGGATGACCCATAAATCTAATAGCATAATCAATAAATGGACCTACTTGTGCATTTATGATTTTTTATTTTTGAGTTTATAATATTGTTCTTAGGATTTCATCAATATTTTTAGGGTTTTGATGAATATGCTCACAAAATAATGTAACCACTTACACTTATTCATGATCTCTTTGCTCATGTTTATCAATTTCATTAGACTCATGGTTTTCATTATCAAAATATTCTTCTATGATAAACTCATCAATATGTTTTTCATGTTCAACATTTGTATCATCATGGATGATAGGATTATTTCCATGCTTCCAAAGCATGTTCCCATTTAATCTAAAATCTGATAATGTGTGGAATCCATGCCTATATGACATGCCCCCATTGATTCTAAAATTGTGAATGTGTAGAAGTCATTCACATATGACATGCCCCTAATCTAAAAACTATGCCAAATGTGTATAACATGCCTCTATGAAATTACTCCACTAATATTCGCCACCTTTGAGGTAAGGTAAGAATAGCAACCGATAGTTACCTCACCTCAAAAGGATAAGACTATTGTATAACCTATGAATGGAACCATGTAGCATATAGAATAACATGTATAGGTAAATGTAGCATTGAAGTGCATATAAAAATGTGATCACATGAAGGCCTAATATGCATGATAAAGATCCTAGAAACATCTATATAGTAATAGGACAAGCTCAACCAATGAATAAACACACACAAAAAAGAAATCTAAATCAAGTCAACATACAATGCTCTTAGGAGATTTTAAAAAAGGGGCATGTTCAAATGCCACAAAATTAAAAAAACAAGACTTAGTAAAATGTCTACAAAAGCAAGGATGACATATTCAAATGTCTATACAATAAACCATGACATGTTTAATTATCAAAAAATCACATATAGACACATGGGTTGTAAAAAAAGGAGCATATTCAAATGCTCAAAAAAGAAAGACAATATCAAGGTAAAACGCTCAAATTAGTGCATAAATGAAAGTATAAATAACCAACATAAACATATCATAGTATCCCATGGATAAAATGTGTTAGTAAAAAATATCAAGTACATAACATAATCAATACATTGTATAAGATATAATCATGGATAAAGGCATGTGTAATTACATATAAGCTCAAACATGAGAATGAAATATGATCATCGAACCATATAACCTATGTATATCAAGACCAAAGAAGTAGATCCCCCAATGTCCACATGACATGAGTAGAGGGAAGGCCTAAAATTCAAAATAGGAATAGATCATGTATTTTTGTATGCATATATCACACTAAAGTAGAAGCATGAAACACATGTGTATGTAGAAGTAATTGATATGCTATCCATTAACATGGAACTAACACATAGATGCCAAGAAGCCAATTGAAAATGTTTAAGTAGAAAACATTATTGGAATTTTGAATTTTTTGATATTTTTGGAATATGCAAAGAGGAAATATCATCCTATGATATCATCTAAAGGATGGTCATAGGTATCTTCCCACTTGAAATCTAGTGAAAGGAATTAGTGGTACTACCAAGGAACATGTATAGGTGCAATATCTATCACTATAGTACCTATGATGCTCTATGTATAATAATACTCTGAAGTCATGAAGTAGTAATATAAGGAATAGGGGTTCATGGAAAAAATCTCTATGTGCTCTTTGGTTTCTTTCAAATATCAATAGTAGAAACATGTTTAGGTGTTTAGGATGTCTGATTATGTTGTGTAATAGAAGATGAGGATTTTTTGGAATGCACTATATGTCTTTGATGTAATGATATCTCAAGTATTGAATTTCTAGTAAAGGTAATTCCCTATTGCTTACCCTTTTATAGTGGATTGACCTTAGTAGGTTTGATAATTAGGTGCATGGGTATAATTTTTTCTTGTTCAAGAAGATGCTTATATGGGATTCTAGGAACTATAATTACCCAATTGGCATGAATGTATTTAACACATCCATGCACTGTATAAGGTATTGCTTGAAGTGTATGGATCGAAGGTCTTTCTAATAACATTTAAAATATTCATGTGGAAGGTATTACTTAAAATTGAGTAACTACATGTGTGGGACCAAACTATAAAAATAGGTCAATCTTGTCAAGAACCTTCTAGGAGGTCCCATCAAATGATCTAAATGATATAGTATAAGGGTGAAAATCATGATGAGTATAATCTAGATGCACAAGTAATGTTATGTTTCAAACATTTTCACTTTCACCATAATCAATCATAACATTATGTATAGTTTGGTGATCAAGGAATGCTCAAATGAATAAAGAATGAAGATTAGATTCATCATCCTTAATCTCAGTGTCATTGAAATTAATAGAAATTATTTGAACCATATGAATACATGTCGTGTATAAGTACAAATAATCCCATCTAACAAGTTCCCATAATGTAATGAAGGAGGATGTGCATTATATGCCATTTGTAATTCTAGTTCTTTCTTAGAATGGTTTTGCAAATGATTTTTAAATGTTTTATTTTTATGATGATCACTAGGTTGTGAACTATATTCCTTGGGAGGATCATAAAATGTAATATTTTGATCATCAATGAGGTCTTGGATCTTATTCTTCAATGTAAATTTTTTTTTTGTAGAATATCCTAGTCCCTAGTGATATTCATAATAAGCATAAGCATCATATCCTTTAGGTAGAGGTATATTCATATCAACCTCTATAGGATGAGGGAAAGATATAAGATGACACTCTATTAACCATTAGAGTAATGAATCTAGAGACTTAGGTAAATGTGAAAAATGTCTCCTTGGTGCATTAGATAAAACTAGCCAATTAGGTTTCTATGAAACTATATTAACCATGGTTGTTGCTTTTTTAGGCTCACTAGGTTTTGCCTTATAACTTAGATTGATTGTAAACTTGGTACTAGATGTAATTGTAGCTAGTGTGTTTACCACATACTTGTGCTTATTTAGTGTAATAAGCTTCATTTCATGGTCCCATATAATATGGCATAAGTCATCAAAATATTTTAACTTCTTGAAAATAATGGACTCATGTAAAGGAATAAGAAAAATTAGCTTGATTATGTCTTATAACTCCTTATCTATTGTAGGATTAGTCATTTTAGCCAATATTATCTGATATCCTAAGACATAATTATTGATAGGTTCATTTGTTCCTTGTTTGATTTTGGTGATTTGAGTTTAGGAAACTTTTTCAGAAATATTAATGGAAAAGTGTGATAAAAACTTATTTGCAAGGGGTTTGAATGCTTTCACAGATGAGAGAGGTAAATCATAGAACCACCTCAAAGCATATTACTTGAGGCTTCTTGGGAATAATTTGGTCAAAAGTTTATCATTGGAGAAAAATTCAAGTTATGTTGTATAAAATGATCAGAGATGTTGTTTAGTATCACCTTGCCATCATAAAATGTGAATTTAAGTGCAACAAAACTAGTTGGCAAAGGGTGCAAAGATATTTTAAGTGCAACAAGGTTATGTAATACATCTTGAGAATTAATAACATGATGAGACTTTAAAGAATTTTATTCAATGTTTATAACCTTATCCTCCAAAGTATTTATAACTTAAATGAGTGTTTTAACTATATACCCATTGGCATATAAATTACAAGCTAAATAATCACCAAAGAGGATGTAATCAAGGTTTGAATAGGTATATAAACTAGTATTTGAGTTGAAACATTTATTATCCCCATGGTAGATGTAATAATAGTATTTTTAGGAAACAAAGTTTTAAAATGTATTACGTACCCCCATTAGAAGTATTAAGTTGTAATGTGTTCATGGGGAGGGTTGTTGGTATACGAGGATGACCCATAGTTCTAATAGCATGATCAATAGATGGACCTATTTGGTAATATATGATTTTGTCATTCTTAGTTTTTAAAATGGTTTTGAGGATTTCATCAAACATATTTAGAGTTTTGATGAATACATGCATGAAATAATGAAATTTATTTCACTTTCTCATGATCTATTTGCTCATATTCATTGGTTTCATTAGACTCATGGTTTTCATTATCAAAATCTTCATATATGATAACCTTATCAGTATGTTTTTCATTCTCAATATTTATATCATTATGAATAATATGATTAGGTCCCATATTTGTTTGATACATCTTCAGTGGTGGGAGAGGAAGCTCAATGTGTTCAATAGGCACACCTCCCAACCTAGGGCTATGCCTAGGTTGTAGGTACAATAATATTAGTAAATGAAAAAGTACAACAATCTGAAACCTTAACTAGCTAAAAACCTTAGGAATCATAAATTTTTTCATTCATTTGATTTAGGTTCACCAAATGTTTAATACTAAAAATATAGATTAAGGTATCTAGGGTTAAAGGGGATACAGATAGCCTAGGGTAAAAGGGTGATAAACTATCTCTTTATTAGGGAAATTTAAATGTTAAACTCAAATATAACATATGGTGAATTCATTAAATTGAGATAGGATTAAAAAAAGTAAGTAAAAATATGTTAGCTATGGAAATGATAAATAAATAATGTACTTAGTTGGTTATGATAGTAACACCATTCTAGATCTAGAATAGGTAGGACTCAGACTGGAAGAGGATTCTAGAATAGTCACCAAATTTTAGATTAAGTGCCTCTAGAACCACAAACACTAGCATCATCCTAGGATAGTTGCATTGATGCTACTATCTAAACTGAATTCAAGTGTCCTATATCAAATGAATACTAAAAATATATGTGACCACATGGATGCTTATGGGTTTATCTTTGCCTTCACTTTAGTGCATTTAGATCTAGGTCATGGACTATTTATCCTCTTCAAATTGAAGAACTCTAGTTCTTCATCTTCATAGTGACCTTTATAAAAATGGGTTAGTGGGAACATGGTGTCAAGTTGACCCTAAAGACCCCTCTATTAATGAACATTACCTACATATCCAATACTTTGAAGAAGGCCTCAGACTGATGTAGTTCTCCCCTACGTGTTGGAATATGTGTGAATCATGTAATATGTGGAAAATAAGGACAATAGTGAGCTATCTTATAATTTGGAAAATCAAGATCTTAGGTTAGTCCTTCACTAATTCATAGCTATAGACATGTAGTCCCTATGACTGATATAAAAATAGTAATAAATAAATAAATAAGCTTTGCTCAATTGAATTCTCTTTGAATGTTATTTTGTATGAATGTTACAGGAGAAATGAATGAGGTTTGATATTATATTTATAGCAAACCCTTTTGATAAATAACTCACATTAAATAACTTAGGCTAACCATTAGGATACATTTAATTTGTAAATTATATGACTTTAGGGCATTGGACACATACATCAAGGTAGGAAACTAATGTCAATGCATGGGTCTAGGAATGGTGTTTATGTCTTCACAGTTAGAAAATATGTACAAGCTTAAAACTTGTAAGGATATAAGATACACATAATTTAAGCATTCTAGGTAAGATATAAGGTATGGGTTATCAACATAGGACTGGTCAAACCAAGATATAAGCTAAGGGGTATAAACTATAGCAGATGCAAGACTTCTAAAAGCAGGAAAGGTCCAAAACTAATAAGAACAACTAAGGTCTAAGTTTTCCAATTGTACATGATTGAGGTGATATGTAATCTGTAAATATCATCTACACTTCCATTCTCATGTTCTTCAATTTTATTTTAAGTTGTTTTATTGACTCTCTTGTTTGTGATTAGTATTTTTTCCTTACTTCATTTATCATCTTTTATTATATTTAATATATGATTTTAGTTCTCTTTCTTTTATTTTTAAGATTCTATACTCATGTTTGATCACTCATGTTTGATCACTTATGTTATTTTTATTCAACATTTTTTTTGTTAAATTAAAGATTAAATATTATTTATTAGTTATGTTGAATCTAATATCATGTAAAAATTATTATTTCCTATACAAATGTTTTTTAAATTAATTAAAGTGATTATTGTTATTACTTTAAATCAGAATTAGTTTAATTTCCTTTAGATTTATAAGGCATAAAGATAATCTAAGCATGCACTAAGCTTCCTATTTTTTTAGATTTTATATCTTAGCTTACTTTATGATTTTTTTGAGTAGATCTTTGATTTTAATTTTTTTTACTTTTGAATGAGGATAGTGAAAGTGAGACATTTTTTTAAATTTTAGAGTGATTTTTGGTGCAAAACTAATAGTATTTATATTATATTTGTGGCAAGATTTACCATTGGTTTTGCATCATGTTTGTGCCAAAAATATATAAATAAATCTTTGGAAATAAGAAATCAATATTAAATGCTAGCCTAATATTCTACCCTAACCTAATTTATGATACCATTCCCAAACAAATAACAACTATATTCCACAAGCTCAAAATTAGACTTCAATGTCATTTTATTGCTTCATGAGCAATCCCATCCTAATGGGACAAAGGAATTCACCTCCTCTCCCTAGATAATCAAATCAAAATATATGACTCACTATGACCTTAATTTAGTACTCAATATGATGATGCAATGTAGGCTCAATATGCATGCTAATTAAATAAATGAGTAGACCTCTTGAGAAGACTCAATGAATGTGTATGAGATTATTTTATTTTAATATATTTGTATGATTAATGGAGCTTCTTAAATGAATTAGGGTATATTTTCATAACAAGTTTGAAAAGGAAATTTTATCACATAGGTCGACCATAAAATAATAATGGCTAATAATCAAGGCATGACAAATCAGCTAGAGATGAAATGACCTAAAAAAAGAGAAGTGACCAAAATTATGGGACTCATAATTATAGTTTTTAGAATAATCAAACCCACAATTATGGTAAAGTCACAGAAAGGGCTTAAAATAGATATCAATCTAGCTAGAGGATAACTCGATGGATCGTGATGAAGATAACTGGGAGATTTGAGGTGTATATGAAGAAATATATATGACACAAGTTTTTTAAGGGTCCAAATTAGATAGAAAGTGTCTGAAGGATCCATAATTAAATAAATATGTTGTGTGATAAAACATTACAAATATGCAATGCAAAAGGGTCTTATACTGAATTAAATGTATACATGTATAACATTATATAAAGTTTATAATGTTTTTAAAAAATATTAGAGATCGGTTAACATTTAATATAATGTATTAAGATTATAATAAATATTATTATAGCTATTTTATTATTATAATAACTATTATATTTAAAACCATTATAATTAATATTATAAATATATTAATTAATTATTATTATATTTTTCAAACTATATAAAATTATATTAAAAAAGGAAAAATGGGTGATTTTCTTTCAAAAGGATTTTTTTGTTATTTTAGTTTGACTTTACACTAGAAAACTTAATTAAATTATTCAATAATGGAGACATATTTAAATACAATTATGCTCTCTTCTATGATAGGATTACTAATATATCCCCTCAAACCACTTTACTAAACATAAACCATTTATTTCAACAACTCATATAACTTACTAACACACACATTCACTAATAATATATCTAAATAAATTATGTTACATAATAATATTCATAACATTCCCCATATTATTATAGACATATGGAAAGGAATCACATGATACATACTGGAAACAAAGACGTACATAAACACATATACATATGTTTAGAAACACATCATATACATCCACTCTACCATGTGTGATGCATTTACATGCAGAAAGAAACATGTTAACATGTGCACTCAACCTTTTGGGGTATGGTTGAGATAACTGACGTAATGGATAGATGGATGGTTGAATCTATAGATTAGATTGATTTAGTTGAGGAAGGGGGTTTTAATAATGGGTGGTAAGGGATTCTTGTGAAGATATTGGAAGATCTATACCATTTCACGGTGTTTGTAGAAGGGGTTTAATTTGGAAGAGATAAAACTCCAAGATCTCTCTGTATCAATGATGATGAGATAATGAAGTCCTTGATCCATGCTAGGAACAACAAAGTGGGAGTGATTTAGTTGGATGACTTTAGGGATTTTATTGATCTTGTCAAGTCAGATATGCTGGATCAATTTCATACATAAATTGAATGAAAATTTGATGAGGAAAGTTCCAAGGAGGAAATAAAAGGAAAAAATGAATGGTTAAGTTTAGATTATTTTATATTAGCAACCTTGTAGATGAGGGGGGGATGATATTAGAGTTGTCAAAATATAGATAATGTGAGTGCAATGGAGACGTGATCACACGAGATGAAGCAAGTGCACACCACATAGATGCTAAAGCAATTTTAAAATAACACAAGAAGATAAATTGCACAAGACATAATGGAGAAAACCAAAATATGATTAACATGAGATGGATAAAGTGAGGACTACAAATAAGAGAGTACGTAAGTAACTCCTTCATAAAAGGTGGATAAGGCACCCCAAGAATAGACTGTAACTCCTCCATGAAAGGTGGTGACAAGGTGCTAAGAATAGAGAAGTAACTCCTATCAAGGGAGTTACTTATGACATTCTTATGACACCTATGACACATTTATAACACACACCTCCACATAAGCTAGCCTATCCCACAAATGTAGGAAAACTCCATGTATGCACAAGAAATACAATTTCCCTAATTAAAAAATAGGGAAAAAAAAAACCTACACTAATACCCCCCATAAGTGCAACTTAGGTGGGTAGTGTGGAAATATAAAATGGGTCCCGACAACGAGGCCTGATGAGGTACCCATGTACAAATGCAATCTCCCATAAGATAGAGAAAAGGAGAAAACCCATAGAAAAAAACTCCCCCCTCAAAAGAGAGACATAAAAGAAAGAAGAGGCTAGTGGGCCCCTTGAATATGATGTTGCTATAGATGTGGACCGCACCCCAAGAAGAGCTTGTAGATGAATGAACTTGCTCTTAATAAGAGGTTTAATGAAGATGTCTGCAACCTACTCTAAAGACTGGCAAAATATCAAGTTAATGACTTGACTATGAATAAGCTCCCGAATGAAATGCATGTGAATCTCTATGTGCTTGGTCCACTGGTGCTGAACTGGATTCTTGCAAATCTAAATGGTACTCTAGTTATCATAATAAATGATGGTGGTCTGCCTGATAGGAATGCCAAACTCAAAAAGTATCCCTTGAAGTCAAATAGCCTCAGTAGCTGCATTAATAGCTCCCTTATACTCTACCTTTGTGGATGATATAACAATAACATTCTGCTTCTTGCTAGACCAACTGATAGGACCAAAACCTAGAGAGAAATTGTAACCAGAAGTGGACTTGTGAGTCTGTGAATCACCAGCTCAGTCTAAATCTGTATATCCAACCAAGTCAACCTCTATGCCAAATTTGTAATGAATCCTGTATCTATGTGAACCCTATATGTAATGCAAGATCCTCTTAGCTACTTTCCAATGTAGCTCATGAGGTTCCTGCATGAATCTGGAGACAAGTCCCACTGTATATGATATATCAGGCCTAGTGTGAGTTAAGTAAATGAGACTACCAACAAGTTGTCAATATCAAGTGGCATCAACCAATGGTGAAGAACAATCAGCCTCAATCTTGACTCCTAATAGAAAGGGAGTTAGAGATGGCTTGCAATCAACCATGTGAAATCGAGCCAATAAGTCAAGAGCATACTTAGGCTGTGTAAGAAAAATCCCTAAATCTGACTGTGAGATCTCGATGCCAAGGAAGTAGTGCAACAAACCTAAGTCTGTCATGTCAAATCTATCCTAAAGAGATGCCTTCACCACTACAATAGCTGATGAAGAACTCCTAGTGATCAAAAGGTCATCAACATATAGAACCAAAATCAAGAGTGAATCATCCTACCATAAGAAGTAGACATTGGGATCAGAATGACACCTAGTGCAACCCTCTATGAGAAGGAAGGAAGCCATCTTGGCATACCAAGCCTGAGGGGCCTGTTTGAGGCCATAGATAGATTTCTTAAGTCTACATACTAAGGAAGAATCTTGAACAAATCTTGGCGGCTACTCCATGTATATCTCCTCCTCTAGGTCTCTGTGAAGAAAGGCACTCTTCACATCCATCTGATGCACATCCCAACCATGTGCTATGGCAATAACCAAGGTGAGTCTAATAGAAGTCATCTTTGCAATGGGTGCAAAGGTCTCTGAGTAGTCAATGCCTACCACCTGTGAGAAACCCTTGGTGACCAATCACACCTTGTACTTATCAACTGACCCATCTGCTACAAACTTGGTTTGATATATCCACTTACATCGAACCATCTTTCTTCCCTTAAGAAGTGAAGTCAAATCCAAAGTGTGATTTTTGATTAAGGAAGAATATTCTTCCTCCATAGCACTATCCCACTCAAGTACCCCAGATGCCTCTCGAAAAGTCTATGGATCTGAAATTGAAGCAAAGAAGGCATGTGGATCTCTCTAAAAATCCCCCCTAGTGTGTCTGTCATCTGTGGGATATCCTACCCAAGTGCTAGCACTCTCAAGTGTCTATCTGGCCCAAAGTGGCCCAAAAGTGGGTGAGTCAGGTACTAACTCCTCATCCTCTAACTGACTAGAGGTGGATGACTCTACATCACTGTCCTTGTTGTCTAAACTCGAAGAAGAAGAAGAAGTCTCTGGCTCAAGAACATGCTATGGCTGATCTGAATCTAACAAGGAATCATCATGAACAAGTAGATCCGATGAGGGAGAAGAAGTGTCAAGTGTTGAGTCTCTAGGACTCTCCTAAAAATGGACACTTATCTTGATGAACAACTCATGAGTGACTAGATCTAGAAGGCGATATCCCTTAATACCATCTGGATATCCTACAAAGATGCAAGGCTTGGACTAACATTCCATAGCTTTGCATTTCTTCTTCAGAATGTGGATGATGGCTAGGGATCTGAAAACTCTGAGGTGCTCAACATTAGGTTTCCTTTTATGCCAAGCTTCAAAGGGTGTTATCCCTTTCAAAGGTTTGTGAGGAACCTTGTTTTGAATGTAGCAAGCACAATTGATGGCTTCAGCCTAGTACTATGGTGCTAAGGGTTTGGAGTAAATCATACAGCTACCCATCTCTTTCAAGAACCTATTTTTGTGTTATACAACCCCATTCTGTGAGGGACTGTAAGTGACTGTGTGCTGCAAATCAATCCCCTCTGTAGTGAAAAACTACTCAAACTTGATGCTGACATACTCCCCTCCATTATTAGTTTGAAGAACCTTGATGGATTTTTAACTCTATTTCTCAACAAGAACCTTGAAGTCTAGAAAATTTTCAAACACTTCAGACTTTTGTTTGAGAAAATATATCCAAGTGTACCTAGAGAAATCATCAATGAAAGTGAGGATGTACTTAGACCTTGTGAAAGATGGTTTGGGAAAAGGTCCTGATACATCACTGTGGACTAACTCCAAAGGTTGTGAAGCCCTCCAAGCTTTGCTCTTGTCCAATTTTGCTTCAGGATGCTTCCTAAGGGAGCACCCCTCGCAAAGTCCTTTTGAGAATTGGACACGAGGCAAGCCAATGACCATGTCATGTTTGCAAAGTTGCTCAAGGTAGTGGTAGTTAAGGTGGCCAAACCGCTCATGCCATAATTTGCAACTCCATCTAAATGAGTCAGCAATGCTGTTGGAGAAGAATTTAATGCAAAATGTGAGAAGGTGTATAACCTAGCTTGGTGATCTACCTTACCCACTACCACTGTAGTATCACTATGCAACTCCTTGATAGCCACTGAATCTGGTGAAAACTCAACTCTTATGCCCTGACCAATGTGAGTGATTTGGTACACTGATAGGAGATTGGTTGAAAGAGAAAGAACACTTAGAACATTATTGAATGTTCCTCTTTCCATTTCAACTGACCCTCTCCATGTAATAGAAACTGATGTGTCATCACCCAAACTAATTGAAGTCATGCTACAATGCTCTAAAGATGAAAACTCAACTAGTGAAGAGCCCATGTGGTGAGAAGCACCCAAATCAATGACCCATGAAGATGTAGAAGCTACTTTAGCTACAAGGGCCTTGCCCTTTTCTTTCTCCTTACCCTTGCCTTTTGCCTTGGTAGAATCTTGGGTAGATTAATTCTGCTTGATGGACTCAGGAACACTTATGTTGTCCTTCTCTAGAAGATGAGTTAGGTGATCTATTTGTTTCTTCATGCATTTGTGTTCATCATGCCCTGTCTTTTTACAATAGGCACACTTAACCTTCTTCTTCTTAGGTTTAACATTAGAGGATGAAGACTCAATGTTGTTTTTGGCAGGATTGTTGTTTTCTTTCTTTTTCTCCTGGTCCTTGTTCTTTTTCTTCTTCTCCTTTGTTTAAGTCTTGTCCTTACCATTTTTAGCTATCAAATTATGGGGTTGAATAGACTTCATTGTGCCCATTTGAATTAGCTTATCTTGCTCCCTAGTCAAGTCGGCTATGAATGAATCCAAAGAAGGCATTTTCCACGTAGTGCTAAGGGCACTTTTTATGGCATGGAAAGTGGAGACAAAGACTGAATAGCTTGGACCTAACTTTGCAAGAATAGAAAGAATGAGTTGATCATCTTTCTTCTCTATCTTGCATTCTTTTAATTTCAATCTAAGGGCCTTAAACTTAGTGAAGAAGTCTTATAGGGTGTCAAAGTTGCTAGGACTTAGACTTATGAGTTTATTTTTGAGATCATGACCTATCATCTCATCAAGCTTCCTAAATAAAATTTCTAAGGTGTCCCATATGTCATTGAGAGTTTGGCAAGATTCTAGATGAAAGAGAAGTTTTGGAGACATAGACAAGCTTAATAATCCATAGGCTTCATCACTACGGTTGTATCACTTGACCTTTTCAGTATCAGTGTTGGGTTCTACTTCAGTACCTATGGTGATCCTATACAACCCTTTGCTTCTAAGAATGATTAACATTTTAACCTTCTATTCATGATAGTTGAAGGGTGTTATGGGTTTAATTTGAAAATAGTCCATTTTTAGCTGAATTTAGGTGAAGTTGTGTTGATTGCAAGTTGTGAATTTATGCAAAAAGGAGAATGAAAGTAAAGATTTGCAAGTTGTGAAAAGCAATCACACCCCCCCAAAATGTTGAGCCACCCACAAATATGCAAGTGCATACTCAAAAGATGTTGGTCTCAGCTGAGAATGCATCTTAGAGAAATCAGTGCAAGACTAAAGCAAACAGGATGTCGGACTCAGCCGAAAATGCGTCTCGGGAGACCTAAATTTTAGGCACTTTATAAACTAGTACATTTTTGACAAATAACAAGCCTACACTGTGGAGAATTGAATTACAAACACTTTTGCAAAAAATGGCACCCTAATTTGAGCTACCATTTGAAAGATATTAAAGGTTCAATTTTCTCGTAAACTAGTATTTTTGCAAAAAAAGCACTAAAACATTAAAAAAATGCCTGTTATGAGAGAGAAAGTGGCCTTCTAACCACTCATTGGATTTGGCACAGAACAAGGAATTCAAAGGAGGTTTGTGTGAGGGGGAATTGGCCTCCTACCAACCGGGGCCTCACCCTTTGTCTTCAACAGGCGAAGATACAAGTTTTAAATGAAAACTCCCAAATTACAAAATTGTCTAAAAAACTAAATATTCGGTCAAATTCACTAATTTTTGTTTTACAAGTCAATTTTAAACTAAAAATAATGAAGCAAAGACTAAATTAATGGATGCCATGTGTCCAAGGGGTGCCACATGGGATGCCAAGTAAGGAAGGGGTGCCAAAAAAGCACAGTGTAGAATTTAACTTGCAGAAAAGACAAAAGAATAATTGCAGACCTATGCTAGACACCATATGGCCTGCTTGGCACCTTATTGCGCAAGAAAATATGATGAAATCTGTTGACTTCAATGCACAACAGGTCTGGGTAGAATAAGACAAGAAAAATGCACCATATTCAAAAAAAGACAGATATGTTTTGGATGCCGTACAATTGATGGCATTATAGAACTGAAGGCATTGAGTGCTGAAGGCATGGTGCAGAACAAAATATGCTTGCAAAGGAATGAACCTGCAGAGTTGCGTGCCCTACGTCCTAATGGCGTGGCTGAAAGGAAGGACATCTGCGGTTGGAACTGAAGGCACCTTGCTGGAAGGATTGTGGTGCAAAGTTGGAAGGACTGTTGGAAGGATGTTGCTAAGTGCTACTCCTCCTTTTGATCCTTACACACAATAATGGCACCCAAGCTAATTGCTGAATCAGCCTCTGAAGTGAAGACAACCAAGACACCCAAAGGCCAAGGATTTCCAAGAAAATGATACCAAAAATGATATATATATATATATATATATGATCAAATCTAGAAAATAAAAAAAATAAAAGAACTCCACTCCTTTTGATTTCAAAATGAACTAAAAGCATAACCAGACACACGATTACCATTCTGGCTCTGATACCATATCAGAGTTGTTGCTAGAATCTGGATAATGCGATTGCAATGGAGACATGATCACATGAGATGAAGCAAATGCACACCACATAGATGCTAAAGCAATTTGAAAATAACACAAGAAGATAAATTGCACAAGACAAAATGGAGAAAAACAAAATCTGATTAACATGAGATGGCCAAAGTGAGGACTACAAATAGGAGAGTACCTAAGTAACTCCTCCACAAAAGGTGGACAAGGCACCCCAAGAATAGACTGTAACTCCTCCATGAAAGGTGGTGACAAGGTGCTAAGAATAGAGAAGTAACTCCCATCAAGGGAGTTACTTATGACATTCTTATGACACCTATGACACATCTATGACACACACCTCCAGATAAGCTAGCCTATCCCACAAATGTAGGAAAACTCCATTTATGCACAAGAAATACAATTTTCCTAATTAAAAAATAGGGAAAAATAAAAACCTACACTAATAGATGATTATGGGAGGATCAAGAATTATTTATTTCTCATTAAGACCGTTGAGAGAGTTAATGATAAAATTTGGAATGGGGGTAGAAAGTAATACTTATAATTTGAGCTTTGATTTAATGTCACACTATAAGTTACTAGCAAGAAAAAGATATTTAACCCTAGGGAAAAGACCTGCTCTAATAACATAAGGGGGTTTTTGGAGTGTCATGAAAGAAGAAATAATTTTTTTTTGTAGAGTGTATGAAGCATATGATTTTATTTGGATAATATTTTTAAAATGAGGTGCTTACTTTTCCAAAAATAAATAGTAAGGTTTAGTTCTCGTGTTCATTTTAAAAAGGTTTTTACTAGATGTTTTGAGTTATTTTGAAAATGTTTGGAAAACAAAGTGAATTAATATAATTATTGAAAATAGAATGTTGAAAGTAATAAATTAATGAATAATAAAATAAAATGGAAGGAAAGTAATTATATTGTTCATTTTCAATATTTTTGATGCATGCAAACCTAAAACTGAAATCATGAAAGAAATATGCAAGTGCTAAATTTTCTTCATTTGCAAGATGATTTATCGAATGCAATCTAAATGATATAAATATATTTTTCTATTTTATTATGAAATTTTTATGAGATAATACTATGCAAACATTCTTTCCTATGATGAAAATATGAGATCAAGTTCTAAAACCCTAACAATCACTCTTAATAACAATTCAAAAAAATGACTTCACCTATGCACAAGCTATAAATTGATTTGGGAAGCTTTGAATACTTGTGCTTGAAATGAAATGATTTATGTATGAAATAATTCAAGTTTATTATTATGATTTTTTGGGTTTAATACTTAGAAATAACATTCTTTCACTAATGAAATGAATGAATATTGACTCTAATATTCAAGGTTTGAGTATCCAAGTTGTCTAGGTTTTTGTGTGTGTATTTTAAGAGTTTTTTTGTGTATAAAACCTTGTATAAAAATAAAAATAAACTAATGTAGTTATTTTACATATTTTTATGGTTTGATTAATCTACCCTATGTGATATGCAATGCTATGTTATTTCAAGAAAATTAACATTCAATTGTAAAACATTAAAACTAGACTATGTTTTTGTGCAAGAGAGGAAAGAGAGAAGGATTTATTTTCTTTTTATTTTATGTAATTTTTTAAATATATAGTTGTTCTAATAAATAAATAAAACTAGACTATTATAACTTAATAAATGATTCTAATTCTAATATAAAAATCCTCCAACCTGATTAATGGTTATGACCAATCCAAAGCAAAACATTGTTATTGTGTAAAGCGTCCTCAAGAATTTATCTCCCCAAATCAAAATTATCATAGGAACCCTCTAAAAAATGATTTTATAAAAATAGTAATGAGAAGAACACAATCCTAGACAAGATGGTTGGTTAATTCACTACTAGCAAATATTGTGTTGTTAATCTAGTAATTCTCTCCTCCAAAACTATGTAGATTTGACACAGAAATGAACAAAGGTAGAAAAAAATATTTTTCAAAATTAAAAGGTGTGTTAGGAAACTTTATAGATTGAAAACATCAATTTTAAATGCAAAATTCAATTCTAAAAATGATCTAAAACTGATATACTTGTATAAGAAGAAAGGAGGTTGTATGTGTGAGTTTGATTGTTAGTTGATAAAAATTTAAATTTAGGAGGGACAATAATTGATAAAAATAAGAGTGGGAGTGAGTTGGGTTATCATTAATATGATTATAAATCAAATCAAAGGATAAATTCAAATAAAAACATACAAAATAGGTGAGAACTCAAGTCTTAAACATTAAAATTGGAAGATGATAAAATTGTGATGAAACTACCATTATTTGCAGGTGAAAGATATGAAAACACCATATAAGGTGATTAAATTGTCTTATTCAATGATGAAACTACCTTACCAAATAATGAAACCACCACAAATATAACACATTCAGTTGGGGCAGTTTTATTATGATTAAGGGGTTGATTTGTCATAAAAACTTGTAGTTTCTTCTTAAATTAAGGAGTTTAGGGATTAAAGATAAAAAGACTTATAAAATTTAATTTAAAGGTCAAAAGAGGGCCAAAGAGAAATAAGGATCAAAATTTTAGAGAGAATCGAGTCTAAGCATGTTTTTGAGATCCTTACATCATCATTGGATTTTTTGGAAGTATTATAGTATGTAAATTTTGGGTGCGTACAATGACCTATGTGAACATGGCCATTTATGATTTCACTTTTAGGGAGTGTTTGGATTCTCATTTAAACATGTGAAAATAAATCTATGATTATCTATTCATGTTTTTCACTTTCACTACATTTTGGGCTTCTCATCGACACATATAGGAAAACATTCATATGTTCATCTTCACTTCTATTGAGTATTGGGATTCTCATTGACACATCACATAGGAAAAAAATGTATATACATATCTATATACAATTTTATTTCATCACACCATACACATTAACATGAAAATAAAATATAAATCTTAAGAACTAGGTCCTCACTTTCTTTAATGAGTGTTTGGATTTTCATTAAACTCACATTTATAATCTTTGTTCATAATCACTACCACCTGATAAAAAATAACATAAAAGCATCCACTACCACAAGATATTATTCTCAATGTTAGCTAGTTTAACATAGTTTTTTCCACCACTAAAATATGTAACCTCTAAGTTAGCATTGAACTTGAAGTCATTGATGGAGATCCTTCTTATGTTTTCTTCATCCTCTAATGTGCTCTATTAACTAGGTTAAGCTTCATGCCATATTTGATGAACAAATATCCTGTAACAAAAGGAGTAATACATTTATAAGGGTGCCAAGTTCACTGATAATGCATCATTTATAATGATAAAATTTTAACTTTAATGTCCAGTATAAAATTATTTTGTCAATACAAACAAAACTATTTTTACTAGTGACACACAAATTGATAAATTTGTATTCTAGAATCTATTTATACCCTTTAAACACTAATAATGATTAGACATACTATAAAAATCATATTTGATGTTAACTTATAAACTATTGAGTATAGAAAACCTAACCATTTATTTCCTTAGACAAAATAGTTTTAAATTTTTGATACTATTTAAATAGACCAACTATTTCTAATGTTACAAAGAAATACATACCTTAAATATAAAAAACACAATAAATTATACTTTAGACCATACAACTAAAAAATACTTTAAACTATTAAATTCATATATACTAAAATAATAAAAACAAATTATAACACAAACCAAAAGAATCATTTATCATCTATACATATAGACACTAAAATAATCACTTATGTTTTATATATTGTAGATAATACTCAACTATCTAAAATTTATTATTGAGACACTTTAGGTTATCATATATTATACAAAAAATAATAATAATACATGAAATTTATCTAAGTAAGAAACCCAATTCATGTAACAAAAAAATTTGGATAACACATAATACTCAAAACCAAACTACAACATACAAATTAAGCACTCGTTACAACACTCAAAAGAAAAAATTAATAAACAATCACATAGCACTATTAAAATCACCTTACATTTATGAAAGTGCACTTTTCAAACCAAAAAACACCTTACATTAAATCACCACTACTAAATAAACTAGGGTCTTCTTTTCAAAATAAAATATTAATTTATCAAATACATAATTTCACTGTGCATGAAAATGAAATTAAATTATGTTTGGTTTTGCATAATGCACTCACGAGTCTCAACTTGAATAAGACTATGCATAGGTAAAATGTATTTCTAGACAACTAAATCATATGTTACTGAGCATGGGCCTTTCTTGTAAATGCCAAATAACAGTTTGTTGTGGATCTTCATACAATGGTGTGCTAGAAAGAACAACACTACTGAAATAATACAATGTCTTCTAATTTTTATAGATCACAACCCCACCTTATTTTCCTTAATTTTTTATTTATTTATTGTTGGTTTTTTACAATACTACACACTTCTTTCCTTTTCAAAGTGCCTCTATATCAACCCATTGTATAAAGATAATGTTGGTTGAAAAAAATGTATACTCTAACTTCTTGTTGGTCTTTGTAATTAAACATCTATTTTTACTTTCAATCAAGCCTTCAATTAGAAGACTCATTTACACATGTGCCACTTTATACAGGCTATATTTATTTATAGTAGTTGTAAATTATCAACACCTTTCCAAAAATTATATGTTCTCCTACTAACTTTATACCATACTAAGAGAGGCTCACTCCTTTAGATGTATAGCCTTGATATAATGTCCATCAAAGAATAGAAAACATTGGTCAGGGAAATAAAATTCTATGTGCTTCTACCACCAAGCACTCAAACCTTTCTATTATATTAAGAGAGGCTCACTCCTTTCAATGCATAAACTTGATCTAATGTTCATCAAATAATAGAAAACATTAGTTGGGTAATACAATAAAGATAAGAACCACCCTTGGAAAACAAATTATTCTTCTATAGAAAATGATTTATTCCTAAAGAACCTTCTCTAATTCTAAATATTATTTTTCATCTAAATTTACACACCAAAACTTAATTGAATTATTCAATAGTGAAAACATTTTAAAAAATAAATTTTCTCTATTATATAATAAGAGTCCTAATTTATCTCCTCAAACCACTCTACTAAACATATGTGAGTTGTTACAACAACTCAACAACTTACTAACTCACACACTCATTAATAATATATCTAAATACATTATGAGGCACAAATATTCCTAATAATTTAAAAAATAAAATCGGTCCACTCCCCCAAACCCTAACCATAGGGTATCTTATGATGGCCTTCAATCAATTTATAACCTTGTGTAATATTTTCAACCTATCATTTGTTGAATCACTTACAATACATTAAGGGACCTATTATCTATCTAAATTGTACCCTTAAAAATCTTGTTCAAGCCTTCTTACTTAGATGATAACATGGAAACACCTCTAGGCTATGGGTGGCCTAATCAATGAGGTGATTCTCAAGATATGGACTAGCTCCCTTTATGCTTCAACCAAACTAATACTAAACTTATTCAAATGATAAATAAAAGGGAGAGAGAAACATGAAAGTAAACAAAGGGTGATTTACCAAATTTTGATACCCTCCACTTGCCTAATACTACATTAAGAACATGAGCTATGCCTAAATGCTATTGCACAACTCAACATGAGTCTTCAAGCATTAGTGTTTCAATATGGAGGTTATGGTCAAGACACTAACAAATATGGATGATTAAGAGGTCTCATAGGAGACACTAGTGAAGCAATCTCCACACTTAGCCATTGTAAGACCAATAATAGACATGATATGAACTTTAAGGAGACTAACAACCTACAAAGAGGTAAAAAGGAGAGGATAAATGAGAGGGAGTTAAGACACTACCACTAGCATTAATCAACTAACCATGAAGTATACACTAGATGTAATATTGATAAGGCAAAAATTCAACATATATTCACTTCAGAGGCAAAGTACAAATGTTAATTTGAGCAGGGATTCATCATACTTAGATTGAGAGTGTATACAATACCATTCAAGGCTTCATTTATAGAATAAAGAATGAAATAGGTAGAGGTAAGATGTGTATAAAATCCATTATGGCATTCTTTCATCATCAAAATAGTTAAAAAATAGAGGTATTGTGCCATCAATTTTGAAAAGAGTATGTTATATTCTTGTTATCAACACTCAAAGACATTTATTGATAGAGATTTTCATGGGGAATGGCATAGAAGATCATCTTGGTTGGCTTGATGTTTCTTGAAGCTAACTCCCTCTCCTTGGAGTTATAGATCTAATTATTTAGAGGGAAGTTACAAGTTGCTCCTTTGACACCTGGCTTACTTAGAAACCTTCTATGCCAACCCTAAATTTTGAAAAGCTTCTCCACCTTGTGAGAGTTAAACTTAAACCTCAAACCTTTTCTCATAATGATCCTTGATATCCTTATCACCATAGCAAACTGATTATACATAGAATATCTTCAAAACTATTAGCCACCATTGGAATATACCTATATATGACTTGAGGAGGCTTTTGAGGATGTCATAAAATTCACACAAGAGTTTCATGAAGTTTTTAATGCTTTTGAGGGAATTGAGAAGGTCTGCCCATTCATACTCTTTCTATAGGAAAGGGACAATCCTTATTTAGGCCTATTATGTGACTTAAAATCTTGTTAAAATGTTTTGAGATCTACTTAAATAACCCATTGAAGATCATAATATATCTATCCAAGCCTAGAAAGCCTCTTCCACTGATTAGGAAACTCTTATACATCCCATAACCTTGAAAACAAGTCTACAACTAGATTTTTAGGCTAATTATTATACCTTTATTCCTCATACATGCCAATTTATGGATCTAATAGATGTTAAGGAGGTGTGTAAAGATCATCCAAATGGTTTCAAATCCATTCTAATTTGTTTGAGTCACTTAGCATACCAATTGGATTCACTGAGATCCTTTAGCCTTCTTAAAAGTAATTTTGACCTCCTCATCTTCTTAACAATGATTCATAAAGGATATCTCCCCAGTGGATTAAAAAACACCAATAAGTTATAGTATACCAAACCCCTTAACATCTCCTAAGTCCATTCTAATGCATACATCTCCTTAACTAATCTCCCATGTGAGAAAGTTACTTTCTTGTGCACTACAGACATATAGGTACACTCAAGAGGGATAATTTGGAAAAAGTAGATAATGAAGATGTTTTATTTTGATTTTAAATACCTCCTTGAGTTTTTTATTATTTCGTAATATGTGTCTAGGTGGTCCTCTAAAGTATTTGATCCCTTTAACTAATTCGAACCTGCATTAGTCCGTTGTTAGGGTTTGTGAGTAGTCATATAAAAATGACCCTAATGACCATTTTTGGTGTTTTTACTCATTAAAATGAGTAAAAAATTGTAAAAATATCTTCCAATGTTTTATTCACCTCACAAGGGCCTTCATACCTCAAACTCACCCAGTATGTTTTCTTCATGTTCTATGTGTAGGCTTGTAAGTCTTTTTTAGGCCAAATACTTTGCTAGACCTTGAGAATGAATATTCTTTAGCTATTTTTATCCCTCTTAATTATTCTAATAATTGCATATAATTTATTAATTTTCAATTTTACTTACTAAAAACTTATTAACACTTCATCCAACACAACATATGTGTTTTCCCTTCATTCTACTTGTGATAAGCTTGTGTATGAACATTCTGGGTTTGAACCTTATTACCCTATTTTGGATAATATTTTACTCTCATGATAGTCTCCCTTAATATTTATAATAAGGTGAATAATTTTTACATGTTTTATTATCTTTTCAACTAAGGAAATACATAAAATTTGCCAAGAAACTCTTTTATTTTCCCTGTAACTTGACAATACATTAGCACTTATATACATTGACTATCTCCTTATTGATTTTGACCTTAGATTATCTTGAAGGGATTTTAATTTTTTTTTTTTTAGGTGTGATCATCATGATATATACCTAAAGTATTCATTATGAGTCTTTATCTTAGTCATAAGTTTGTCATTTTGTTTCTCAACACCTAGAACCTTGCTTAAAGACACTAGGCTAATGCTTCTCATGGCCTTCCACCTAAAATATTCCTATTAATAATGATTATAAACCTTTTATATATCATTATATGATTCATGGGATTCACATACACCTATATATTACTTGTCTAAATGATTTGGGCAATAGTTCAGACGACAAATTTAGGCAACAGTTCTACCCCAATTGGTGGTAGAACTTCTATGAGCCATAACTTTTGAACCATAGCTCTGATTGACTCCCCGTTTGAAAAATTGGAAATATAATAATGAGGATAATTAAATGATATGTCATGTATCTATGATAAGTGGGTTTTAACCCTAAAAAACCTAATGGAAGTGCCCAAAATTTTAATTTTAATAGTGTAGTCTAAAAATAGAAAGTTTCTAAAAATAGTAATTTCTCAAATTCTATGTTGTTGTAAATCATGGAAGTTTAACCACTTAATCATCCTCCCCATACCTTAAAAATAGTTATAAATAAATATGTATCTTTAAAATAGATCAGACATCTCTTCCCAGAGATAGGGATATGTTTGTGTATCTGCAATTGGTGAGTAATAAAACATCTCTTCTCAAAGATAACATTATTATTTGCATGTTATTGAAATATATTTCAACCAAAAATTTTGATTTTTGGATCACTAAACTTCACTTAAAGTATATTTCCATCTAAGCATGATATTTTCTTGTTTTCATGGTTGTGCCTCTCCCATTTGTGTTTTATATGTTGGACTTAGCACAAGAGAACTTATTTGGATGGGGAAGTATGCTTTAAAATATTTATATAAGGAGTTTTAAATTTATATATATTTATTGAGGGCCACTTTATGTGAGAAAAATTTCAAACCTACTAAGAATCCTATTTGTAACCTTTTGCATATGCTTGTAACTTACTCAATATGTAGGTTGTGATCTTTTATTACCTGCATGTGCCAAATAGATAATGGGAGATAACATGAGAGGACTAGTAGGACATTTCAAGGTCTCACAACACCTTCCATTTTCACCAATGAATTCATAAATTCCCTAAAACTATCCAAAATTGAGCTTTTGGGATTTTAAGAGGGTTTTAGACACTTTATCTTGTTAAGGATGATTCATAAATCTTAGGGGCTGAATCTCTAAAATATTGTTATGAATTTGAAGCAAATCAAGGTATTTTTCTTCCCCTAAGATAATTGGCCTTAAAATTATCTCTCCTCTATGTACTAACACCAAATTGTTGACCTTCTTCTAGCTAACAATAACCTAATGAAGGATTTGAGAGGTTTTTTGATCTTTTTTTGACTTGTAACTTATTCTTAAGCATGGATTTGAGTTTTAGGGGACTGGAGAGCCTTGGATAGGCTTAGAAGTTGATATAAAGTGAAAACCCTTTGTAATGAGACCTTCACAAGCCTTTTTCCTTCAATAAAACTACTTGTCTTTCCTTATTACTATATAATATCTATGAGCTAGGTGGCTATGGAGTCTCTCTTCACTTATATGGTGGTGGAATAATGTACTAGAGCATCTCCCACCTTCCTTTCCTTGTAACTTCTTCATTATGTCTTGTTTAAATGCTATAAATTATTAGTAGGCAATTACAAATGTACTCTAACATTGGAAAATGATTTTTATAACATCTTAGATAGATGTATATACAAGGTACATGTAATATATTATTCAATAAATTATAAATGATATAAAAGACCCCTTTATCCTTTAGACATAATATCAAGCCATCACAGACAATATTATTTCAAATATTTATATTACAATATTATAATAATTAATATAAGACAAAGCAAAGGAAACCTTAAACTCTCCAAAAATATCTTAGCTTCTCCAAAATTCTTTAAAGTGTAATTTTTTCAACTTACTATCTATGCTCCTTGTCCTCTTTCTCATCTTGGAACACATTAGCTTCTTGGATGGTCATCATCTTCTTATCTTCGCCATGGTTCAAGCTTTACCTTGACTTTCAAAACAAGACTTAACAATTCAAAAGTTACCTTCATCTACGTTAAACACATCATAAATGATCAATTTATGGAGATTGATTAATTCAACTGGATGCCATGACTTCACACTTTAACTAGACCTTATACAAGACCCTAAAACAACTTAAGGAATCATTACAAGACCTCACCATAAGACAAACTATGAGATCAAGGCATGACCCTTCAAAAGTCTTTCAACAAAGTTAAAGAAGCTTAAATAGTAAGTCTTAAAATATAATGGCCTATGGTAACCAATCTAACTAACATTTTTGGTGACCTATAGGGGGTGTATACCTATTATGCACTTAGAATAGTATCCTTATTACTTCTATTGGGCTATGGGGTCACCTAAAAATGCTTCTCAATAAGACAAAAAGTGAAAATGAACATGATATAGCCTTTGAGACAAACTAAAACTAAAATTACCTTCCCAAAACACTAACATAAATAAAACACACACAACATGACAAGGAACACACACAACAAGACAAACCATACTATGCCAAGTGGCTTTTAGGGAATGGAAGGAAGCAAACAAGTACTATTTATGACTAACCTCCAAGGTCTGATTCACCTAGATCAAAATTAAAAAATTAGAACTTTCTTCATGTGGTGGATAAGGTTGATGAGCAAACTACTGCTTGGATATTGCTCTTGCTCTATCAGCTATTTTTTTGACTACCAATCCCTTTGGCTTGTCTTCAAAAGGGTTCATAGCAGAAAACATATTTATTATGAATACAAATTGTTATTGTAGTTCAAATTTTACTCGTGTTGTTTTTATATCTTGAAGATGCCATCCAAGGTCATTATATCTTGGCTTGTAGGAATAACTTCCACCTCAATATCTAATGGTTCATTTAGATATTACTCTTGGTATAATATGACATATTGAGAGATGTCATCTTATTTTTCCATTGTTGTAAGTTGCTCAAAATATTCATTTGGATCTTCTTCTTGATCATTTGTAGGAATGCCAACCTTTTCAAAGTTTGCTACAATAGGAACTTAAACCTCTTGCTGATGACTTGCAGGACATGTTGATTTTCTAAGATCCTTACACTACAATTTTCCATGGAATCATAATTCCACTATTATAACTTGTTAAGGTCATCTTCTTATCCATTTAGTAGAGAAACAACCTCTATGACACACCCATTTTCCTCCTCATGAGCTATAGGCCTATTGAGATCTTCAAACTCTTTACAAATGTCTAATTAGGATTGTCACATGCCATCAAAACTCTTAGATCTTGCTTATGTTTTATTGTAATCTAATCAATTGTCAAATATTATTTAATAGCTTCATAGACACTTTGAGGACTAATAATGCTTAAGATGACATAACCTTCATCACATGTTACAAGGACATCTTAAATTTCTTCTTCTTCTAGGATGTGTTCAAAAGATTGATTTTCTCTCATTTGTCAAAATATGATCTGATGGTATAATTAGGACTGTCAATGGCAATTTCCTCATCATACTCACTTACCACATCTTCATCATCTTTTCTTGACAACTTCTCCTCTTCAAAACCATCCTTTTATTCTTGTTTGCAATCTAAATCTTTTGATGTAAAGGTCCAATAAGGATTGCAAGTAGAGGTATCTCCCACATATTCATTTGAAACATTAGTTTCTTCACCCTCAATGGAAGAATATAACCCATTCTTATTACCTACTTTGGAAACTTAATCTCTTGGTGAATGTCCAATTTTACCTCTATTGCAACCACCATTTGGATGTCTCCACAATAGCTTTATTGATATTTAAAAGGCTCACCTATGACTACCATAACATATTCACCATACCTTCTAGGATTTGTATACTCACCATGAAGCTCCTCATATTTGCCATGAAACTATGCAGCTATAACTGAAGATTGAAGCTCGTATTTATGTTCATATAGATACCCTTCATTTTATCTCCATGTTAGTGGTCCTTCCTCATAAGGGGAGATGGTGGGATGGAAAGAGAGATAATTATTTTATTTTAATCTTGAGAGGGCATCTTTCCAACTTGGGATATTAAAGGACTTATTTGGGGTCTCTTGGGTAAGGGGAAGAGAATTTTATGTTGAGACTTCTTTATGATCTTCCTTCCACTTGGAAATTAATATGTAAAATTTTGATATTATTTCATCCTTAGAGTTTATTTAAACTTGAGGGATAGATGAAGGGATTGGAAGGCTTTTTTATTTCCTTGTCTTGGCATCCACAACCTTCATCTCCTCTTGGTTTTGATTTGACATGGGAGGAATGATCCAAGAAGGTTAACAGGGGGAAGAAAGAGGCTCATATGGTTGATTGCATTGAGATTATTTCTCCTTGAAATCCATTAACTCATTTATTTGGGTTTTTATTACCCTTTATAATCTATATATTCTATTTGATTGGTGGGGAGAAACTTGTTAATGATTGAATGGTATGGGAATAGGATCAAGAGTTGGCATAGGCTAGTAGAATTGGAGTTATTGCCCTCTAATGATAAAAAACTCATTATTAAGGTCTTGAGAAAGGTTCCTTATGTCCAAGAGTCCATTATAAGGGCTAATTTGATTAGGTGGTTGGGGAAAGAAGTAAGGATAGTATTATTGATGGTAAGGCTCTCATATTGATAACTAGAGCCATATGGAGGGAACATAGGTTCATTATAGGACTGATATGGATCAACATATGGATGGTATGGATCATTATAATATTTATAAGGAGGTGTAAAACAAAAATTCTCTCCATACCCAACCATCAAAATTCTTAAGGCAAACAAAATCAAGAGAATTATCAACAATTCCTTGAAATAGGTACTTGGACTGCTAGAACCATCTGATTGAACCGGGATTCAACATTAATATTTGATATGAATGCCTCCAAAGTCTAATATATTGAGTAACATTCCAAAAATTCTTTAATAGATGAAGTACTTGTTGTACTTCTCCCATCAGGCATGTTGGGACCTTCAAAGTTTATTTTTGATGATCCATTTCTTTAGTATTTTACTTTTCAAGTAACCTTTTCATTTTGATGTTGATGGTGTTTATCATGGCCCTCAAAACTCATTTTTTCCACAAGGATTTTCAAGTTATTTTTAGATATCAAGATTGGGTTAGTTTTTTTTAACTGTTAAAAATTATTTTTATGGAATTTATATGTTATTTATGGTACTTTGTCATTGATAATTGTAGCTTCTTCTCTAATGTCCCCTATTCTTTGTCTCTAAATAACCACTTATGTTTCCAATATGTTGATTTTTTTCTTTTGGGATCATGCTCAAATTTTCAAACCTTCATATCATTTTCATTTTATGATTTTATATCCTCCCCAAATTATCTCTCTGCTCAACTAATTTTGTAAAAGATTGTTTATTTCATTGTTTCCAAAAATCACTAGTCACAATTTATATGTCAAAATGTTGATTCTTCACCTTTAACATTGGGTTCATTGGATGTATTTCACTCTAGTCATCTCTCTATATTATTTATCTTTTATGTGATTTGGAGGCTAAATCTTATATTTTTTGGAAGAATCATGATGATATATAAGAGTATTTAGGGGATATATAGATAGATAGATACACATACATACATACATACATACATACATATATACATACACACACACACACACACACACATATAAATACATACATACATATATACATACATACATACATATATATATATATATATGTATGTATGTATGTATGTATGTATGTATGTATGTATGTATGTATGTAGACACACACACACGCACACACATAAATGAATACATATATATACATACATACATAATAAATAAATACATACAAAAATACACACATACATATACACATACACATAGACACACCATCTCACGAAAAACATTTAAATAGTAATGTTTAGTTGTTATCCTATTAGGATAATTTTAGTAACTTATCCCATCATTATGATTTTTTTTATCTTTATGTTGTCTTCATCTAATAAATGTGGATTAATTCCCTATTTTTTATCCAGTGGTTAATACCTAAACTAGGCACATATAAAACTTATTTAAAGGAATTCTTTGTGAATATAATCTGGTTAAAATGTGTATTTAAATTGAGTGGTAACCTATGAATGTAAAAACCTATAAAAATTTGTAGGGTTTACATGTAGGGATTTTGTATTTGCACTTTTATGTAGATATCTTGATTGTTGATTCCTTGATCTTGAGTGGTGAATGCCATATCAAAAGGGCTTGATAATATATCTTTTCACTTTAGGTGATTGCTTAACATGTCATTATTAAATTATAGGTTGACATAGGAAGTAGTTTATTTTTCAATATGCACAATGGTGTGAGATGAGTTAGGAATTTTGTAACCCAATAGTCAGAAACAAACCACACATCATTCCCACTTGAATTTGATGTAATATATGAAACTAATTGAGGAAAATGGTATTTTTAATATATTTTAGAAAATAAGTTGAGAAGGATAGATCAAAAGAAGATTATTGGAGTATAAAAACAAGGAGAACACGTAAATATAACCAATAAATGAGGGAAGAAGAAGCATGATAAGTGAGTGGAGATCAGAAGTGAAGTGGAATGGTCATAGGAAAGGATTTAGGATGTAGATTGGGATCATATTGAGGAGCCACCAATTTTTGGTGATATGGTTAAAACCATGTATTGATATCACCTTCACGCTATAGTGGACCCACATTTGTTAACAAATAATGACCATCTCAAAGAAAAAATTTATGGGAGAAGATTACACTAGCCCCTTGGTGGCTTCTTCAGGCATGCAAGCTCTAATTATTGGCCCTAGTTATGAAATGAATTTTGAGGATGGATATTTAAAAAATAATATCCAACTAATGGAATAATGTGACATAATTTATAAATCAATAGGTAGATACCCTATGATTGGGGAAGTGGAGGCCTCAATTTTGAAAAATTATCAGATTTTTACCCAATGAATTTTTCCTGGTCTCTTGTTAGAATGTTGGTAACATGAATAGTATTCTCTCCTTTATCCCTTAGATTATTAATGTATTAGGTATAATGGTATATGGTTATCTCCCTAACTTATACTCTTATAATAATATCCATTCTAAGGTGTCAATATAAATTCACCTCTATGCCCTAAAAATTGAATACTAGGAGGAGGTGAGTCTCAAATAAATCAAGAACTTAATCAAAAGTTTCATCTCTATTGATCCCATCACCATAGATGGAACCTTGGTGTTCTGTGCCAAAATTTACATAAATGTAGATTTAAAGAAGAAAATTATAGATGACATTACCTCAAGTCATTTGAAAAGGAATGGGTTTAAATTATTAACCTAGAAAGATCCTCTTTCACTGCTATGAATGTCACAAAATTGGTCATATAATAATATATTGCACTCAAAGGCCTCACCTCTCCTTTAAAAAATGAAAAATGATAGAGGTCGAAAAGATCACAAAAATTTGGAAGGTCAAAGACTCCCTAGATTTGAACCTTTTTTGAAAATAAATAAGGGAGACTAGTTCTAAAATATTTCAATCTCTACTCCTAACCAAAATCCCATTGATCATCCATTTAGTGCACAGATGGAGCCCAATTTCATCTCAATATTCCAATCTTGGTAACTTAATGGTAGATGCTACAAAAAATTTGGTAACTTAATATTCTAATCTTTTCAATACACTTTCCTCTTGCCAACCTATATTTAATTAAGAAATTAAAAAATTAGTAAAAGTTTGAAAGGTCTTGTAAATTTCCCTTTGGAAAAGAATGGTTTTTTGATGTAGTATAGGGAGGCAACCTCATAGGTGAAGCCCTGGACCTTGAAGGGATTACCAAATCCAATTTTTAGGATGAATAAGGATTGTAAAAAATAATGATGTTGAGAGAATATTCTCTAAAGGTAGTAGTTCAAAGAATGACTTGGGATCAAAGGAAGTTCTAACTATCTTGTAATGGGTTAGTCTATTAAATGAACAAAATTATGGAAAAAAACAAAAGAGGTTAGTGTTAGGAACCCCTTATCCAACGGAAGCACAATTGATTACTTTCTTATAAGCAATTAAACATGGAATTATACCAGAATGATTAAGTAACTAGAAACTTGAGACAGCAAAGAATTTGAGAGACAATACACACTCTTGTATTAAATACTACTAGAAGAAAATACAATAAGGAAGATGCCACTTCTTCCTCCACCTCAAAGGCTTGCCACACCTCAAGACCTTCTTCCCTCTCTCTCTTGCTCAACACAACCAACTCAACAACCTGAGTTGTTATCCCCTCCTTGAATGCTTCAGCTGATCTCCTTGACTTACACCTATAGATCTCCTTGACCTACTTCAATACTTCAATGATTTACTTGCTTGCTTGATTTACAATACATGCCTCATGGGTATTTAAATAGAATCCCATGCATACAAAAATAGAACTCTAATTACAATAATTAGACACGTAGCTCGTGACTATAATTAGCCCTTAAACATGCAAACACTCACTTCACTTAACTGACTATTCATCAACAACAGTTCTGGAACTGCCACAGGTGACCAACATTGGCTGACTTCTTGCCGATGCCAGTTGCCTTCTGCACTAGTCATGACCGACGTCGGTCATGCTACCGATGCCGATACTTCTGGATCTTTAGCAACCTCTTGTTTCTTCGTGTCTGTAACAGTTGAAGCTTTTAGCTCCACACCCTAATAATCTCCCACTTGGAGATAAACAGTTGCAACTGTACCTATACCTATACACCATCTACTTTGTTCCCTTGGCTCTGTACCCCTCTTCAACGTCACTCTTGAAGACCAACCACCACAAAACCTGTGATGCTATACCTGTCACTTATGCCAAAAGAATTTTGCTGCTCCCAAATTCTTCATGACATACTTCTGAACCAACTTTACCCTTAGCTCAAAAAACTCCCTGTATATGAAACTCTACAACAAGCAACACAATACAGTAACAAGATAATGTAGCTAATATTATCCAACCTGGTAAAGAAAAATACAATGGTCAAACCTCCATTGTCCTGCTACCTAATCAAGACCATATACCATAGCCTTCTGTCTCACGTGTCCATCCAGTCTCTTCTCTAACATGGAAATCCATCCCTCATCGAGTGCTTTCTTCCAGCTAACAACTCCACCAACAAATACTTGTTTGGTTCTTCTCCAAGGACTTACACTCCTCATCCATGCCAAGCTCCCACTATTTCTGGATTTTACCTGCATTGCTTCTTCCATCTTCCTAGTTCTTGACCATTAGTAAGCAATATAAAGAAGGTGAACAATGAATATGAGGTTCACTTACCCTTTCTGACCTCCATATGGGCATTTAAGACTCCTTGACAGCTTGCTGTCTGTCCAACATCCATTCCAATGACCAATCTCAGCCATCTCCCAGTCTGCTCCTGACCGATGTCAGTTCCTTGCACTAACCCTGACTTCTAACATCATTTCCTTGACCAACGCTGGTTTCCCCTCTACCAACATCGATTCTTGCCTGACTGACATCAGACTTCTCCTGCCTGACTCTACCGACCCTACTGGTCTGCACATGATCGATGTCGATATCTGCCTGATCGATATCGGTTCCAAGTGACCGACATTGGTGTCTGTGTGTTCCTGTAAGTGATGAAATCTTCATCCACGAGCTCATCTTGGATCAAACCCCTGTCCATACTACCCTGCTCAGAATTATTCAACCCCTGTGACTGATCTCTATCCTTCATCTCATCCATAAACACCAAGGCTTCCCTGTTCTTGTCAAAAGCATCAAATTTCCTTTTCCTACAATGAACTCTACCTATGCTTTCCAAATCTAAACACATAACTTTTAAATCAAGAACATCCATTCCCTTCTTATTCATGTGACCAAGCCTATTAAGCCACATCTTCGAATCTATAGCTGAAGTAGATAAACTAGAAGTAGAATCAGTAATACAAGTAGATAGATAAAGAGTACCTACTTTCTTACCCCTTGCTAGAACAAGTGCACCCTTGGTAACCTTCCAAGAATCTAATGTGAAGGTTATTGTGCATCCCTCATCACCCAACCTTCCAACAAAAACCAAACTCTGCTTCAAAACTGGGACATGCATAACCTCCTTCAACACCCATGTGTTGTCCATCTATAATCTCAGCTGCACTTTCCCTTTGCCAACTATTTGACAAGGCATACCATCCCCTAAATAAAGCACTCCAAAGTCTCCCTGGACATACTCATGGAACAAATCTCTATTTAGGGATGCATGAAAAGAAGAATCAAAATCTAAAACCCATGATCCTACCTGACTATCCAAAGAAAGTATGAGAGCATCCTGTACCACAATATTTGCATCCTTTGCTTCTTCATTACCTTCATGTTGATTCTCTTTATCCCTCAACCAACACTCCTTCTTTGTGTGTCCTCTCTTTCCACAAAACCAACAGGTAACACCTCTGGACTCGGATCTCCTTCCCACCTTCGACCTTGATTTCCCTTGCTCTATCTTCTCTCTTTGCCTTCTCTTACTTTCTGCACTTAGAGCATTCCCTGATGATTCACTTGTGCTTCTCCTACGTATTTCTTCATTCAAGATCACACTCACAACATCATCAACTTTTAAGATTTTAGAAGCAGATGCAAAATTACTTACTGCCATAACTAAACTATCCCAACTTTCAGGTAAAGAACATAAAATCAAGAGAGCCTTTACTTCATCATCAAAAACAATATTGACTGAAGCTAACTGGTTTACCAAACCATGGAAATCACTAAGATGAGTATGTACTGATCCACATTCTTGCATTTACAAAGTAAATAGCTGCTTCATAAGAAATACCTTATTAGAAGTCGAGGGCTTTTCATATAAATTCACCAAGGATTTTATCAACTCTTCCACTGTCTTGCACTGTGATAAGTTGGAAATCACAGATGATGCAAGGCTCAACCTTATGGAACCCAGAGCCTTTTGATCAAGAACATTCCATTCTTCATCCTTCATATCTATGGGCTTGCATGCAACCCCACCCAACGGTAAGTACAAATCCTTCTGATACAGATAATCCTCTATCTGCATCCTCTAATGTTGATAATTCTTGCCGTTAAACTTCTCCATTCATAGCTTACTTTCTTCTACCATTGCTGAACTCCCACTCAATCAGAAACCCTATGAATGACCTGTAATCAACAAACAATAACCTGTTCCCTACAAACCGTAGCTCTGATACCAACTATTAGGAACCCCTTATCCAACGGAAGCACAATTGATTACTTTCTTATAAGCAATTAAACATGGAATTATACCAGAATGATTAAGTAACTAGAAACTTGAGACAACAAAGAATTTGAGAGATAATACACACTCTTGTATTAAATACTACTAGAAGAAAATACAACAAGGAAGATGCCACTTCTTCCTCCACCTCAAAGGCTTGCCACACCTCAAGACCTTCTTCCCTCTCTCTCTTGCTCAACACAACCAACTCAACAACCTGAGTTGTTATCCCCTCCTTGAATGCTTCAGCTGATCTCCTTGACCTTACACCTGTAGATCTCCTTGACCTGCTTCAATGCTTTACTTGCTTGCTTGATTTACAATACATGCCTCATGGGTCTTTAAATAGAATCCCATGCATACAAAAATAAAACTCTAATTAAAATAATTAGACATGCAGCTCGTGACTATAATTAGCCCTTAAACATGCAAACACTCACTTCACTTAACTGACTATTCATCAACAGTAGTTCTAGAACTGCCACAGGCAATCGACGTTGGTCCCTATCTATCTGGTGCTGACCGATGTCGGCCGACTTCCTACCAATGCCAGTTTCCTTTTGCACTAGTCATGACCAACATGGATCATGCTACCAATGTCGATACGTTTGGATCTTTAGCAACCTCCTGTTTCTTCATGTCTGTAATAGTTGAAGCTTTTAGCTCCACACCCTAATAGTTAGAAACCTAACTTAGAATGATTGACATAGAATAGACTAATGGTGAATCATAAATCCATCACCAAATTTTATCCTAGAGTGTGAAGGGTGGAAATCCCCTCTATCTCACCATGAATCTCATTTTTTATAATGTTAATGGCATTAATGCTCCTAAAAAGAGACACCTATTAAAGCATTAGATGCCACCAATTCACCTAGATATTATCCTTGTCTAATAAACTAAACTAGTCATGGAAAAGGTAGAAATTTTGATCCTACCAAATTGGATGAATTAGAAGGGGTGGTTCATTGATTTAGTTAGAGAATTAAAAGAATTAGATGTCCTATGGAACCCCTTCAAAGTAGAAGTGAATTAGGTAGGACACAACATAAACTAGAAATGGAGTAAGATAAAGGATATTTCCTCTAATATTATGTTTTTATTCATAAATGTCTATGGACCAAACATCCCTAAGCTTAAATTCTAGTGATAGAAAGAAATATTAAAAATCATCACCACAAATCCAAGTTATAAGTTCACTCTTGGGGGGATTTCAATGTTATTCTCACACCAAAAGATAAATGGGGGGGTTTGGTAAGATCATTGTCTTAAAAAAAAGATTTTGCTTCCTTTGTTAACTCTTTAGGGCTTATAGATGTACTACCAAAGAAAGGTCTCTACATCTAGACCAATAAAATAAAAGGTTTCAATAACATTACAAAAATATTGGATCACTATCTAATAAATGTTATGTGGTTAAACTCTTCCTAGATTTTTTAGAGTCACATCCTTATTATGTCATGTTCTAATCATGAACCTATAGACTTGGAAATTTCTAAAGATCAATCAACTCTTTTGTTCCCTTTCAAATTTCAATTAATGTGGTTAAGAGATCCAACTATTTTTGAAATAGTTAAGTACTAGTGGAGAGCTTGTCCTATAAAAAAAGATAAATGTATGTATGTTATTGCTAAAAAACACATTTCCATCAAAAAATATTTTAAACATTGGAATAACACCCACTTTAAAATAATTTTTGAGGATACCAAAAGAGTGGAAGTGGATCTGGAATCTTTTAATGAGATGGTCATAACTTTTGGGATGAATGAGGATATGTATGTACAAGAGTGTTCACTCCTGAAAAAGCTTGAATAATTACATATCAGAGAAGAAATATTATGGAAGCATAAATTGAGAGAAAATTGGCTAAAACAAGGTGACCGTAACACATTTTTTTTCACAGTTTCATGAAGGCTAGAAGATGTAACAATAGAATCTCTAAAAGTGTTAATGGTAATGGTGACCCCCTGATGTGTAATTATGATATTAAAAAGGGAGAAGTCAAGTTTTTTTACCCTCTTATCCTATCCTAAAGCTTCTGATTGGAGATATTAGGATAAATTCTTCACTGGCATTCCCCATCTAGTCATGAGATAATAAAATGACCTTATGTTATCCCCATTCACCTGAGAATAAGTTAGGAAGGTAGTGTTTGCTATGAATAAAGATAAGCCATCGAGTCCTAATGGTTTTCCTATGGCCTTTTTCTAAACCTTTTAGACCATTGTTAGGGCAAGAGTAACGACTATAGTGGAAGATTATAGGAAAATAAAAAAGGTAAGTATTGATATAAACTACACCTTTATCTCCTTAATTGCAAAAGGGGATTTTCATGTCTTTCAATGGTTTTAGACCCATTACATGGTGCAAAACCATCTACAAAATCATTTCCAAAATAATCTCTTTCAGATTGAAGTCATTTATATTAATTCTTATCTCCCATAACTAGGGTGGTTTTTTCCTAGGCCATCACATTTAGGATGGCATATTTATTATTCATGGGCTCATGCACTCATTAAAATCAAATAATCAAAAAGATGTGTTTATCAAATTGGACATTAGTAAAGCATATGACAAGGTCAACTAGAGATTCTTGATGACAGTTATGGAACACTTTGGTTTTGATAAATAATGGTGTGAATGTATTTTTATCTATATATACACTACCAAGTTCTCTTTTATCATTAATATAAGTTCAATTGGTTTCTTTGATGCTACAAGGGGAATTAGATAAGGGGACCTTATTTTTTCATTTCTATTCATTTTGATGATAGAAGCCCTTAATAGATCTATTTAGGCTACTAAATATTTTTGTTTAATAAATTGATTAACTATAATGGATGGTGCCAATAATCTATACCATCAATATTTTATGGCTGACACTTTTATATTTAGTAAATATTTAATCAGAGAGGCATCTTCTTTTAGATCGATACTTGAAAATTATGCACTGGCTTCAACCAATAGGTTAATTATATTCAATTTGAAATTTATTTCATTAATGTTACAAAAAAATAATAACCTAGATTATCACAATGTCTAAACTTAAAAAAAAAACATATTTTGGCCAGATATGTGGGTGTTCCCATCTTCACTAGCAAAGGTAAATCTAACCTCTAGGAATTTTTTTTGACTTTTCTTAGGGACAAGTTGGCCATGTGGAAATGGAAATTTTTATCCTTTGATGGTATAATTATGCTAATAAGATATGTTATCAATACCATGCCAATATATTTATTATTATCCCTAAGGCATGTGGTGAAAAAAGTTAATCTCGTCAATCAATTATGTAGATATTTACTTTGGAAATGTTGTCAGGCAACTAGGAAAGTGCATTTGCTCAGCTAGGATAAAGTTTGTCACCCTAAAAAAGTGGGTGGAAGTAGTATAATAATCACATATATTGATAATATAGATTTGGGTACAAATTTGGTGTGGATTTTATTTTTTGACCCACATTTTCTATGTAGTAAAATACTCCAACAAAAATATTTGGGAAGCATGGATCTAATTACTATCCTTTCCATAGCTTATCCACCTATTGGATCTCATATTTTGAACTTTATTCTTTCATACCATCCCCTCATTACCAATCATATATATTGGGTTGTCAATAATGGAAGAAAGGCTAGTTTTTGGGATGACTCATGGAATGGTCACAAATCATTACATGAATTAAGAGAGTTGGATGAAGCCAAAGTTTCTCTATCTATGACCTGGGGGGAAAGGTTAGGGACAACTTAGAGAATGAAAGTCCTAAATTTTTTATAGTTGGAAAATGAAAGAACCTTGAAAATGCACCCATCCCAATCAATAAAAAGAACTTATTCAATTATATATTGAGCAAGCATGAGGTGTTTTTAAATAACAAGGAGGACTCTCTATGCTAGACTAGCTCGATCTTGGGAAACTACAAAGTTAATTTGGGTTATGATCTTGTAGTGGTTGAGGAATATTAGTGTCCTAGACTTAACATTTTATATTGGAATAGCAAAGGGCTTCTAAAAGCTAGAGCATTTTCTTGGATTATGACCCAATACAAGATTATGATACAAGATTACCTTAGGAAAATGGGATGGTTTGGGCCCTCTATATGTATCATGTGTTTTAAATAGGAGGAATCCATTGATCACCTTTCATTATTCTAGCCCTTTACCTTTGCATGTTAGGATTAGCTATGTAGTAAACTATTCTAGCAGTGGGATCTCCCTTTATCTTTACTTCATATTTTCTTATCTTAGAATATTGGACATGAGAGAGATGTTTTGAGGGAACTTTGGCTATCCAACCTAGACATCCTCATTTGGTAGATTTATAAGTAATGAAATAGTTGCATTTTTAGTGATAAGCTAACTAAACTTTTACCCTTTTTGATAAAATTGGAAATTTTTTATCTCTAAGGTTGTTTCTTCACACTTTAATAAAAAGCCGCCAATATTTCCTCATGGTAAATGAAGATTCATCAAAATTGGATGAAAATCAGACTTCCACCATTAATGGGTCAAGATTATTTAGAGAAAAACCCTAGCCTTGTCTTAGAGCTTCCTAGACTCCCACTTTGGTAGCATTCTTCAAATTAAACTTTGATGATGTATCACATGGGAACCCTAGAGCGTCAGGCACTAGATGTAGTATTAGGGACTACACTAGATCTCTCACTCATGCTTTATATATTAGTCTTTATTATGGAAATAATAATGAGGCTAAAGATTAAGTATTTATCTTAGGAATCTATTTAGATCATCAATGTGGTATTGACTACTTGGTGATTGAAGGTGATTCTAAAATCATTATGGATGTAATTTGGAATTTCCAAGCCAAGGCATGGTGGATCAAAAACATACTAAACTCAATTTTGACCCTCTTAGATGAAATTTTATCTTGGTCCATTTCTCATTACTTCAAAAAGGCTAACAAATAAGCCAATTTTTTGGCCAATAGGGTGTAGGCTAATTGGAAGAGGTTATGGTAAACAACATCTATAAAAGGTGACTAAGTTTTGATTTGATGGATTTATGATTTCATAATGATTAAAAATAATTCAAAAACATTCAAACTTCATACGTTAATCATTAATTTTCACTTTATTTATATAGTGTCATTTACGTGGATCCTCCCTCATTAATAGGCATTCATTACCTTGAGTGATCAACAACTTGACATAATAAGCAATATGTACTCTCTGATATTTTTACTTATGATAGATGATGGATTTGGTTCAATCACCCTCATCTACCTTTTGTATGTGTTTTTAAAGTGGAAATGATTCTAACATCTATTAACTTGGACATCACTGTGCCCATTCCCTCCCTCTAAGTTGAGAAACATGAAATGGCATTTCAGGATAGCATTTTTAGTTGTCAGTTAAGATTGATATTTTGGATTCTAAATGTGGAAGTTATGGAGGCCATCAAGGCCATAATTATGGAAGAGCACCTATATTTAGTATGGAGGAACAAAATAAACATAGATGTGGCATCCATTTTCACCAGTAATTTACTTCACATGGCCAGGAATTTTGAGGCAATCAAGACTATGGTAGAGACTCTTGTTTAGAAGGAAATTTGGGGTGGCTTAGTCAGATGGATGAATCATTTCCTAGAGATTTGACTCTGAGCCTATATCTTTTACAATGTAACTCATTATGGACTTTTGTTCCATCAAAGAAGTGGTGGTTACCATGGAGGAGGAGAAGGCCAAAATGATTGATGATGGATGTTCTAAGGACTCTAGGGTTTTTGTAGGATCATTTGTAGTCAATGGTGGATGTCATTGGTTTGGGTGGTGTCTTTGGTATTGAAAATCACAAAAAGGAAGATGAAGCTTGTCTAAGACCAACATGAAAGTCCACACATCTGAAACCTCTCTCACCCTTGTAGTTGGTTTTCCAACTCTTTTTGTTTACTTTTATTATAGTTTTTATTCCTTTTTGTTACCATGGTTTATCCCTCATTATTTTGTAACTATCCTTTTAGGATTTAATCTTGGTTGGTTATTTCTACATCAACCAAATCACCACCTATTTTGTGTTATTTTTGCTTCCTCTTTTATATGAGTGAGGGCCCTTACCCTCAATATCTATAAAAAAACCAATAAATCCAAAATAGGTGACCATTCAATTATATAAAAGGTGTTATAGGCCATTAACCTGCATATAAAGTAAGCAAAGGAAAAGTTTTGGATAGGATATTTTAATGGTAACTATTTTTGTGGACATTATCCTATTTCTACTAATCACCTCTTGTAGTGGTACCTTGGAAATTTATACCTTACATTTATTTTCAAAGGAACTAAAATCATGAGAGATTTATTCTCCATAAAGCAAAGAGATTGACTACCTTATATATATATATATATATATATATATATATATATATATAAATAATGACTAATAAATTATTTTGGAACATGTTCATATATTTAAGATCTTATGTTAGGTACTCTTTTGTACATGACCATGGTATATCCTAATGTATCGATAGATCTATACGACATAATATAACACTAGTGCATAATCAAAGTGACACAATTATGTTAACTAACACCCATGTAGGCCCTCCTCATTATCCTCATATTAGAATAATTGGGTACCTCCTTCTATCATGATAAAGATATCACCTACATATAATTTGGTGGTAATTTTTCTCTCTTGAACCCAATAGTGGGTAGAAGGAGGAGGTAAATTCATAATAATTATGGGTGGGAAATATTTATCCCTTATAGATAGTTCAAAATATAATATAGAGTTAAATTAGATTTAACAACTTGTGAACAAAAAGAAGACATGTTACGAAGGCAATCACTTTTCAAAATGCCAAAGCCAAAAAGATATTTTATTATTATAATTATTATTTGGATAAAACCCACGTTGGGATTTCCATTCCAATTGTTATAAATAACAAATAATAAATGGAGGTTATTGATTATTCATTGTAAGATAATATTGTACCCAAGCCTAATTGGGATGGTTTTATGAGTCAACTCACATTAATTTATCAAACACCATGAAATAGATTGACGAAGATGAAGTTTTAAATTAAAATTTAAAGGATAAGGTGGATGGATTGATCCAATATATTATGTATGTGGTGTATTTTATTTATTTTAAAAGTGTAGTAAATATACCTAATTTGTCAAGTAATTTTATAGTTAAAATAAATTTTCCTCACGTTGGTGAGATTGGTAAATTTAGTCAAAGATGAAGTTTTAAATTAAACTTTGAAGGATAAGGTGGATGGCGTTAGCCAATATATTATGTATGTGATGTCTCTAGTTTATTCTAAAAGTGTAGTAAATATACCTAATTTGTCAAGTATTTTTATAGATAAAATAAATTTTCTTGAAGTTTGTGAGATTGGTAAATTTGGTCATTGTTGTAAGATAATTTATAAATAAGGTGTCCACTAAGAGAATAAATTTTCTTTATGAAATCACCAAATGTTATTTTTTTAATAAAATTTGATGTTAATATTTAATAACATGAATTAATATTATCATAAATTTTGTGTTAAAAAATATTCATTGGAAAATCTTTATACTGACATCATTTTGATGTAAAAATACCATTCCTAATAAACTAGTTAGATGTAAGGTGATTTCTTTTATTGAGGAATATTTTTATGATAAATGGAATTATAAGATTAAAGTGAGAATTGAAGAATTAAAGAGAGGAAATGATGATGATTTGGTAAAATAACTTAGTGAAGCATTATATTTATTTGACCTTCTAATTTCATGATTTCACTCAAAATATAAAGTTTGTTGTTTGATTGGGGATGATAGTTTAATAGATTATAAAGACCAATTTCATAAAATATATTAAGGAAAATTTGTGTCAACGACACAAATTTAATTGTCATGTTTTTGTCCACATTTATGGGGCCTCCAAATTGATTGATAACACGAAGGTAATTTGGAACAAATATGGTTTATGTGAAAGTGAGTTCTCAACTAGTTTATACTATAGATGTCATTGCTCCTCTCAATTGTGATAAAATTAAAAAAAAATGTTGAGAAATTTAGGAAATTATAGAAATTGAATCTGATAAATATTGAAGTTAATCTCACTCAAGATCACCTCTTTAGCAGAGATCATCTCTTAATATTTCTTATAAGGATGAAGATCCATGAACACAACATGTTAATCTTTAGACTATAGTATGTATTTGGATATGTGTGGCCAACTTGTGGTTAGTATAGCCTTTAATAAGTCATATTATCATTTATATAGCTTCATATTGGTAATAGAGTCATCCTAATGTAGACATTGAAATTTAATCAATAAATGTTTGATATTGTTGGTCCTTGACATCTTTTACCTTATTTAGACAACTCTCCATTATGATAACCATTTATCCATATGAGATCCTTTTGAGTCTCATAATTACTATGAACATCCCCAACTTCCCTAATTTTTTCCTAAACATCCCTAATCAGTAGATACTTCACTAATAGTCTAATTTTAGAAACCTTCATCCAATTTGGATAAATGTGCATTAGGAATATAGGGATGCTTGGCACACATGTCCATTCGTGCAAACTTGTCCATAATTCTCTAATGCTTATTTTTTCAAAATTAAATGCTTCTTAATGACTCTACTACATGAAACAATATGTTTTTTATCAAAAACAATTCAAATATTATCCTATAAGAGCACACCAAGTGTCTCACTTAAAACCCCTAGTTACTTTAGCTAATAATCTCTTGGAAAGGTACTTCAAGAAGTAATTATTTATTCAACAAAGATCCCTACTACAATTCTAATATAGTAATATATATTCATTGATAAATTTAACATTATTTTATTTTGGGTAGATGCCATCTTTTGTTGAGCATTCTAATACACATTTCTAGTTGCATTCATATATGATCCTCACCATAGGGAGAACTATATCATTCTGAGGTCCATTTATACCATGTAGGCATAACTTAGTCAATAATGGGTTTTCTAAGGATATCTCATACATATCTCACTTCCCCACTTTTCCCCTTTTTGTATTTGATCTTGTTTTTTTCTTAGTACAAGCTAAGGTTTTTATTTTTCAAGTGATCCACACATCCAAATATACTTCACATAAAATAAGTTGATCTAAAAACATAGTTATATAGTCTTAAAATTTTAGATTGAGTGCATAGTCAATATAAACAAATTCATGGGAAAGGACAATAATGCATTAGACCCTATCTAACTACTGCACACTTTTCTTAAAATACAATGAAGTAAAGATTTTAATTACCACTATGTTTATATGTCTCTACCAGTAATTTTATTCAAGCATACCCAACATAAGTATAATATAGAAAATAATAAATTAGTTTCCAAGGACATCTCTTTAACCCTAACCCTTCTATTTTTAGTAATTTATTACTTATATAAATTTTGTATATCACTATTTTTTATAGGAGGTTGTTTTATTTACCTTCCTATATTAGGTTTCAATTTTATAATACTTTAGATTTAATTTACACACTAATTGATTCTATGTGTAAACATTTTGTTGAGCATGATTTTAGAATAAAAAATTTCTTATACTTGTTATTGATTTTTGTCCTAAGATTTTAGTTTAATTTTGTAAATTATTGACACTAAAAAAAATAGTCATCAACTTTGGATATTAATATAACATAATTGTTGGAGAGTTGTCAATGATGTCATGGTGATGTCATAGAGGAGTCCTAGTGAGTGGATGAAGTGTTTTGATAGCCTAAGTTACATGACAAAGTGTGTAATATGCTTGTCATAGTGTGCTTGAATTTAGCTTGGTTGATCTTTAGTTTTGACATGGATAGAGATGTTTAGGGATGAGTATGGAGTATTGAGCTTGTGAAATGGGTCCTATAAGATGTTTTATATGCTTTGAGTGTTTGTGTGCATGAGTGGAATTCACCTAATTCATCATTGTTCTCATCTAGACATTTTGGGTCCAATGGTAGTAAATTTGAGTAAGTAATTTGATGATGTCATAATTACCATGTGTAGATGAGTTGGGGGGAGTTGGTCATATGGTTATGATCATATTAGTCCATAGTTGTTATGTGATAAATATTAAGTCATGTACCTAAGCATATTTAAATATATATGGGTGAAAATTTGAGCTCTCAGGCATTTTGATAGTGTTTTCTATGTTTAAATAGAGTTGAGGAAGCATGTTGATGATGTCAGTATTCACATGCATAGAGATTTTAGGAATAACTAGTCACATGAGGTTATTCAGTATTGTGTCTAGTTATTATGTGAAAAACCTCAAGTCATGTTCCTAAGACCAAAAAAATATATGTAAGTGCAAGCTTGGGCTCCTAGGTAGTTTGACATTATTTTCCCATACTTATCCAAATTTGCATAAGGTAAGAAAGAGATGAATAAGTATTTTGGTGATGTCATATCTCACATGTGTGGATGTTTTAGAACAAGATGATCATATGTGTTTGTTTATTTTTGAGCCTAGTTTATTTTTGATAAATTTTATATCATGTGCCAAAGTGTATCAAAAGATATGCATGTGTAAAGTTCACCTTTGAGGTAATTCTTAACATTGTTGGCTCTGTGGTAGAAAACTCTAAGTGAGAAAATTAATGGAATTATATCTCATACATGCAAAGGCTTCAAGAGTATTTTGACACATGTTTGTGTTCTCCTATGTGAGGAAATCATATGATCCAAATTTGAGAACATGTGAGTTAGTAAGGTAAAATTTATTAAGGTTAAAGTGTTTCCAATACTTGGTTAATTTTGCACAAGGTAAAGTTTGAGCATCATTTATGGAACACATTGCTCCAAGATTTTAGAAAGCAATGAGATGGTGCCAAGTGTTTAATGTTTAACATTGAGTAGAGATAAAAATTGAGATTATTCCAAGGATCAATGGTGAATGGGTGATCATACAAATAGTGATAAACTATGTGCATTAAATTCAAGAGGTCAAAGTGATAGTTGTTTAGCATTTATAATACCAAGCTACGTATAGAAGATTGATAGACTATATGATGTCAAAGTTTCCAAAGTGCACGAGATGAGTTCAACATGTTCAAATTTTAACATTTGGCGTTATCACACTATGTGTTAAAGGTCAAGCTTCATATAATAAAAATGATGGTGTGCATTTAATCTAAACAGTGTGGACTTGAGATGATAGCATGGTGTTTGAGGTTTAATTATGATTGTTTGAATTCAAATATTTGAATTTAACAAAAAAAATACCAATGCTTAGTTTTTGAGCCATAACTTTTGATCTATGCATAATTTGACCATGTATTAAAAAATGAATATATAGAGGACTTCAAGACACATCTAGAAATATAAATTTTAAGGTTTGAATCTATGTACAAACAAATATATTGAGCTCCAAATTTGACTATGTTCATTCATATTCTACAAATAACCCCAGAAGGTTATTTGAGCTCGTTTTGATGTTGTTTCGATGTTTTAAGTTAAACTATTAATTAGATAATGTTTTAGAGTCCATAAGGATTATCTATGTGCATTATTAAGGTTTGACCAATTGTATGTAGTATGAACAAAGGTTTATAAGTTGATTGTGTGTTTGTTCATGGTGACTATATGCACATAATGTTGTTTGAGCAAATTGTGCTTAAGCAAAAGGCTACTATGATGGTTGTTAGAGCTTAAGGAGGACCTATAGATCATGTGGAATGGGTTCATGTATTTTTAAAGTGTTCTTATGTTTCTTCATTTCTTGAAAAAGTGTCAAAGAGTTGAATGGGTCTTTATAAGACCTAAAAGTGACGTAGGCCTATTTGAAAGTGGATTGTGCTTAAGTTTGACCCATGTGAAATGACTTAAGGGTGAAAGCATGTATTATGGCTAACAAATAAATTATTTTGGACTTTATAATTCATGGTTGCTTTATATATATTAAAACTAAATGTGTTGGTTTCTAGACTTGTGAGTGAGACTTGAGAAGACTTATGCAAGTTGTATGTAAGAGTTATGGAGCAAAGGTGACGTAGAGTGCCCAGTTGATGAATCGATGAGTAGAGTAGATTGATGACTATGTGTATGAATTTTAGGTCATATTTTTTATGTCAAAAAAGTGATCTTACAATTTGAGGATATGTGAATAGGTTTGAGTGTGTACATGAGGATAGTTTGAGTGAAGAAGGAGAGAGATTATGACATGCCTATGAAAGGTCTGTATGAGATAGAGAGAAAATTTATGCAAGGGTTAAAAAATAGAGATCCATCATCAGTTATTTAAGACATTATTTATAAGGTGGAGGTGTTCAAAGGAGGGTCTAAAGGACTTGATCTTCCTTAGGTGTAGTTACTCCTTTTGAAATAGGTGTTTTACTAAATGCCTTTGGTTAGGAGGATATGATCAAAGTTTACTGGTATAAAGGAGTTGACTAATCTCTTATTTTATAATTTATTATAGGATAGTATTCCATGTGTTATAGGCTTGATAGTGGATTTTATTCTCCATGAGGGTTTCCCATAGGAATTATGTGTTATGTGTTTGATCTTGTGTATGCATTGAATGAATGAGCTCTTTTGTTAATGTTTCTTGATCAAGTTGATATATGTTGATTGTTAATAACTTGAAAGGGTTATAATTAAAATAAAAATATTTTTGCTCATTAATTTACCCCCCCTTCTTAGTGATTTTACCTCTAAAAATTGGTATCATAGTAGGTCCCTTGGTAAAGGCTTGACAGCTTAAATGTGATCCAAAGTATAAAATGGGTATTCATCAAGGAAGTTTATCTACTAAGCAATCATTGATGTTTAGTGGATCCAATTATGCATTTTGGATCACTAGAATGAGGACATACATTATGTCCCTAAGGTTTGATATATGGAAATCTATTATGGAAGGCTATGTTACTCTTACTACTCTTCCATCTAGTGTTACAGATAGAAGTTATTTGAGAACAATTCCAAGGAAATGAATCTTATCACTTATGATCTTTCAAATATTTAATACAACAAGGTAATCCATTGTAAATCTACTAAAGAGATATGGGAAAAAATGCAGATCATTTATGAATGAGATTTAAAGGTCAAGTTTGCTAAGTTTTAGACTCATAAAAGGAAATTTGAAAGTTTTGAGATGAAGGAAGAAGATTCTATGACATCCTTTCTATAGAGATTTGATGAGATTGTGAACAACATCAGGGGGCTTGAATAAAACATTGAAGAGGCTATTATAGTTTAAAAGGTATTAAGGTCTCTATCCCTTAAGTTTGATCCATAATTATCTACTATAGAAGAAAGTCATGATCTTACTCAATTGAAGATGGATCAATTGCATGGCACTCTTACTGCCTATGAGATGAGGAAGAATGATGATATACCACCAAAGAAGGAAGCAACATTCAAGATAGAGATGAATCCAAAGAAGAAGTTCCAAGGTAATAAATTCAAAGAGGATGACATTTTTGATATAGATAAGGATGAACTAATTGGTTTAATTTCAATAAAATTGAAAACAAGTTTAGGCAAGTATAAAGGTAAACTACCCCTCAAATGCTTTAATTAGGAGAGGTAAGACATTTTATGAATAAGTGCCCTCTTAAGTATAATAAGGATGATGATGAAGAGCATGATCAAGGTCATGATGATGGCAAGAAATCATTCAATTTTGATAAAATAAAAAAGAGATTCATAAGGTTTGACAATAAGAAAAAGTACTTCAGGGACAAGAAGAGTCTTACACTAAAGAAGATTAGAACTCATCAAATGAGTGTGAACTCAGTGAATCAGAGTATGATCATGAAGATGATGGTCCTATTGAAGATGAAAAATTGTTCATGGCTGAGGAAGGTATTTTCTCACATCAAAAGGAGTCTACATGGAGTGATTTAGATAATGATGAAGATGAGGTGGACTATGAGACTGCATTGAAAAATGCTCATGAAGAACTAAAGATTGATAAGAAGATCAATAAGAAGATGAAATCTAAAATCAAGGACTTTGAGGAGCAATTTAGTGTGTATGAGGCAAGAATGGATGAAAATTCTAAGGAGCATGAAGATATGGTCAAGCATCTTAGTTATTAATTAGAAATATTGTCTATAAGCTTAAAAGCTAAAAAAGATGATTGTGTAAGGTATGGAATTGAAAATGAGTCATTAAAATATGAGTTTGAGAAGATATCTAGTAAGGTAATGTCATTTGTGAGATTTAAAAATAGCTCAAGTGATCTAGACAATATTCTAAATGATCAAAAACATGCAAGTGATAAGACTAGTCTTGGATACAAAGAAAAATAAGAGACTACAACTCAAGACAAGATGAATAATTATGTAAACAAGGAAAATCAGCCTTTTAAAAAAAATCATTAGACAAGGAATGAAGGTGCTAGAAAAATGAATACAAATCATAACAGACAGCCAAATGTCATGAGGTATGCAAGTTTTAATGGTTACTATTACACATGTAATCAATTTGGTCATAGGATTAGAGAATGCAATAGACCTATTAGAAATGATTTTTCTTAGATCTATGATGGGGGTAATTAGTCAAAAGGTGTGATAAAGTTTGAGTTCTTTAATTTTCTTGATGTAGGACACTTTGTAAAACATTGCCCATTTAAGGTAAGGTAAGTTGAGTTTCCTTCAAGAGATATTGAATGCTATAGTTATTATGAACATGGACACATTGTAATATTTTGTCCAAATTTGGTAAGATAGAATGAAATTCTTGCAAAAGGTATGATTTGCTTCAAATATAAAAATGTCTGGTCACCTTTCTAGATTCTACAAGTAGAGGCCTACAAGTCAGAATAGGTTCAATCAGACTCCTAGAGAGAAAGGAAGAAGGAAAGTTAACTCATGAAAGCCAAAGGTGGTAAGTGTGAGTCATGATGGATAATGCTTCAAAATTTAAAGAATGCCAAGGGCTCTCATTTTTTACTCATGTTGTAAATAAAGAGACCAAGCTCAAGGAGAAGACCAAGGTACTGGTTGAGGTAAGTTTTGAGATGTGTATGGATCCAAGTGAACATCCTACTATTTATAAGCAAGTATTATTCAAATTACATCAATTATCTATGCTTAATGATGAGTTTTCAAGTTTCAAGGTTGATGATTCAAATGAAAAGGTATGTCAAAATTTCATAGTTTTAGATTAAGGTAAAAATAGGTTTTGAAGGGACCCCAAAACCCTACACAAGGGTAAAGATAAACCTTAAAGCACAACCAGGTTGACAAAAGAACCTGATTACAGAACAAAACCAATACCAGGTTTTACATGGACCTGTAACCAACAAATATGACCATAAAAAGTAGCTGTCAAACACTGAACTGAAAGTTAACCAACTGGAACAGCTAGCTGAACAACCTTCCAGTCCAGTAACCAGTAAACTCGACCAGTTTACTGCCCCCAAAAAAATAGTCAGCAAAAGGGAACTTTAGATGAATCTTTTAAGTTTAGATTTTTTTTTACATGACCGAAGATTCATATCAAGAGGAGGGACCGAAGGCTTAGACTTCTTTCTCCTAACTGCTGTCCATCTGTCCTCCACCTTGGCTACCTCAGCAACCCATGCCTCAGAGGACGATGATCTTTGCGTTCTAGAGGGCATAAAATCCTTATGAGAATTAAACATAGTCTGGCTCTTTGAGAGATCCTCTAGAATAGGGGAAGATACCACCACCTCCTCCTCTGACTCAAAGTATCACTAACCACAGCCACCGAAGGGGCTTCATTAGAATGATTCACCAATGATTCCTCTTCATCTTCTGGTTCAGATTGTGAACTTTCCTCATTCTCAGTCTCAGATTCTAAAGTTGCATCCAGAGGTTGTTTGTCAAAATTATGTTCAGATGAACCCTTAGGCCACCAAGAAGGTGAACGTATGGGATGAGATTTCCCATCAACACAATGAGCAGTAATATGTCCCATTTGGTGGCATTTCCTACACCAAAAAGGGATCCCCTCATAATCCAAAATTTGTGTCCAGGTACCCCTTGGGGATTCAAGGCAAATCACCTCAAGAAGGCCCTTAGAAACATCTAGATCTACTAGAAATCATACACAAGTCGAATGGTTAAGAGCTAGACTATCTTCTTCATATAAAAATTCCCCTATAGCGTTTCCAATGGTTTTAAAAACTGCCTCTTGCCATAGGTGTAGCGAAAGATAAGGGATCTGCACCCATATAGGGAGCTTGTTAAAGGATTCTAAGAGAGGATTAAAATCCTTATGCCAAGGTTTGGCCATAAGAGGAAATCTGCCTTGCTAAGAAAAATTATTGTGACACAAAATAGATTTTTTATCTTCAAGACTTTTAAATATTACTGTAAAAAACCCCTGGCACAAAGATGGATCTGACCATCTTTAATTTGCAACTAGTTCTTTGAAATCCAATCCTATAGATCTACAAGAGAAGGCCAGAAACCATGGAAATGAAAAATGGTGGCACAAGAGGAAAACCATTCTTCCAATTGGCTAATGCTTTCCACTAAATCAGGGTCTAGAGTTACCTTCATAGGTTTTAAAGCACTTATAGGCAATACGTGGGTTTGCCCAAATGTGGCATGAGGAAATACATCATGTATATCTACTTCGAAGGCTGCCACATCTGCAAAGGTTCTCCCCCCAGGTCCATACCCTGAACCAAGAGTGTAGGCTAGATGCAGAGCTATTGTATCTCTAGTTCCCACAAAAGAAATAGCTTTCTGATCCCTCCCCTCACTAGCAAGAAAAACCCCACCCGTAACGGTGGCCACAACCATACCGCTCGCCGGATTCACTACAGCTGATTTCAAATTCTTTGGGAGCGCGCTCATAGGAGACATAATTCTGTAACTCCATGTGTTGTCAATTATATCTTAAAAGAAAAGGAGAGTAGTATAAAAAAGGAACTAGTTGTCTTAGTTTAGACTAAAGAGAATTATAAAAAGAGAAATAAGTTTTATAGATATAAGATGATGCCAATGGTTACTAAGGAGATGTGGGCCACTCTTAGCTTGACTTTATTTTAGTGCTTTATGGTGTAAGGGATGTCTCTATCTATGCTTCTTAAGAGATGCCTTTCAAGTGGAGAAGCAAGTGTTGTTATGGTGTTCTTTAGATTATCTTAGAAGGATAGAGATGAGTGTTTCCAATTATAATAGGTATGTCCAAGTGGAAGAAATGTTGTGGTGATGTCAGAATGATGTCATAGTTATATATGGTTAGTCTTTAGGGTTAGATTAAAGGTTCTCAGATGGCAAAGGAGGATTTTTGAGTTGTCAAGATGATATTTTCACATATAAATGTGTGTTAAACCTTATTATAGCATGTTTTATGTGGTATTGTGATTTTAAGATATGTCAAAGTTGAACTAGATTTTTTTCTTGATCTTGGGTTTTCTAGTTTGTGCTTAAAAGTATGTAGGTCCTAAATTGGGTTATAGGAATTCTATGTTTCTAGAGGTATGGAGGCTCAAATTTTGATCCATAATTGTAGGATGGGTGTCTATAGGTTTTTAAGAAGTTTTAGAGGTAGATGTTGACTAGAAGGAAGTTTATTGACCTTGCTTGTTTTGAGTGTCTAAGGTTTTGGGCTCTACTAGAAAAGTGGTTTGCCTTGTGAATTGAGATTTGAGGCTTCTTAATATGTTGAATGGGACAAATGGTTTGTCAAATCAAGATTCACATATATCTTAATGTTTGTGGTTTTTAATTTTTTTATCAAGATGGAGGCCTAATTAGCCAGTAGTTTTTGAAGTATATTACAAAGGATTATCTTACCTTGTTGAAAATTTATTTGCTTAATTTGGCATATGATACTGCTCTAGATATGAAGTTTTAGGTTTTGATGATGTGTCTTCTGAAAGTTATGGGCTCTACAAGTTCCAGGTAAGGTTACAAGGAGACTAGATAGGCCTAATGAGAAGAAGATTAATTTTTGTTTAGTTTCTTCAAAAGAGAAAGGCATGAGTATTTCAAGGTGAAATATTAGGATATTATATACCATGTTTCTTATTTGTTTTTTGGCATGAATTTTTTTTTATGGTCCTTGAGTTTGTTTAAGAGAGAAGGCTAGCCAGCCTGTATAGTGGTTCTTCATGGTGTATAGAGATCTAAATATGCTCAAGATGTGCAATGGCTTAGATATCTTAGGGGGAGTCCCTATCAAATGTTTCTTGATATTTTTCATCATATTTTATTACTTTTGTGTTATTTCTTCATTTGTTTTAGTGCTTGGTTAAAGAGAGTGTTGGCATGGAGCAAGAAGATGTTGTCAAACAAGAAGAGGTGGGCTAGAGGTAAAGGGGAGTTTGTATCATTTTTAAAATATGATCCTTTCCTATTGTTAGTATTTTTAGGTCCTCAAGATCAGTTTGTGTCCACTTTATCATTGTGTCAAATGGGGAGAAAGTTCTTATTGTGGGAGTGCTTGAAGAGAGAAAAGGAAGGTGACTTGTAAATTGTTATATGATGTATGTTGACATCAATGACAAAGAGTTATATTGTTGGAGAGTTATCAATTATGTCATGGTGATGTTATGGAGGTGTCCTAGTGAGTGTATGAATTCCTTTTATATCTTAATTGATAATGATAGAGTGTGTAATGTGCTTATCTTAGTGTGCTTAAAGTTAGTTTGGTTGATCTTCAATTTTGACATGGCTAGATATGTTCAAGGATGAGTATAGATTATTGATCATGTACAAGGGTTCCTATAAGAGGTTTTATATTGATATAAAACTTAGAATTTTATTTTGAAAGATAATTCAAGAAACAAGAACAACATAATGGTAATAATGCTATCTCTGAGAAGAGATGTTTAATTGATCAAATTTGTAGACCCAAACATATGCCTATCTCTGAGAAGAGATTTTTTATTTATAATTTGGGTTAATATTAATTTATACATAGTTTGAAGGTATAATGAGGATTTTTAAGGTCACCAAACTCTAGGGAGATTAAGTGTTTTGACTTCCATGATATACAACAATACAGAATTTGAGGAATTACCATTTTTAGAAAATTACTATTTCTAGACTACACTACTAAAATTAAAATTTGGGGAACTTCCATTTGTGTTTTGGGGGTTAAATAACTCCAAGTAAAGCTTATTCCATATCACGATGTTCCACTCATTCTTATCTTTCCAATGGTTCAAATGGGGAGTCAAACAGAGCTATGGTGCTAAAGTTATGGCTCCCAAAAGTTATACCACCAATTAGGGTAGAACCATCACCTGAATTGTCATATGAAATGTTGCTCAAATCATTCCTCCCTCATTGATAATAAATGGTCCCCATTGCATCAATATTTTTCATCAAGTATGATAGTTGTGTTTTCATTTTATTTCTGATGCATACTTGGAATGGACTATGCTTTATGGAGCTATGTATGGCCTGATTGTTCACCATTTTTGTCTAACCATTATTCTATGGATGAAAGGCCATGAACTATTTTAGTTTGATATCCATTGGCTTATATTTTTATGTTGTTTGTGTAGTCAAGGCTACAACATCAATCCTTTTAGATTCTTGTGGCTTGACCACCATGAGAACAAATTTTTTAGCACTAATCAGGGGGACAGATGTAGAAGGTGATACCTTTGGTACCCTGTAGTGTCATGTTCCAAGAGTGAGTGATCCTTCAAGTTATTGATTTATATGTGCCATGTTGATCATACATGAATGGCTAACCAAAGAGTACATCACAAACATCTAGATTGACCACATCACATAAGACCTCATCTTGAAAAGGTTTTATTGCATATGAGAGAAGACATTGGTGGGTGACACAGAGGTTTCTTATTGGACTCAACCATCCAATACTGTATGGCTTTGGGTGAGGATTCATGGACAAATTTAGGATTTTAACAACATTAGTAGAGATTAAATTCTTTTGACTCCCACTATCAATAATAAAATGTAGAGGATTACCTTTCACCCATAACTTAGAGTGAAACAACATTTCTTTATCATCTATCCCTCCTCATGGGTCCATGATGAAGCAACAATGGCATTGGACTCAACATATACAATATCTTCTTCATCTTCTTCAACTGTAGGGTGTGTATGAGGCAGACTAGTAGATGTTGAGGATTGTGACTCAAAAAGTAGGGACTTGATGGCTCAACATTCTTCTTTGGAGTGTGTTCCATATGTTTGGTAATAATACCATTTCCTAGTCTTCCCTTCCTTTTGCTTCTTATTTAGGCCTCATGTTTGACCTTCTTTTTCACTTTCCATTTTGTAGGTTGACTCTTTGTATTTTTTCTTCCATGCTTCTTCTCAATCTTCACCATGAACTTGTACACCTCATCGAGGGTTTCCAAATTAAAAAGTTCCATCTCTCCCCTATATACCATTGTAGTCCACCATGATATTTGAGAACCTTGTGTTTCTCACTTTTTTGGATGCCCAATCTCATAGATAGAGAATGAAAAATGTTAGTGTAATCTTGAACAAACTATTCCTTACCTTGGCAAAGTTGTTGTCACTCTATATATAGATCATCATATGCTCCAATGGGATAGTATTCTTCATTTACAACTTCTATAAAATCATCCCAAGTAGGTTCAACCTATATCATCTATACTGAATCTCTTCTTATACACTTCCCACTAATTTTTGATAGGCAATGATGCTTTCAAAAGAGAAAAAGTGATCTTATTTTTATCAGTGAATTTATTTACAAAAAAATTAGAAAACAATTGATCCAACCAATTTTCTACTACATCAGCATTTATTTTGCCTTCAAATGCAGGGATATCAAAATTCACCTAAACCTTGAAGGGTGTTGGGACACTAAAAGGATGTGGGGGTGTAGATGAGGAGATAGAATTTCCTATCGAGATTTGTTGGAGAATTTGCGTTAATTTTTGTAGCATCTATGCTTGCTCTTGTTGGAGGGCTTCATTCACCATTTCCTTGAAAGGATAGGATGTCTTAGTGGTGTCCACCATTTGAGGTTATTTGGAGTAAACAGGTGGATAGTTTGTAGGTTCTATTTTCTACCCAAGCTTCTTGTAATCTGACCTTATCCTTGGGATCATATACTCTAAATACAAACCAATCTACTACCACTAATCCAAAACTGAGAAGCTTTGGTTGAAAGATAATTCAAAAAATAAGAAAAACAAAATAATAATAATAATAATAATAATAATAATAATAATAATAATAATAATAATAATAATAATAATAATAATATCTCTGAGAAGAGATGTTTTATTGATCAAATTTGTAGACCCAAATATATGCCTATCTCTGAGAAGAGATATCTGATTTCCATTTTGGGTTACATATTTATTTATACATGTTTTTAAGGTAGGAGGAGGATGTGGAAAGTCACCAATCTTGAGGGAAATTAAGTGGTTTGACTTCCATGGTTTACAACAATACAGAATTCGAGGAATTAATATTTAAAAAAAAAAACTATTTTTAGGCTACACTACTAAATTGAAATTTAGGGCACTTCCATTTATTTTTTGGGGGTCAAAACCTACCAAGTAGATCTCAATTCCATCTCATTATTTTCCCCTCATTCTTAGCTTTCTAATGGTTCAAACGAGGAGTTGAACGGAGCTATGGTGCAAAAATTATGGCTCCCAGAAGTTCTACCACCAATTTGGGGTAAAACCATCACCTGAATTGTTGCCTAAAATGTTGCTTGGATCATATATGCTTTGAGTAATTATGTGCATGATTTTAATTCACCTATTTCATCATTATTCTCATCTATATATTTTGAGTCTAATGGTAGGAAATTTGAGTAGGCAGTTTTATGATATCATAATTTCCATATTTGGATTAGTTAGAGGGATTTGGTCATATATTTGTGATCACATTAGTCCTTAGTTTATATGCACTAAATATCAAGGCATGCATCTAAGCATAGTCAAAGATATGTGGATGAAAATTTGGGCTCTTAGGCATTTTGACAATGTTTTCTATATTCAAAAAGAGATAATAAGCATGTTGATGATGTTAGTATTCGCACGCATGGAGGTTTCAAGAGGAAATGGTCACATGGGTCTTTTTAGTATTATGCCTAGTTATTACACACTAAATCTTAGGTCATGCACCTAAGTGTGACAAAATATATGCAAGTGAAAATTTGGGTTCCCAAGTAGTTTGACATTGTTTTCCCATAGACAAATTTGCATAATGCAAAAAAGAGCTAAGTAATCAATTTGGTGATGGTATATCTCACACATGTGGACATTTGAAAATAAGATGATCATATGGTTTTGTTCATTTTTTATCCTATTTTATTTGTGATAAATTTTAGATCATGTACCAAAGTGTGTTAAAAGATATGTATTTGTAAAGTTGGCCTTCCAATCAATTCTCTATATTGTTGGTTCTATGGTAGAAAAATCTAAGTGAGAAGATTAATGTAATTATATCTTACACATGCAAAGGATTTAAGAGTAGTTTGACACATGTTTGGATTCTCCTATGTGAGGATATCATATGATCCAAATATGAGAACATGTGAGTGAGTGAGGTAAAATTTATTAAGGTTCAAAGTTGGCTTCTCAAATAGATTGCAATGGTTCCCATATTAAATTTTACATAAGGTAAAGTTCAAGAATCATCTATAGAGCATGTTTCTCTAAGATGTCAAGAAGCAATGGGATGGTGTCAAGTGTTCAATGTTTAATGCTGAGCAAAGATAAAGATTGAGCTTCTTCCAAGGATCAATAGTGAGTAGGTGATTGTATAGATAGTGATCAATGATGCACATTACATTAAAGAGGTCAAAGTGAAAGATATTTAGCCTTTTTAAAGATTGAGTTATGTATAGAAGATTGATGGAGTTCATGAGGTCAAAGTTACCAGAGTACATGAGATGAGGTCAACATGTTTAACGTTTAATATTTGGCATTGGTGAATTATGTGTTAAAGGTCGACCTTCATACACTAAGATTGATGGTGCATGTTTATTCTGAGTAATGAAGACTCAAGATGATAGTATGGTGTTTGAGGTTTAACTATGACTATTTGAATTTAGCAAAGGAAAGACCAGTGTCTAGTTTTTGAGCCATAACTTTCGATCTATGCAAAATTTAACCATGTAGTAAAAAGTATATATATATATATATAACTCTAAGGTACATCTAGAAATATAAATTTTAAGGTTTGAATTTATGTAAAAACAAATGTATTGATCTCTAAATTTGACTGTGTACGTTTATATTTTGCAAGTAAGCTTAGAAGGGTATTTGAGCTCATTCTGATGTTGTTTCGATGGTTTAAGTTGAACTATTATTAGACAATGTTGTAGACTCCATAATGATAATTTGTGTTTATTATGAATTTTTAACCAATCATATGTAATATGAACAAAGGTTTACAAGTTGATTGTGTGTTTATTCATGGTGATTGTGTGCACATAATGTTGTTTGAATGAATTATTCTTATGCAGAACAGTATTATGATGGTTGTTGAAACTTAAGGAGGACCTATAGATCATGTGAAATGGGTCCATGTATTTATAAAGTGTTCCTATATTTATTAGTTTTCTCAGAGAAGTGTCAAAGTGCTGAATGGGTCTCCATATGACCTAAAAGTGACTTAGGCCTATTTGAAAGTGGATTATGCTTAAGTGTGACCCATGTGAGATGCCTTATGGCTGAAGTCATGTATTGTGGACAAAAAGGAAAATATTGTAAACTTGATAATTCATTAATTCTTTATATATAGTAATACTAAATGTGTTGGTTTTTATACTTGTGAGTGAGACATGTGTTTCTATCACTAATTTGCTTTCTACATTCAAAAGATGAATAAATAAACTAAAGAAATGGACAAGGCTAGAAGTACCTGGATAAAGATTACACACCGTAATCCAGACGTTTGTGGGTACCCCTCTTTGGCTGTGGAGGAATGACACTGCAAAAGAAAAGAAACTTGGACAAGAAAATGTTAGATGGATAGGCAGCGGGTTGCCAAGCGAAAGCTTGTTCCCGAAAGTGTGAAAACTTCCTCAAGGGAGGTCAACCCACTGATAACAGACAGATAAAAGACTAAGGAAATACAGAATGCCAGAATATAGGAGTGATAAACAAGTTAGAAATGAAAGAAAAGATCAATGATTACCTGAAAGGAGTTGTTGGGCTGATGACAGTCGTCGAGGTTGGGAATGTTGCCGGCGTCAGTTTCCTGGTCTGCCGACTTTAGTTATCCTGCCGACGTCGATCGGGGAAGTAACCGGCGTCGGTCGGGGTAGTGGCCTGTAGTCGGGTCTGGTCGGGTTTCTGGACTGTGGATGGGTCTAGTTTGTGAACAAGTTTGAGGCAGAGCTCAGGGATGAATTTGAATGGACTGGGGAATGGTTAGGTTCTGATTAGGTGCCTTGTACAGGGTCTTTATTGGCAGGAAGGATGAGGGAGTTGGTGGGATCACACTGAAAGGATGAAAGAGTGAAAGGAAGGTGGACAGAGGACAGGACCTGAGAAGGCTTTTCAGCCTCTCAGGGGGTAGGACAGAGGGAGTGGGAGACAACAGATACCAACAACTGAACACTAAAGAAAAGAAATGAAATGAAATAACAGACTATGCTTACCTTTTTAGCTTGCTGAATGAAGAGTGGAAGAGCTGTTGTTGAGACCACAAAAGACTTTGCAAGAGGAAATCTCTGCTCAAGAATCCCTGCACCTATTGCTGCTATTGCACGAGGTCCAGAGGGAGAAGAAACGAATGCCAAAACGCCAAGAGAATTTAGTTTGCGAGCTCAAGGGGCCAGGGGTTGGAATGGATGCAGAAATGAGTCTTGAAGGCTACCGATGCTGGCAGTATCGCTGACGTCGGCCGAAGGGTCGCTGACATCGGCAGTGGCAGAATGGGGACAGAGACTAAAAATAGCCTCTGCCCATTCTTGCACGCCGCCGGGAGAGGGATTGTGGGAAGAACGATCATGAGGATGCTTAAATGGGCGTGGGAGGAAGATAATGAGAAGATTTGGCATAATAAAGGCTAAGAGGAAGGTGGGGGCATCCAAGGGAGGATCCAAGGTGGCAAGGGTGAGGTGGAAAGGGGGCCACTTAATTGAAATATTTAAGTTATTTTAATCAAATGAGTGGAGGGGACTAAGGCCAAGGGTTAGGATATGGGTTTGAGGTGGACAAGGGGGGAGAACCAAGGTGCAGACACATTTGTGGTGTCTATATTTTCCCCTTTTTGTCTTGTTGGTTGTTCTTGACAAACTGCAAGACAAAAATAGGAGTTGGTTGCCCCAGGAAAAGAATGAGGTGTTCCCCCCTCAAAGCGATAGTCGAGAGAAGGGAACTGGAGATCGAGTGTCGATTTGACAGAGAGATGGATAGAAGAGTGTGAGCGAAAATGCTGCAATAGTCATGATTGCACGTATGCCACTTCACGGGATGGTCAAATCAAATTGTCGCATGTCGAGGGTCAAGGAGTGCCAAAATTGAAGTAATCGGGCCCCAACATTTAGTCGTCTGCTGATCGGGTTACTCAATCTAAGCTGAAGCTCCAAATGGTCATCGTGTTCTAGGTATCCCAGGCTTAGGAAGTGCTCCCAAAAACACGAAAATGCCACAAGTAGTAGGGATCAACTGGCTTGCGATCCTATACTTGCGAAGGGTCAAAAATAGTCTGCAGACAATTCTGCTAACCAGCCATGAGGTAGCACACATGCAAAAACAACCAAGGCAACATTGGCTTAGAAGTAGTCGAAGGTCGAAGGAGATACGCATGATCTCCAATGGTCATTGGTCAAGGGGATGGATGGATGAAAGGATGTGGCTGAGCTAACCTCAGAAAATGTCATGTGATTTGAGTGCTGCCTACATAGCCCTTGTGTGAAGGGCCTCAGGCCAATGTAGTTCTCCCTAAAAGGGAAGAATGGTCAAAGAAAATGATTGGTCTTGGTTAAAGAAAATGATTGGTCTTGGTCAAAGTCACAGAAGAGAAGGTTTGTCCATCAAAGAGATGAACAAACGGGGGTGGTCGAGCTAACCTCAGAGGATGTGTTATCTAAGTGCTGCCTACATAGCCCTGGTCATAGGGCCTCAGACCAATGTAGTTCGGATGAATTGAGAAGATTGGTCGATGATTGGGTGTGGTCAAGTGTCAAAATGATGAGGGAAAGATGAGGATAAGATGATGCTATAGATGGTGTATTCTGTAGAATTGGTCGAGAGTCTTTCATCCCTAGCAAGTTTCCATAGTCGTGATGGATGTATGCTAAAAATGAGTGGAGGTCTATTTATGCTTCAGCAAGTATTGGTTTATGCTTAACATAAATTGGGTCTGGTCGATAGTTTCCATGTGTACTGGTGTCTATAGAAACTATGTGAAATGGACGAGGATGATGTCTGATGCTATGAAGATGAAAAATAGCTTGGTTTGAGTCGATAATTGATGTGGTTAAATGTGACCAAAGTGTAGAGAAAAGGTGAAAGGCGAATTGCTCTTTCATTGACAAGGACCAGAAAGGGAGCATAGATAGGGGTTATTAGAACAAAAGCCCTGTTTATGCACTACGCCTTTGACCAGTGTTGTGTTAGAGTGGTAATCGAATCACTTTGACATTAAAGTGAGCTCGAAGTTCCTTGAGTAGGTAATAGGAGGAGGGTAGGGTAACCCAGTTTAAGAGTAGGAATAACCTTGCCCCTTTTTATAGGAGACCCTGAGACAACTACAAGCCAAGTCCATGACTCGTTTTTTTTTTTTTTTTTTTTGAGGTGCAGACTGATTGATGCGGGAAGTCTACATAGAGATGTCATTTGATTTATGGTCATGTTGCAAAGCTGATCAATGCGGGAAGCTTCTAAGAAAGGTTGCTATTTGTAGAAAGATTTAGTCATAGCCATCCTTCGAGGGAGTGGTCTATATTTTTGCTTTATATAATGTTTGAATAGCTGTCCTTCGAGGGATCAGTCTATTAGCTACAACAATGATAGTACAGCTATCCTTCGAGGGAGCAGTCTGTCTTTTTGATTTGATTTTGTGACCTTGGATTATGTTTTGACATCTTGATTTTTTTTTTTTTTTTGAGTCATGGACAAGACTGTAGAAGTTTAAGGACGCCCCTTTTATTAGGACAAAGCATCCATGCATCATAAAAGGGTTGTAGAGGACTTGTTAAAGGGGAATAGGGTTGAAAGGAATGAGGATTAAGAGGATGAGGACTGCTCAAGGGACGAGCTCAAGTTACGTGTCAAGTAGATGAGTGCTTGACTAACAGAAGAATGGTCAAAGATGCAACGCATTAAGAGGCTCAGGTTCTAGCCGTCCGTCGAGGGAGGACAGACGATAAGTCCCTGACCCATACTTGTGCGTGATGATAAAAGGTCCAAGCCAATTGGGGGCAAATTTGCCTCATTTACTTCGCTCCATATTGGTCACGTGCTGATTCTCTTTGAGGATGAGGTCTCCGATGTTGAAATCTCATTCTCACAAATTTTTGTCGTAGGCTCACTTTATGCGACTTTGGTAGACATGGAGATGATTGAGGGCAACAAGATGGTGCTCGTCGAGTAACTCAAGTTAAGCTAAGCGATCTTGACGAAAGTCGTCGTTGGAAAGAATGTCATGCAGGGAGATGCAGAGAGATGGGATCTGTACTTCGAGAGGTAAGACAGCCTCCATTCCATACATGAGGGAGAAAGGAGTAGCACCCGTAGAGGTTCGGATGCTAGTGCGATAGGCCCATAAAGCGAAGGGAATATGAATGTGCCAATCCCTTCCTGTGTCGTTGACCACCTTCATGAGAATTTTAGTCAAAATTTTGTTGGAAGCCTCAGCTTGCCCATTTGCTTGTGGGTAGTAAGGCGAAGAAAAGCTAAGTTTGATGCCAAATGAGTCGCATAGTTTTTGGACAGTCTTGTTTTTGAAGGACTTGCCGTTGTCGGTGATGATTTTGTGAGGGACACTAAAATGACAGATGATGTGGCTATTGATGAAGTTGATAATTTTGTCGGCTTTTGTGGAGACAAGAGGAATGGCTTCCACCCACTTGGGGAAATACTCAGTGGCAGTGATGATGGACTGATGACGAAGAGACGAGTGAGGGTTAATCTCACCGATGAGATCTAAGCCCCACTGAGAGAAAGGCCATAAATCCTGAGTGACTTGTAAGGTGTGGCTGGGGAGATGAAGCAGGTTAGAGTGTTGCTGACACTTGATGCAACGCTGAACATAGTCGCTACAGTCTTGATGAAGGGTGGGCCAATAATAACCTAGGCGAAGGATGCGCTTGGCAACCGAGTTTCCACTAAAGTGTCTGCCACAAATCCCATCGTGGACTTGTTTTATGGCCTGAGAGGCTTCAGTGGAGGTGAGACAGTGAAGAAGGAGGCCGTCGAAGCCTCGCTTATAAATAAGACCCCCTAGCATGGTATAGCGAGTTGTGCGCTTGATGAAGGCTCGCCGCGCATTGCTAGAGAGGTTGGGAGGAGTGACAGAAGGAGACAAGTAGTCCACTAGTTGCTTATACCAGTCATCTTGTGGGCTAGAATTGACAGTGTTGATATGGTCGATGTGAGGGGAGATGTATGAAGGCAAGGGTACACGATACACCGTGACAAAAAGTTGAGATGATGATGATGAAGACGGGATATGCGAAGCAAGAGAAGCCATGGTGTCAGCAAACTTGTTCGTAGAGCGTGGAACAGTCTGCAAGAGATAATGGTCGAAAGATGCCAAAAGAAGGTCAGCACGATTTTTATACTTTTGCAAAACTTTGTTTTTACAGAGGTATGAACCGTTAACTTGATTGACGACGAGCTGCGAGTCGCCGAAGATGTTGATAGACTTGATGTGGAGGGAAAGGGCAGTCTGAAGTCCCAAAATTAAGGCCTCGTATTCGGCCATATTATTGGTACAATCAAAGTCGAGCTTCAAAGATAGAGGCATGGGCTCCCCTTCGAGTGGGATGAGGACGACCCCCGCACCCCCACTGAGTTGACATTTGGAGCTGTCAAAGAACATGGTCATTTGGTAGACGGTGTCATCGGTGGAAAGTGTGGCGATAGATTCGTCAGGGAACTCACACTGTGAAGGTTGGTTGTCGGGAAGAGGGGCATCTGCCAGTTGGTCAGCGATGGTTTGCCCCTTGATAGATTTCTGCTGGATGAATTCGAGGTCAAACTCAGCGAGCAGCATGAGCCATCGAGCCATACATTAATTCTGATATGGCTTAGAGTGCATATACTTGAGAGGGTCGGTGTGAGTGATGACAAAGGTTTTGTGGTTGAGGAGATAGTGGCAGAGCTTGGTAGCAGAAAAGACTAATGCCGAATAGAGTTTCTCGGTATGAGTATACCGAGTTTCATAGTCAACTAGTGTTTGGCTGATGTAGTAAACCGCTTGCTCATGATGATGCTCATCTCGGTGCGCGATCATGGCACCTAACGAATGGTTGGTGGCAGAGATATAAAGGTAGAAGGGTTGGTTGTCTTTAGGTGGAATGAGGACTGGTGAAGAGACCAGATAGCTTTTGAGAGCTTCAAAAGCCTCTTGACAGTCTTCATCCCATGTAAAGGAGAAGTCCTTCTTAAGGAGATGATGAAAAGGTTGGCAGCGGTCTGAAAGCTGCGAGATGAAACGGCGGATAGACTGGAGCTTCCCTTGTAGACTACGAAGCTGCTTGAGATTGGTCAAGGGTGGCATTTCGAGGATAGCATGGATCTTGGCGGGATCTATCTCAATGCCACGGAAGGAAACAATGAAGCCGAGAAGCCTGCCTGAGAGGACCCCAAAGACACATTTCTTGGAGTTAAGGTGGACATTATATTGAAGAAGGCAAGAGAAGATGATTTTGAGAATGGTCAAGTGGTCGCGGTGAAGCTTGGACTTGCCAAGAAGGTCGTCCACATAGTCCTCCATGATTTTGTGGAGGAGATCGTGGAAAATGTAGGTCATGGCGCGCTGATATGTGGCACCAGCATTTTTCAAGCTGAAAGGCATGACTCGATAGCAGAAAGTCCTCCATGGGGTGATAAAGGTAGTCTTATGCTGATCTTTCGGCGCGATCAGGATTTGATTGTATCCTGAAAAACCATCCATGAGAGATAGCATCTCATGGCCAGTCGTGAGATCAACAATCTGGTCAATGTTAGGAAGAGGAAAGTCGTCTTTGGGATAGGCTAGGTTAAGGTCGCGATAGTCCGTGCAGATCCGAATCCCCCCAGTTGCTTTAGTAACTGGGACGATGTTAGAGACCCACTGCAGATAATCGATGGGCTAGATGAAGGAGACAGAGAGAAGGCGCTGAAGCTCCTCTTTGACAAGGAGCGCAATGTGGGGATGCATATTTTGAAGCTTTTGCCTAATAGGCTTAGCCTCTGGTTTGGTGACAATGTTATGGGTAGCAATGGTGGGGTCGATGCTAGGCATGTCGCTGTAAGTCCATGCAAAGGCCTTGCTATGGTCGGAAAGGAACTGGGTATAGTCAAGCTGCTCCTGAGTGTCTAAAGATTGGCCAATCTTTAAGACGTGAGGAACATCGGAAGAAGGGAGGTTAATGTCAATGGTTGATTCATTTAACATAACCTGGGTCTCGGAAGGGAGGGAACGCTGGATGAAAGAGTCATCGATACCCATGTAGGAAAGGATGGCATCATCATCAACACAGTGGACAGTGTGAATGGTTACCGACTCATCCTCTATCATGTTAGGAAAGATGAGAGGGAGAGACCTAGACACCCCATTGAGCTGATAGGTCAGGGGTTCCAGGCGGATGGTGTTTATGGAAAAAAAACTAGGAGGGATGGAAACCACTGACTCCGTAGGTGACAAAGGAGAGATGGGTGAGTTTGGAGGAGATTGGTCAATTTTTGGCTCGGGACAAAGGTCGGAAGGAGCCTGAGTGGGGTCATGATATCCTAGGCCATACCGTTTCTTGGTATCATCATCATTGAGCGGCTCAATGGGCTGATGGGAGCCCTACTCATAACGTCCAAAACCAAAACCCTTCCATGCACACCTGTAAAGGTAAGTGTGTGCGAAGGCAGGGTTGCCAAGAAATGAGAAATCTGATGTGAAAGGTTGGGGTGAAGAGAAGGAATTGTCGTTGGTAGGAGCTTGATTGAGCCCCCCATAGACAAAGTTGGTTTGGAGGTGAGGAGGACCATAAGGCATGACCATCCCGATTCGATGGTCGCAATTGGGACTGAGATGAAGGCGTCCATACTCTTGCGGAGTTTGGAACATGTCTAGGGTCAACAAGTGATATTCCCCAAGTGATAGTCATTGGAAGATGTCTTCCATGGGGTCTTTAGTCAGCGCTTGAAGAGGAGGGGTGAGGGCAACCACCGATTGCGAACTGGTCGAAGCTTCTACAGATGGAGGCGGTGCCGGAGTTGACGGCTTGATGGGAATGAGGACATCGTTGGGATGGTAAGTTGTGTTGCAAGTCTTGAAGGGTGAAGGGTCAGCGAGAATGGTGTGAACTTGCCCGTCATGCTCAAACTTCACACAACGGTGCAGGGTGGAGGGGACACAGGCCATGGCACGGATCCAAGGTCAGCCCAGTAGGATGTTGTATTAAAACTCTCCTTTGATGATATAGAAGAGCTCCGAGACTGTGCGTAGACCAATGCGAATGTGAAGGATGACTGTGCCAATGGTCGTGGCGGTGGTGTCATTGAAAGAGTGTAAGATCGCGTTAGTTTTGGAGATGCAATTCTTGGGAAGAGCCAACTGATTAAAGGCATGGGTAGAGATTATGTTGATGCTAGCGCCACCATCGATCATAATGCATTTAATGCATGTTTGATCAACATAGGCAGTGATGAAGAGGGCGGCATCCTGATCTTCTGTGTTAGATGTGGGAATCTCAGAATCACTGAATGTGATGGAGGCGACAGGAGATAAAGAATGGATGAGGGCAGTGAGTGGTTGGGGGTCCTCGGGTTGGACCTCCGCTGCCTGCAAGGCTTGGATGAGGGCTTGATGGTGCTGAGGCGAGGTTTGGATAAGGTCATAAAGAGACATCTTTACAGGCGTCTGGTGAAGCTGCTTTAGCATGGAGTCGTGAATTGGCCTAGAAGAAGAAGACGAAGAAGGCTGGGACGCGCCAAGGATAGAAATTTTAGGCTTGGGCGCAAGAGGTGGCTTGACGAAGGGATAGGTCCAAGGAATGGCAGCTTTTTCTTTTGCCTTGTCCTTTTGTGACCTAGTGGTTATACGGATAGCATTGATTTTGAAAATAGGAGGTGAAGAAGGGGTCATGTCTTGCTGGTGAGATGTTGACGTGTTTAAAGAGGTTGGATGAGAATGAGCCGAGGTCTGATCAAGAGTGTCCTCAAGGAGAAGAGTGTCCTTCTCCATATAGCGGCGGATGACAAATTTGAGGGCACAACAAGTCTCGGTATCGTGTCCTGGTGTACGATGATATAAGCAAATTTTTGTGTCATCAAACCAAGAGGGCTTAGACCCGAGAGGTTGGAAAGGCTTGATGGGTGGAAGGGTTATGTTGGAAGTCTGTAGAAGCTGATGCAATATCAATGAGTATGAGCCCACTAGAGGTTCCGTGCTATTTGATATACGCGAGGTCGGTGAATTTTGCTTAGGCAAAGTTGGAAGAGGTTTCCATACCACCTTATGGGTTGATGGTGCGGTGACAGGTGAAGACGGCACTTTCTTGGTGATTGGTACCACCTTTTTGGGAGAGGGACGACTGGAGGTAGGCAGAGGAAGCAAAGGAGGCAACGAGTTTTGATTGGAGGCCGGAGTGGGAAGGTTTCTAGCCAGGGCCAAAGGATGGGGGCCCAAAATGGATGGCAATGGTGATGGGGCAGGAGGCATTCGCTTCGGTGGTCTGGCAGTCTTCTTTGACTTGGTCGGAAGACTACTACTGGTCAAGGTCTGGTCTTGGTCCACCTTTACTTGCGGGTGAGTGAGGGTGGAGACAGGACGAATGCCAAGTGACTTGATAGGCTTAGACGAGAGAGATGCAGGTTTCGGTTTTGACGGGCTTGGTTGAGGTTTGAGAGTCTGGTCTTTGTCAAGAGTTTGAAGAGATTCTACCTTGGGAAGATTAGCAGTATGTGATGAGAGGGCATGGGTATGTTGAAGGGCTTTAAGACACTCCCACAACACCTGAGGCATCACTTTCTTCGGAGGGAGAAGTTTGATTTTCTCCACTAACCGGGAAAATGGCTGAGAAGAAGATGTTGATGGTTGCAGGGTTGAAGACGAGATGGGTGTAGCAGTCTTAGATGCATGGTATGGCGAAGACAAGACAGGTTTAGATGGAGACGAAGGGGAGATAGGTTCTTCCTTGGGTGGAGAAGAATCCGAAAAGTGAGGCTCCTCAAGCGGGTAAAGGGCAGGGATGATGGTGCCCTCCACTTGCGGTTGAGGAGTAGGAAGGGTCGGGTCCTCCATAGGCAGCAGAAATGAGGATGGCGAGACTGGTGGTGCTGGTAAAGCTGAGGCATCCTCCAAGATGAGAGAGGTTGATGGAGAACTAGTCGGGGAAAGAGGTTCGTCCACATGTGATGGATTGATTGATGGACTAACCTCTTGAGGTTGATTGGGGACGAAAGGCGAGACCGTATTGACCGTTCGAATGTTGTGTTCATGATTGTCATCAATTAAGGTCTGGACATTGTTTTGAGTTGGTGGATGATTAGGGAATGGCTGTTTGAAGATGTCAATGGCCTAATTAGGGGGCGCATTGGGATTATCTAAGATGAGGTCCCCCTTTTCAAGCATGTCTTGGATTATGTTCTTAAAGGTTTTGCAATTTTCCGTGTCATGTCCCTTAACACGATGGAAGCTGCAAAAGTCTTGTTCCCTATACCATGTAGGGATGGCATGTGAGGGATCAAATGTGGAGGAGGTCAGGCTTGAGGGAGATTGAGGACCCCCTGCTTAACAAGCTTTTCCAGTACAGATGCGTATGATTCTCTGAGAGGAGTATACCGTCATTGTACGTATCTCTGCTAGAATTGGCGAGTGGCGCTCTGAGACGTGGATGGCTCAGACTGATTGGTTGAAGAAGATGAAGGTCTAACAACCACGGCATTAGCTGAAGCCTTGGATTTAGAATTGGATGATGATGGCTTAGCAGAAGAAGAGTCATTGGTCTTAGAGCTGGGATTCTTGCTCCGCAACTTGACTTTATTCTCCTTGATGGCACGCAACTCAAGTTTGTGGGCCATCGTGAAGGCTTCGTCAAAGGTGCGGAAGGTTTGAATCCTCAGGGTGGAAGAAATATGTCTGGCACAGGCTTGGGAGAAGAGTTCAATAAGTTCGGCCTGGGGTAAGGAAAAAATGAGTTGATTGATGAGGCCTCTCCATCAAGCAACGAAGTCGGCTATGGACTCATCCTCGAATTGCCAGATAGAATAGAGGTCCGTGATCGAGACCTTCTTGGTTATGTTGATGGAAAAGTGATCGAGGAAGAGCTGGGCCAATTGTGTGAATGAGAAGAGGGAATGGCTGGGAAGGGAGCTGTACCAGTCGAGCGCAGCACCTGAGAGAGACATAGGAAATGTGCGTAAGAGCAATGCATCGTCATGGGCAATGAGGTAACAGGCATGTCTGAATGCCCGCAAGTGTTGCTGTGGGTCTTCCTTGCTTTGAAAGCGAGAAAAATTTGGAAGCTCCCACTGGCTAGGATATGGTCTGATTGGGATAGAAGGATGAATGGGCTCATTGCAGATCTGCTCATATGAGAGAGCGTTGCGTGAGCCAGAAACAGAGGTCTCTAGACTGGTCATCTTGTCCATCAGCATTTTGATGATATCTATCGATGGATTGACGGGTGGCGCGCCCCCTAAGTTGTAGGGCACTTGGAAGAGGCTAGGGGAGGCATACGATGTAGTTGGTTGCCCCTGTAAAGGTGCAACGTAGGGATAACTAGTCGTAGGGATAGATGAAGAGGCTAAAGGTGGTTGGGTAGAAGGCATAGCTAGGCCCGATGTTGTCACGAGGGGTTGGATTGTGGTAACGGGGGCCAAGGGATAAGAAGCCACCCTGGTGTTGATAGGGGCCAGGGTAGGCAGAATAGAGACGACAAGGTTTTGAAAAGGAGTGGATAGCGGTTGAGCGGGTTGATGTTGATAGGGGGCCGAAACCCCGATGGAAGTGGGCCCAAAGATAGAGGGAGAGGCCACACCTAGAGGATTGGTCAAAGTTTGGTCAGTGGTTGAAACGATGGCTTGAGTGTCCAAGGGTTGAACTACGGATGCCGTCAATACAGCTATAGTCGCGGCAAGAGAGGTTGGCATTCTATAGATTGGATTGCCCAAGGAGTCTCGCGTTTAGCTATGCGCGAGATAGTGTTGCAAGGCCTTGACGTTAAGGTCCAAGAATCATTTGAAATCTTGGTCCCCTTCTTGGACAATAGGAGTCCGCGATGGGGTTGGACGAATAGGAGTTCTTTCAGTCTCCGAGTTGAACTCCATTGTAGGCTTGGTCACGGACGGGGTAGACAGAAGTGGTTGACGGCTAGCGTGGTTGACAAGAGCCTTGGCTTGGCTACGAGTCAAAACCATGCAAGGCAAAGAAGGTTCAGGTTTCAGAAACTATGTTTTTCTATTTCAGAAAACCAGGATGGAGTTTTTGATAGAGAAGGGACAGGTTTTAGGTTGCTGGTTTTGAAAAAAAAAGGAAAAAGGACAGAGACCGACGTCAGTTGAGAAACCGGTGTCGGTAAGAAATATGGCCGACGTCGGTCAGATAACCGATGCCGGTAAGAGAGGAAAGCCGATGTCGGTGGCAGAACCGATGCCGATGACTGTGTTTTCCAGAGAACCAAAAGATTTTAATATTCTTGGAAAAATAATGAAGAAAGCGTCCTCACTCACTCAAACAAACATATGAGAAGAGAAGAACTGAGAGAGACAGACAAGCCTAAGTGATAAATCCTAGGAATTAACCTTAGAATCTTGTGGCTTATGCCTTAGATGAATGTTTGGGGAGATTGGCTGTAAGAAGGGTCCTAGAAGAGGCAATCTAGAGTTGGTTTCGAGTCTTGTTTTAGGTGCTCAAAAATCTGTGTTAGGTCTGGTACGCGGCCTGGTGCTAAGGAGCAAGCTCCCCTCACTTCACGATTCCAGTGGTTAGCTGGTCTCGCTTAGCCAAAATATACCTCGCCTAGAATTTATCCTCCGCCAGAGAATGGAGTTGGCTTCCCCCTTGGTGATGAAATCCAAGTAGGGTCACCGAGACGGGTAAGGTATCCGCTGGGGGATGAAATCCCAGTCGGGCCTTGTCTCAAGTAAGTTTTATGTTTGTTTTAGTGCATGTGGTTTGGTAGTGTAACATCAAGTGTCTACGATTTATTCAATATGAGGATTGAAGTTACTAGATGTGGACTAATGCAAGCACAAGCAGAAATGCAATGCAGTATGTTCTTAAGCCCAAGTCGAAAATATGAAGTTTGGATGAAGACAAGTTTGAGAAAGGGTTTGAGAGTATGATGTTTAGATTAGTCTAGAAATGCAAGGAAGAAAGATTCATTTTAGTCCTGCTTATAGTGTCATTTGGAATAGAAGAAAGAGACAAGAAGGAAGGAGCCTAAATGCACCTAAATGAATGAAAGGAAGAGGAACCCGAGGAAGAACCTAAGGTCCCACCGGGCGTGCCAGAATGTTTCTATCGCTAATTCACTTTCTACATTCAAAAGATGAATAAAGAAACTAAATAAATGGACAAGGCTAGAAGTACCTAGATAAAGATTGTGCACCGTAATCCAGACGTTTGTGGGCACCCCTCTTTGGCTGTGGAGGAATGACACTGCAAAAGAAAAGAAACTTGGACAAGAAAATGTTAGATGGATAGGCAGCGGGTTGCCAAGCGAAAGCTTGTTCCCGGAAGTGTGAAAACTTCCTCAAAGGAGGTCAACCCACTGATAACAGATAGATAAAAGACTAAGGAAATACAGAATGCCAGAATATAGGAGTGATAAACAAGTTAGAAATGAAAGAAAAGATCAATGATTACCTGAAAGGAGTTGTCGGGCTGATGACAGTTGTCGAGGTCGGGAATGTTGCCGGCGTCGGTTTCCTGGTCTGCCGACTTCGGTTATCCTGCCGACGTCGGTCGGGGAAGTAGCCGGCGTCGGTTGGGGCAGTGGCCTGTAGTCGGGTCTGGTCAGGTTTCTGGACTGTGGATGGGTCTGGTTTGTGAACAGGTTTGAGGCAGAGCTCAGGGATGAATTTGAATGGACTGGGGAATGGTCAGGTTCTGATTAGGTGCCCTGTACAGGGTCTTTGTTGGCAGGAAGGATGAGGGAGTTGGTGGGATCACACTGAAAGGATGAAAGAGTGAAAGGAAGGTGGACAGAGGACAGGACCTGAGAAGGCTTTTCAGCCTCTCAAGGGGTAGGACAGAGGGAGTGGGAGACAGCAGATACCAATAACTGAACACTAAAGAAAAGAAATGAAATGAAATAACAGACTGTGCTTACCTTTTTAGCTTGCTGAATGAAGAGTGGAAGAGCTATTGTTGAGACCACAGAAGACTTTGCAAGAGGAAATCTCTGCTCAAGAATCCCTGCACCTGTTGCTGTTGTTGCACGAGGTCCAAAGGGAGAAGAAACAAATGCCAAAATGCTAAGAGAATTCAGTTTGCGAGCTCAAGGGGCCGGGGGCTGGAATGGATGCAGAAAGGAGTCTTGAAGGCTGCCGACGCTGGCAGTATCGCCGACGTCGGCCGAGGACTTGAGAAGGCTTTTCAGCCTCTCAGGGGGTAGGACAGAGGGAGTGGGAGACAGCAGATACCAACAACTAAACACTAAAGAAAAGAAATGAAATGAAATAACAGACTGTGCTTACCTTTTTAGCTTGTTGAATGAAGAGTGGAAGAGCTGTTGTTGAGACCACAGAAGACTTTGCAAGAGGAAATCTCTGCTCAAGAATCCCTGCACCTGTTGCTGTTGTTGCACGAGGTCCAGAGGGAGAAGAAACAAATGCCAAAAAGCCAAGAGAATTCAGTTTGCGAGCTCAAGGGGCTGGGGGTTGGAATGGATGCAGAAAGGAGTCTTGAAGGCTGCCGACGCTGGCAGTATCGCCGACGTCGGTCGAAGGGTCGCCGACGTCGGCAGTGGCAGAATGGGGACAGAGACTAAAAATAGCCTCTGCCCATTCTTGCACGCCGCCGGGCGAGGGATTGTGGGAAGAACGGTCATGAGGATGCTTAAATGGGCGTGGGAGGAAGATAATGAGAATATTTGGCATAATAAAGGCTAAGAGGAAGGTGGGGGCATCCAAGGGAGGATCCAAGGTGGCAAGGGTGAGGTGGAAAGGGGGCCACTTAATTGAAATATTTAAGTTATTTTAATCAAATGAGTGGAGGGGACTAAGGCCAAGGGTTAGGATATGGGTTTGAGGTGGACAAGGGGGGAGAACCAAGGTGCAGACACATTTGTGGTGTCTACAACGTGAGAAGACTTGTGCAATGTGTATGTGAGAGTTGTCGAATGAAGGAGAGGTAGATTGCCTAGTTGATGAATTGATGAAAAAATTAGATTGATTACTATGTGTATGACCTATAGGTCATACTTATGATGTCAAAAGAGTTCTCTTACAGTTTGAGGATATGTGAATAGGTTTGAGTGTGCATATGAAGATAGTTTGAGTGAAGAAGGAGAGAATGTGGCATGCTTATGTAAGAGGCTTGTATGATATAGAGAGATAATGTGTAGGGATTATAAAATAGAGATCCATCATCAGGTATTAAATACATTAGTTCTAATGTGGAGGTGTTCAAAGGAGGGTCTAAAGGACTTCATCTTCCTTAGGGGTAGTTATTCCTTATGAAATAGGTGTTTCACTAAATGCCTTTGGTTAGGAGGATATGATCAAGGTTTGTTGGTTTGAAGGAGTTTACTAGTCTCTTGTTTGTAATTTATTATAGGATATTAGTCCATGTGTTTCAATCTTGAGAGTGGGTTTTATTCTCCATGAGGGTTTCCCACATGAACTATGTGTTATGTGTTTGATATTGTGTATGCATTGAATGCATGAGCTCTCCTGTTAATGTTACTTAAACAAGTTGATATATGATAATTGTTAATAAATTGGAAGGATTGGAATTGAAATAGAAATATTTGGGCTCACTAATTCACCACTGTCTCATTTATTATACCTCTAACAATAATGATTCACCTTTTTCAACCTTAGAGTAATCTAACACTTGAAAAGTTTGTGTTGTCATCTCGAATAGATATCGACATAGAGGCTCTTTATTTTAAATTTGGATTGAATTTATTTTGTCTCCTATACACAAAAATATTTCCCTTTTTATTTTTAGATAATAGAGGTATGCAGTGTTCTATTTATAAACATCATAGTCATAGTAAAAAGATAAACACATAATTTAGTTTCCACTTACCTCACAATAGATCCAAAACATGTAGGATTATCTTGTTTACACTAATAAGAAGTTATATCATCCATATGATTTTTTAGTGCACTAATAAGTTATTAGCCTCATGAAGTTACTCTTAATTTACTCTTGAAACTCAGCTTAGTGGGTTATGCGCATGGTTTTATCTCCATATTTAGTGCTTTGAAACATTGGGTAGACACTATCCAATACATAAGCAAGTATATATGAGAGCCTATAAATCATTCAAACCGCTTATAGATCACCCTCTTGTCCTTCATTTTTTATTGCATTATGTGCTTAATCACTAGATTACCTTTTATATTCTAGATAGCTTTTTACTTTTAAAGCACTTTTCTTATATTTACATTTATTTTCATATATTATGGATCGATAATTTATTTGCATCCCCTTTTTTATGATCAAGTTAAATGGGAATATAGAAATAATAAAAAAACTAATGGAAGATAATTACATGGATGATTTTTATCTTGATATAATGGAAACATATAAACCATTTGAATCTAAACCATCTAATTGTTATTTTGTCAAATAATAACAAAGTGCATCCTTTCCTTCATCTTTATATTCTTTCTCAAATTCTCCTTTAGAATCCTGTTTCGATACATCTTTTGATTACTTTATGATCTCATCTCTAGATTCCTCCTTAGTTTCTCCTTTAGAACCCTATTTACTACATCTCTTGATCCATCTTTAGACACACCTCTAGAATCTTCTTCAAAGTCACTTTCTTCCTTTCATAATAATTTAGAACAAAAGAAGTAATCTAAGCAAAATCAATTTCTATTCAAAAAAGGTTTTCTTAATAAAGACATTCCAAAGCAACATTCAATATCCAAACTAACTACTAATAATAATGTTTCCATCTCTTATCCTTTACAAATAGTGCATGTTGAGACTACATGTCATAGCTCTCCTCCCTTGTCAACCTATGAGGATGAACCTCCTTCCTTTTTCCTTTACACATCACAAGTTACAATTAAAATCAATGATACTCCTTATATCACATCTTGTGATATTTCTCATACTCCATCATCATGCTTATCTTCACATGATGTTAATCGTATGCCAAAATGTCATAATCTTTTCATAAAACCATCACATGGTGACAATACATCTATTTCTAGTGTTAATCATTTCAATGTTATTAATAAATAAAAATCAAATACCTTATATATACTCAATGACTCTCTTAATATAAATGAAGAGCCTATGCCTCCCTCCCACACCTCCTCTTGGTGGTGTTTTTATCTAATCAAATATACCTAGGGATTGTGCTTGTGAAGCCCTTCAAGATCAAGTCACCATTGTGAAATATTAAATAGAATAGTTTCAAAATCAAAATCAATATTTAAGTTTGAGTATCACATATCTTAAAAATAACAACAAACTTACCATCAATCTATAGTATACTAGTTTTAATCATATATATACATCTTCATCTAGATATCATGTGCCTAATAAGCAACAAACATATACAATTAATGCTTCAAAAAGTATGAAAAAAGCTACTAAGAATCCAAGTGAACATCTAAGATAGATGATTAAAATTAATTTGATTACATTACCTTATATGCCTCCTCAAAAAGTATCAAAATACTATTGTGTATATCATAAATTTCATATGCATCATACAGATAATTATTGGGCTTTAAAGTCCTGAATAGAAAATCACCTTAATAGTGGTGATCTTATACAAGATAAACCTATTAAGAAATCCATTAATATTATATCTCAAAAAATACACATTCAAAGAGAACACAAAGAGAAAATATGGATAACAAAAAATATTCCAAAACAAGAAAAGATTCAATTAGAGAAAGAAATATTACAAAAAGAATAATTGTGAAAATAAAAATTGTAAGAAAAAAATCAAGATAAGAAAGAAAGTTCCTTTTTAAAACACTTTTTCATGAATAAATCTCCAAAGAAAAATAATCCAATGAAGTCTAATCATAAAAATCTAGTTTCTAAGGAATCAAGCATCATATCTATATCATGCATAGAATATAAATACAATGCAACATTTATTATTGCTTCTTCCATTCAAAGAGATAAATTCAAAATACCAATTACTTATCTTTATAATGTTCAACCAATCACACACAATCTTTCTCTAATTCAAGATAAGATGTAAGTTCCTAAAAATGATGCACAAATTCAAAAATCAAATATAATTTATGGTGCAATAAATTTCTCATTCAAAAATACAAAATATAATCAAAATGGCATGTCACTATCTCAAGAACAACCTAAGTAGTTCACTTTATCTTATGATGATGGTTACCTTGATGATTATGATCTTGATTTTGCACAATATTGGTATGATATTAATTCAAAGACATATATAGTTGTCACCTCTTTGTCTTCACAATAAGTATTTCCTTCACACCATGAAGTTGAACATACCTATGCTCATCCTACTCCATCTTCAAATTAATATCTGCTAGATGAGATATTTTGCCTATAGTAGCCCCTACTTTTACATATATTATTTGTTACTCATATCATGTTTCTTTTTATTCTATACACATCCAACTTATTATATCCTTCAGCTTTATCTTTTCATTTTGAGGCACTTTATTCCTTGTTTACTTTAATCCCATTTTAATAACTCAAAACAACCACCATCTTACTAAGCATTCAATATACATATATTTTTACACATCTGTACATGCCCTAAACTATCATATATAGTTCAGTGCTTGCATCTAACTAATTTTACATGAATTTACATGGTCATGCTTTCCATATATACAACACTTCATTTACATTGGGGTATCTCACATGCATTGCTCCTTGTCATGCTTTGCTTTAGGACCTTGATGAGGGTTAGTCAAATATCTCCCCCGTCCCACCTTCTTTTAATTTTGAAACCATGATTAGTTTTATCTTTATTTATTTGTTAATTATGCATTCTTCTCTTTTTTCAAATATGAAAAAAGTTTAAAACATTCATATATGCTAAAAATTCCAAAAAATCAAGAATATTTGCTAAAAATAAAAAATCAAAACATGTAGGCATTTATGTATGTTGTTGAATATGTTTTATTATGTCATCTAACTTTATATTTTAGTGCATAGTATATTTTCAATACATCATGCTTCTTAAAATTATCTAAGTGTACAATAGGATAAAATTTATAGTACAAACTATTCTTCATACATAGAAAAATATTTCCTAATCATATTTTTTTATATATGATCATTCTAAATAGAGTCACAATAGGAAGACAATGACACATTATACCCCTATCCCCTACTGTGCACTTATCCCTGTGTATATTTTCTCTTTGTGTTTATATTAAACACAACTACATGGACTTCTTACACAATGTTTGCATATATAACAAAATTCACATTTAGATATTTATCAAGTTTCAAAGCTAAGGCATACTTTCACATGGTTTTGATGTTGGTTAAGGCATTCACCCAACCGAATTAATTAGTTTATGGCATCAGGTTATTCTATATGAGCACCTACATAGGTTGACTTATCCAAAATCTCTTTCCCACGATGATCTATAAACAAAAATAAATGAATTAATCTTTCATTTTATCTTCACATATGTCTTGGTGAATATGCTACTTGATAAACTGAATCATAGACACATATGCTTAATTTATCTTAGCTTCATTTTTTTATAATACTATCATATGCTTATTTAAATTTCATAAAATGGTTTAAAAACATGTTTACTCATTATATGTAGCCCTTGGCTTAGTGTATGTTCAAACATACATCCTACTTGTATGGCACAATCATGCCTTGTGTGTATGGTATATGTCCTTCTATGTTTTAGTGACATTTTAATGTCCCTTTTATTAATCCTTTAGGATCAATGCATGACATATTTTAAAACTTTTTACACTCTTTATGACATCTTAAATGTCCCTTGTGTTGGGTGAATATTTTGTCATCAAGCAACTGACGGCAAAATGGGTATATCAACCAAAGTACAAGGAGATTTATAAAGCAAAAAGTGTGGGTTTACCACATCATAGTGAGATAAATCTCTCCTCTCATTAAGGGGAGGTTCCCTATAAACTACTTATGTATTAATATGAATTGAAAATAGACTCAAAGGTGAGATTACACCATCTATCTCTCTTTTTTCAGAGATGATGTTTACAAGGCAAAAGAGAAATCTTGGTTGATGACTAAAAGCATTTCTCTTCTTTCAAAAATGATGTTCAATAAATGGCAGAAAATCTTCTCAGATAGTAACTAGATCCATGAGAAACCCATGAAAGCACAAAGTCTTTCATTGCTCCCCTTACTGATTTGAAATGTACGTAACAGTAGAGTGAAGTGCAGCTCAAAGTCTTCACCTAAAACTACAATAGAGTATAATATCACAAAGGATAAAAGTAGTTCAAAGCCTTTCTAATATCATTCCCACTAAAATATGGAAAACATGAACTAAAGGTAATTATAGCAGCTCAAAGTCTTCATAATTAACTTCAGAATGTCTTAATTATCCATTCCTGATGATTCAAGTAAATCTGGGCTTCAATATTTGATGTTTGGGTGACTATATATTTTGACTCTTTCTCAGGAAGTAATTTATTCATAACACCTTTAACAAGTATCCTTACTTCAGATAGATCTATATTCAATTCTCCACCTATATCTTTACAAAAATTGCACCTGAGTAGAATGCCATAAGAGGTTCGAACATCAGCCACTAAGACCATCATTTTGATCCTCTTCTCTGGAAAAGCTACAAATGCAAATTGGGCATCTTTGATTTGGCCTAGGAGTGGGACTTGCTTTTTTTCCATGGAGAAATATCTCCCAAAATTCTTAGTCAAAGTAAGACCAAGAGAATATGCTACCTTGAAAGGCATAACATTGTCAGAGGCCCCAAAGTCTATTATGCAATTACTTAATTTATGACCATTTATCAACAGAGAAACATAGAAAGGTTCAATTTTCCTAGGGGTGACAAGAGAAGTAGTAAAAAGATTATTCTAAGTGGATTTATTCTTGGAAGAATCATGAGTCACCTTTGGAAAATCTTGTCCTATAGGGGCAGTTTTACTTTTCACATATTCGGCCACCCTATCAAACTATTCAGGATTGGCTCGCAAGTACTCAATCTTGGTCATTTGAATCTTGGTCTTTTTGGCATGATCAATTATATCAAATAATTGAAATGAACTAGAGACAGAGGGGGGAAGCCCATCATCTTGATCTTTATTGGGTGTGGCACTGGTCTAAGAGATAGAAGTATAAGGTACAAGATGGTTTGAGGTACTCACTTTTTTATTAGTCACCAGGTCCTTTGACTAGAAAGGTAGCAAAGTCACTTATTTAGCAATTGAAACTACTAGCTGAGGTTCTTCTCCTACCTTTTCTTTATCACCTTATTGAGCTAACTAGTTATGGGACCGGGTAAAAATAGTATACGATCCATCAAACACTTCTTCCTTGCTTCTAGCTTCATCTTAATAATCCAAGAAACCAATGTTGGAGTCGCCAGCTAATTTTTCTTTTTTTTATACAAAGACATTAACATCATATTCTTGGTCTAACTTAGGTTGGAGTGAGAAATCATGTTCAGCTTCAAGGTAACCAACTACTGAGTTGGCTAGTGCTACTTTAATGGCAATTTTACCCTATGGGGGAGGCAGATGATTTGGTTGCCCTTGATTTTTGGTAGCATTGCCTTGATATGATTGGTTCTAAAATGTCCTCCTTGGCATATATTGATAAGGAGGAGCAGACATACCTTGGGCCATTTGTCTTTCCAAGGCTAGCAGGTCATTTGTCAACTTTTGCACCATAGGATCTATGGTGCTCATGGAAGAAGTTTCAGCAAGTGAAGAAAATTTATTTTTATTGGAATCTTTTTTGATCTTACCTGTAGGGTAAGATCATCTTCCACCTCGGTAGAAAATTTTTGGGCTACAACAAGATCCATAGGACCAGCCCACCTCAATGGAAAACTTACTTCAAGAAGTTACAAGTTGATGAAAAAGCACTTGAGGTTCTCTGGTGTAGGCTGAGCGATCGTAAGAATTCAATTTCTCAGCTTATCAAACTTAGCAATGAAGTCTCACATAGGTTCATGAGGTTCCTTCTTCATTTGCCTAAGCTGATCCAATAAGGCATGTGCATCTTTAGTGGGTTTGAACCTGGCCTCAAACTTGGCCTTGAGCGTATTCCAGTCAGTTATAGTTTGAGCTTGAAGGTGATGAAACCAATCGATATCATCGCCTTGTAGAACTTCTATAAACAGTCTCACCAACATATTCTTGTATTCCACACCTATCACACCACAAGCTATAGAGAAGGTAACAATATGCTCATCTAGATGAACCTTCCCATTGCCATAAAATTTGGGGAAATTCTTTATCAAACTATGAGGTAATTCATGTAATGGTGGGGCTAGATTGAGAGGACCAAAGGAGTTACCCCAAGGACCTTGGGCCGCCATGATATGCCCATTAAATGGAGGGATAAAAAATCTTGGTGGGGTAAGTATAGACAAGACCCTACTAGTACTAAGACTAGAAGCTTCATTTGGTATTAGAGATCTGACGTTGGTAGGAGTGAAACTCCTAGCACACTGAAGATGAGATGGTCGAGGAGAGATCTAAAAATTATTTTGCCACACTAACTCAAATATGGGATCAACAATACCTTGAGCTCTCTGGCTTCATGTGTATGGTGGATCTGCCAAAGTGAAAAACTAAACAAGGATTGGAAATTCTTCAATTTGAAGCTTGAGGCTTCAAAGTGTGCATTCATGTCAAGGTGGAGTGTGGAGCTACCAGAGTATGGATAAGGCTATATAATGGAAATGGATATAAAATAGAAATGGATAAGGATAAGAACTGCTTCAATATGAGGCTTGAGGCTTCAAACTACATGTAACTTCCCCAGTGGAGTCGCCAAAAACTATTGGCGTGGAGATGGCAGAGAATTGACTCTTGAAATGAAACACTCGATCTCCAGCATCTCTATTTTCATAGCTCATATTATATAATGGAAATGGATAAGGCTATTATTATAATGGGTAAGACATAAGTGATGCTTCAATCTAAAGCTTGAGGCTTCAAACTACCAAAATTGTTATGTCCCCAGTGGAGTCACCAAAAGCTGTTGGGTGAATATTTTATCGTCAAGCAACTGATAGTAAAATGGGTATATCAACCAAAGTACAAGGAGATTTATATGGAAAAAGTGTGAGTTTACCACATCATAGTGAGATAAATCTCTCCTTTCATTAAGGGGAGGTTCCCTACAAACTATTTATATATTAATATGAACTGAAAATAGACTCAAGGGTGAGATTACACCATCTATCTCTCTTTTTTCAGAGATGATGTTTACAAGGCAAAAGAGAAATCCTAGTTGATGACTAAAATAATTTCTCTTCTTTCAAAAATAATGTTCAATAAATGGCATAATATCTTCTCAGATAGTAACTAGATCCACGAGAAACCCACAAAAGCACAAAGTCTTTCATTGCTCCCCTTACTGATTTGAAATGTACGTAATATTAGAGTGAAGCGCAACTCAAAGTCTTCACCTAAAACTATAATAGAGTATAATATCACAAAGGATAAAAGAAATTCAAAGCCTTTCTAATATCCTTCCCGCTAAAATATGGAAAACATGAACTAAAGGTAATTATAGTAGCTCAAAGTCTTCATAATTAACTTCAAAATGTCTTCAGAGAATTTCCACACACACTTTGCTTATTTAATCAAATAGATGAGAGATTATTAGGCAAAAGAACATAAGAACGATCTCTTAAATAACACAAATTATTCCAACACAAAGTCTGAAAGTAACCTTCTTTCTCATTCATTCAAGAAAATATGATTTATAATTTGAGATCAAAGTTTCAGGAAGCATCTCAATTTTGGTAGAGTTTTTGCTCTCAATTATCAAAAAGGATCTCTCTCTATTACAAAAGAGGCTTTCTCTCTCTCTATATATATATGTAAAAGCCTTGAGAGTTAAGAAAATATTTAAATATTATAGCCTAGTCAAATATGAGAATTTTTGTTGACTTTGGGACTTTCTGGATTTTTACATGTAATTACACATAATAAAAGTACATGTGCAAATGTCCTAAGTCAATTACAAAGTGCATGAGAAAAATGGAGAAGAAAGCATGGAAGAACAGTTCAATTTTTGTCGCTAGCCTTCTTTAGATGAGCATCGTACATGGTGATAGTTGCCTGAATCTTGATACTATCTAGCATAATAATATTTTTAAAGACCACCTTAGCCCTGACTGTGGCATCTCTCACTATTGTGATTGATTTTGTATGACTAGTTAACCTAGTTTTTAGATTATCCAGAGTTAACTGATTATCTAGGATATTGTCCATAGAAGCCATTGAGAACACTTTCTCCTCGAATTCCTTTTGGATCATACCTTCAAACTTTTGAATCATTTCTTCTATTGAAATGAATTAGTTGTCTTTAGAGGTAAGTCTGCCAGGCAACTCTTCCAATTTGTGTAACAGACTGATATCGCTTTGTTCACTGGCATCCTTAAAAGATTCAAGGTCACTGATTAATTCCTTAAGCACCCAGATCCTATATATTAGTGATTCTTTAGTTTCAATATAAGAATCTCTATCAGTAATGATGCTGATTGATATTAGGGTACATATTTTTAGCTCCTTCATCTCTATCCATTTTTTAAGATATTTATCTATGTTTTCAACCTCCTGAGAAATGGTATTGATAAGATCATCTAATTCTATTCTCACTTTCCTCATTTTACCCATCTTCTCAAACAACCCTGTGAATAAGGAAATCCCTTGTGCATGCATCTTATCCAAGTAGTCTTCAAATACCTTTCCCTTTAGATAAGTCCTTTTTGTTTTCTGAATCATGAGATCATTTATGGAGATGGCCTCTAGAGCTATCACTTTTGGAGCAAAAGTGAATCTCTTTATTACTGTGATCAATTATTCCACCATCACATTATAATGATCCTTCATTTCTCTTTCCCTATCAAATTTTTGAACCATAATATCCATTGCTAATTACAAATCACTCTTAGCACCTTCGTGAGTTATCTTCCCTAACTCAACTTAAGAGATAGAGTAGCTGCTCATATCAAAATTTTCAAGAGTCACATCCTGTAGAGGTTTGGCTATTTCTAGAAATTTGTGCCCCTTATCTCCAATCATCTTAGAAAGGATCTTTAGCTTCTTGGGGATCTTAGCTTTCATCGGCACCATTTTACCGAAGTTAAAGCCACTTGGAGAGATAGCTTGTTTTTTATTTTTGGGTGTAAAAGTTGATAACCAAGGTGGGAGAGTAGAAGCACTTACATTAGAAATAGTCCCTATAGTTGGCATCACTGGGGTAGCACCTGCACTGCTGGTGGAAATAATGGGCATAGTTAAAACCAAACCTACTACTGAATGACTAAGGATGGAACTATCTCTGATGTTAAAGGATGAAGATGACAAACTAGGGATTGATCCTAATGAATGAAGAACATCTCCAAAAGCACTTTGAGGGTCACCAAAAATAATTTTAAAAGGAGAGGCAGCTCTAAAAGAGGGAATACTTATTGAATAAATAGGTGAAGGAGTTGCACCAGGTGAGTGGGGTGGAGAAGAAGAAATTCTTGCGTCTAGCTGTGCACCTTCTTTTAGAGATAGAGTTTCCATTCCCTATTGACCTATGGGCCTGTCATCAGTTTCCATCTATTCTACCACTAGTTCTTTATCACTTTGTTTCTCAACCCCCATATCTGTCGCTTCTGGATCTTTCTCTACAACTTTTGATTTATTCATTACAAAAATGATCCTAGGATTATGGGGCCTAGAAGGAGAAGGAACACCACTTTTATTCTTCATTCTATTTTCTACTCTCCCCCTTGTCTCTTCTTGAAATTTAGGCTCTGATCTCATAATGAACTCTTTTAAGGTGATTCCCTTATTTGGTAACTAATCATTGGTGTTTGCCAATATTGGTTCAAATCTCATCCTCAAGGAGGTCAACTCTTTTTGAGACCATTAGATTGGGGGAAGAGGAGCATTGGTGACTTTTTTAGCATGATATCTATTATTGATTAGATCTCTGTCATCTACTAGATTTGTAGGGATATCAATGAGCCCCAGATATTTTATTTGTTGAAGAGATAGTCTACTGTAGTCCATCTTTTTGATATCTTTCGCTATCCTCAAATTGATCCAAATGTCTTCAATCATAGGCTCATGGAATTGGGTCTTTCTCCTGATCATGTCCTTCACACCTCTATAGTAAAAATTAGGTCTCTTTTTGAAATGCTTCATGATTACAAGTTGCATTTTAGTCTCCATTGTCCTAGATTTTATAGGGATCAATACTGAGTACTTGTCAATTTCAATTGGGAACATGAAATCAGATTTCTTGAGTTCCATCTGCTTATTATGTATGACAATAATTTGCCTACACGGCTCTATCAAGACCAACTTATCTGAGGAAATTTTGGGAGCATATAGGGATAACCTTGGAAAAATCCAACCTATAGATAACAAAAAGAAGAGAACTACAAGAACATACAGCTGGATTTGTTCACAACAGTCTATGTTTTATCTGACACTCTTTTCTATTCTAATTGGGGATAAAAAAGACACAAAAATACCATGAATAAATCATCATTTACCCTCATAAAATGATGGATTGAACCCTTCAATGTCAACTAGGGGTAATATTGATACACCAGAGTCATTTTCCTATCTCCCTCTGATGTTAAACCTAGAAAGGTTCTCATTGATGCTGCAATGTATACCAGGTATGAAGCATGTAGAATTTTGAGGTAGTAGACACCTTTGTCAATTGCTCAAGCAGGGCATTGCTGATTTTTTCACCCCAAAAAATGACTTGTTTGCCTTGGAGGATTATCTTAATAAAGGGATACATCCATTCATGAAACTAAGAGGAAGAAGGTAAACATCATACTCTGCTGAGAAGAGTAATCAAGTCGCCAACCTCTTCTATAAAATCACTCCTTGAAAAGTTCTGTGGCCATCTTGACAAGTTTGCTTTGGGAGTTTTGAGCCATCTATTGTTGATCACTTTTTTTGCCTTCTCGAGATCTTTATCATATTCCTCTTATGCTTCCATGAAGTCAATCTTTAACACTTCAATAGCGGGAGGGCACATGAACACTTTGTCACTAAACTCAGGGTCTAGTCAAATTACTATGTTACCACCAGCATCTACCACAACCCTGGTATCTTTTTTGTAGAATTGGGCGCACTAGAGAATGAACTCTATGTGATGAGCCACCATAGGAAAAGAGGAGACCAGATGAATATTTCCCTCAATTATCCTCTTCATTTTAGAGCTAGGATTGTTTGTTTTTGTTCTTTCTATGAACTCAGCCATGTCTATGTGCTCGATCTATGTATCCCTAATGTCACTAACATTAGAAGCAACTGAGGTGATTGGAAAAACACCTTGATACTAGTACTTCATCATCTTTGACTTATTTGGAGAAACCTCAATCATCAGGATGAGCCTTTTTCAAAAGTATGTCGATGAAGAAGGATCTTTAAGAAAAACTGTGATAAGAATCATGATCATGCAATTAGGGGAAATATTGGCAATCTAGGAGAATTGCACATTGGATGATCATGACCAAGTAAATGTGCTTGAACGGGTTAAGGCATGAGTAGATTGGTAAGTGAAAGGGAAGCGAGCTCAAAAAATAGGAAAAATGAAAATTTCCCAAAGTTAGTAAAAATAGAGGGAAGGCATGCATGGGCGACAAAAATTTCTGCCCTTACATCTTGAGGAATGTCATTGTGCATAGGTGGAAAAAATTGTTGCCTATGCATGTTAGGGATAGTAATTTTGCATCGATGACAATTTTTGCTGCCTATGCATGTGGAAAGTCATTAGGTTTGCATAGGTGTCAAAAATCACTACCAATGCACTAGTTTGGAAGTTAGATGTGCATCAGTAGCAAAAATCACTACCTTTGCACAATGTTAGATGGTTAGATGTGCAAGGGTGGAAAAATTCACTGCCTTTGCACATGGTTGGAAAGTTGTCATGTAAGGGCAGTGAAAATCACTGCCCTTGTACTAATTGGCTAAGGAAGAACTATGTGAGGGTGGTGATTTTCACCTCCCTTACATGGGAAATAATGGAAGGTAGTAATGGTGGTGAAAATTACCACCATTATATGGGAAGAGTGGCTGATAGGTGCAAAGAGGGGAAGAGGGTTTTCTGCTTAGATTACCTCATTGGTGGGAAAAAATGGAGGAAGGGGAAGACAAACAAAATAAAACCTAGACCAGATGGGAGAAAAGGAAAAATGACCAGAAAAAGAGAAAGAATACAAAAACTAAAACCCTACCTAGAAAAATGTGAAACAATGCTTGAATGATGAAAACATGATTCCTCTCACTCGCACAATCATCTAGATGTAGGAAGGAGGGGGAAATAAATAAGAATGAAAAGAAATGAGGAGAAAATGAGGTTAAATGGGGTGAAAATTAACCCCAACCACTCGGCACATGTGGCCATTAATGCCATGTGCAAAAATTGAGACCATGCAATCGCAAAAAATTTTGTCGCCTCTACATGTGAGGTAAAAAAAGGGGATGCAGGGGTGGCAAAAATTACTGCTCCTACATCAAATGAATATAAAAAATGCAAGGCCGGTGATTTTCACTGCTCCTTCATAAAGGATGCAAGGGTGGCAAAAATTCTTGCCTTTGCACGAAAATTAGAAAACCACATGTAGTGGTGGGAAAATTTGTTGCCCTTACATGTAAACTCAAGAAAACACCTAACTTAAAAATATGAAAATTTTGTCATCTAATTACATTAAGATCATAACAATTTTCACATTTTTTGGGAAATCGTAACAAGGGAATGTCATAAAATTTTAACAGTGCCAATTGAAAAAACACGAGATCAAGAAAAACTTGTCTTGAAAGATGAATTTAGAGTGAAAAATATGAAACAGACAAGTTTTGTAGGGGTTGTTCCAAAAATAAGCATAGCTGATTTTGGGGACAATAGCTGGCTCCTGTTGGGAAACTTCCATTAATCGAACTAATCGATAGGAATAGAAACCAGTCTCTAAGTGCCTTCATCTAGGCCATTGGGCCACAGAGTCAAGCCAAGAAAGGAAAAGACATGAAAACCAAAAGAAAATAAATAACATATAAACTATACAAATGTACAAGTGAACTCATCTAATACTTCAAGGATTGAAGTGCTTCAGATGTTGCCCACTATGAGGTAGTGAGAATGGTACTCCATCTTGATATTCTAGCAAAAAGCTATTTTCACCATAGACTTGATGAATGGTAAATAGACCTCTCCATAAAAAATCAAATTTGTCATGCATTCCTTTTGGTTCTCTCCTCTTGTCCCATAACAAGACTTGATCTCCAATTTGAAAATCACAAATCCTTACCCTCTTGTCAAAAAGTTTCTTCACCTAATTTTGATGTCCAGTAATCTGGTCTACTACCATGGTTTGTTGCTCATCTAATTCAATAAGGCACATGATTCTTTTATCAATAGAATTTTTGAAGGTTGAATCTTTGATTGCCTTTGCCAACCTGAGTGCTGGTAGTTCTAGGGTGATTGGTATCTCTGCATTCAAACCATACAGAAGTTGGAATGGTGACATGCCTATTTCCCTCTTGGGTGTAATCCTATCTACCCACAAAGTGTCAAATAATGCTTTATGCCAAGTCCTCTGATTATCATCTACCAGTTTCCTAATAATAGTAACTAGATTCTTGTTGCTTGATTCTGCTTGGCCATTTTCTTGTAGAAAATAGTCAGAAGTGTGGGAGATGGTAATTCTATAATAAAATTAAAACTAGGTAATCTCATAAAAAGAGAAACAAGTTGCATTGTCTATTACAATCTTAGTTGGAACCCCAAATTGACAAATAATATTTTCCTTAAAAAAATTACATACCACTTCTGAAGTAGCATGCTTAGTTGGAATGGCTTCCACCCATTTGGTAAAATAGTTAGTCACGTTGAGAACATAGTCATGTCTAGCACTTGAGAACAGATTCACTGTGCCAATAAAATCAATACCCCATTCTTGAAAAAGTTCTTCAATCACCACTGGCTTGAGGGGTAACATGGCCAATTTAGGTTTCCTGATGATCTGTTGAAACAATTCACACCTTCATACCCATTTGTACGCATCTTGAAATAGTGTAGGCCAATAATACCTCACTCGTAAAATTTTATGAGCTATCACCGGTGCAAAAAAATGTCCTCTACAAGCCAAATTATGGAAAGACTCCAAAATTTTACCTTGTTTTACCTTATCAATCCAATGAATGAATACCCCTTCAAGGCTTCTCTTGTACAAACCATTGTCCCATAAGACATAGTTAGCAGTCTTTAACCTAACATTCCTTTTTTCTTTTTAGGATAGATGGGTGGGACACTCACCATAGGTAAGAAAATGAGTGATATTGGAATACCACTCATCAGTAGTAGTGATGAAGAGAATCATAGGCACATCTTTGACCTTTATTTCTTCATTTTTTATTTCCTTGGGGATATTATCAACAATCAATTGGCAGAGCCCCTTTCCCTGCACAAGCTTGGTAGGTTTGATATCAAGATCAAACTCCTAAATATTAGCAATCTAATTACCCCTTTTAGTACCAAACTCATGTTGAGTTAGAATGGACTTCACCATTGTATCAGGCACTAGAATAATAGTATGTGAATTCAAAATATAAAATCTGAAATGCTTTACTACCTTAACCATGGCATAATCATGCTTCTTCATATTTGAATATTTTAATTCATGAGATTTGAGAGGAAAACTCATAAATGATATGGGAGATTCCACATGTTCTTTATTATGCTAAACCAAAATATCTAAAAGTGTATGCTCGAAAGCATAGCTGTATATTATGAAGTCTTTGGTATAATCTGGACAAGCCAGAATTGGTGCACAGGCAATCACTTTTTTAATGTCTTTAAATGTTGACTTGCCTTCTGCAATCCATTTGAAAGTGGCTTTTCCCTTCATCATGTCTACAATGTGGTGAGTCTTCTCTGTAAATACTAGAATGAATCTTCGTAGAAAATTCACCTTTTCAAAGAAAGAATGAACTGCAGTATTACTAGAAGGAAGAGCAAAACTTTGGATAGATTTGACTCTTTCTGAGTTAATTTTTATACCTTCTTGGGATACAGTGTGATCGAGAAGCTTACCTTCTGTAACCCAAAAAATTGACTTCTTGGGATTAAGAGAAATACCATTTTACCGATAGTGCTCCAACACTTGTTGTAAATGGTGTACATGATTAGGTGATGTTTTGAAAAAATGGTCAAGTCATCAAGATATACTACAATAAACTTCCCCATTTCATCTTTGAAGGCAAGATCCATTGCTCTTTTAAAGGTAGCACCAACATTGATCAAACTTAAAGGCATTATGCGATATGCAAAAGTGCCCCAAGGTGTAGTGAAAGTAGTCTTATGTTGATCTACTTCATTGACTTCTATTTGATTGTACCTGGAAAAACCATCTAGGATTGATAACATTTTTGAACTAGTCACTATTTGCAACACTTGATCCATAATGGGCAGAGGGTAGTTATCTTTTAAAGAAGATTGATTTAGGTTTTTGAAATCAACATAGATATGAATTTCTCTATTCTTTTTTCTTACAGGAACTATGTTAGCAATCCAAGTGGAATGATGGATTGGAAAAATAATTCTTGCATTCAGCATTTTTTGGATCTCAAAAAAGATAGTACTTGATATTTTAGGATTGTATTGCCTTTGTTTTTACTTATAAGGCAATGACCCAACCTTAAGAAGAATTTCATGCTGAATTTCTTCAGGCCTGAGAGATTTCAAATCATCATAAGAATATGCCAAAACATCAATGTATTGGTGAAGAAGAGCAATGAATTTGAGCTTTTCATTAGAAGTGCAACAATTTCCAATGTTGACCATTTTGAGATTTTCTTCCATACTCAAATTTATTTGATCAAACTCTTTGGAGGAAGTTGAATCCACTTGTCATTGCTTGACATATCTGTCCTGCTTAAATAATTTTTCGAGAGAAACTAAACCTTTTAGAATTTTATTTCCCTTGAGTTGAAGGAACATCTTCATCAGTTTTGGAATTTAATTCAAGAACTGATTCCCAGGTGGAGTTCACTTCCTTCAAAATAAAGATCTTCAAAGTTATCCATATTTTCCAAAAAAGCAATGATTTGATTGTCACTGTTGAACACTTACCAATGGTTAGAATTATTAGGTACACTTGGTTGAAAGACCAACTCAATCATGTACTTGTCTCCTTTAAAGTCTTTATGAGGAACCATGAGGGTCACGGAGATAGCCAATGAATTTGCATGGTCATTGCATTTTCTCAGCGTAGCAAAAATATTGAAAGCATCAAAACTTTCAATACAATCCCATACAAGATTGCGATAATGTCACAATCTTTCATTTTTTGTTTGGTATAGATTCCTTACCTAAAAAACTACCAGTTCAGCATCTCCAAGGGTGTGAAGAACCTTAATACCTTTAACATGAGCAGTTTTGAATCCAAGTAGTAAAGACTCATACTCAGTAGTGTTATTGGTGTTATTGAATTGTAGCTTATATGAATAAGGAAAAATTTCTTCTTGAGGGGAGATCAAAACAATTTCAGCTCCAGAACTAGTAGAAGAGAAACTAGAATCAAATTCTAAAATCTAAACATTATCAGAATTTGATCTTTTCAAAAACTTCTCTTCATTATTTAGGGAAGATTCTTGGTTGTCTGAACTTTGCTTTGACAATTCTTCTGACTTTGCATCTAATTTTTTTGAATTATCACTAAAAGGAATTTCATCTGATGAGATGAAAACATCTTCAGTAGTTAGGAAATAATTACCCATTCTCGATGATTCAAGTAAATTTGGGCTTCAATATTCAATGTTTGGGTGACTATATATTTTGACTCTTTCTCAGGAAGTAATTTCTTCATAACACCTTTAACAAGTATCCTTACTTCAGATAGATCTATAATCAATTCTCCACCTACATCTTTGCAAAAATTGCACTTGAGTAAAATGCCATAAGAGGTTGGAATATCAGCCACTAAGACCATCATTTTGATCCTCTTCTCTGGAAAAGTTACAACTGCAAATTGGGCATCTTTGATTTGGCCTAGGAGTGGGACTTGCTTATTTTTCATGGAGAAATATCTCCCAAAATTATTAGTCAAAGTAAGACCAAGAGAATCTGTTACCTTGGAAGGCATAACATTGTCAGAGGCCCCAAAGTCTATTATGCAATTACTTAATTTATGACCATTTATCAATAGGGAAACATAGAAAGGTTCAATTTTCTTGGGGGTGACAAGAAGAGTAGCAACAAGATTATTCTGAGTGGATTTGTTCTTGGAGGAATCATGGGTCACCTTTGGAAAATCTTGTCCTATAGGGGTGGTTTTATTTTTTACATATTCGGCCAGCCTATCAAACTATTCAAGATTGGCTCGCAAGTACTCAATCTCAGTCATTTAAATCTTGGTCTTTTTGGCATGACCAATTATATCAAATAATTGAAATGAACTAGAGACAGAGGGGGGAAGCCCATCATCTTGATCTTTATTGGGTGTGGCACTGGTCTAAGAGATAGAAGTATAAGGTACAGGATGGTTTGAGGTACTCACTTTTTTATTAGTCACTAGGTCCTTTGATTAGAAAGGTAGAAAAGTACCTTATTTAGCAATCAAAACTACTAGCTGAGGTTCTTCTCCTACCTTTTCTTTATCAGCTTGTTGAGCTGACTAGTTATGGGACCCGGTAAAAATAGTATACGATCCATCAAACACTTCTTCCTTGCTTCCAGCTTCATCCTAATAATCTAGGAAACCAATGTTGGAGTCACCAGCTAATTCTTCTTCTCATTCTACATAGAGATTAGCATCATCTTCTTGGTCCAACTTAGGTTGGAGTGAGAAATCATGTTCAGCTTCAAGGTAACCAACTACTGAGTTGGCCAGTGCTACTTTAATGGAAATTTTACCCTATGGGGGAGGCAGATGATTTGGTTGCCCTTGATTTTTGGCAGCATTGCCTTGATATGATTGGTTCTAAAATGTCCTCCTTGGCATATATTGATAAGGAGGAGCAAACATACCTTGGGCCATTTGTCTTTCCAATGCTAGCAGTTCATTTGTCAACTTTTGCACCATAGGATCTATGGTGCTCATGGAAGATGATTCAGCAGGTGAAGAAAATTTTATTTTTATTGGAATCTTTTCTGATTTTACCTATAGGATAAGATCATCTTCCACCTCAGTATCCAAATTTTGGGCTACAAAAAGATCCATAAGACCAGCTTGCCTCAATGGAAAACTTACTTCAAGAAGTTATGAGTTGATGAAAAAGCACTTGAGGTTCTCAGGCTGAGTGATCGTAAGAATTCAATTTCTCAGCTTATCAAACTTAGCAATGAAGTCTCGCATAGGTTCATGAGGTTTCTTATTCATTTGCATAAGCTGAGCCAACAAGGCATGTACATCTTTAGTGGGTTTGAACCTGGCCTCAAACTTGGCCTTGAGCATATTCCAGTCAGTTATAGTTTGAGCTTGAAGGTGATCAAACCAATCGATAGCAATGCCTTGTAGAGTTTTTACAAATAGTCTCACCAACATATTTTTGTATTCAACACCTATCACACCACATGCTATAGAGACGGTAACAGTATGCTCATCTAGATGAACCTTCCCATTGCCATAAAATTTGGGGAAATTCTTTATCAAACTACGAGGTAGTTCATATAAATGTGGAGCTAGATTGAGAGGACCAAAGGAGTTACCCCAAGGACCTTGGGCCGCCATGATATGTCAATTAAATGGAGGGATAAAAAATCTTGGTGGGGTAAGTATAGACAAGACCCTACTAGTACTAAGACTAGAAGCGTCATTTGGTATAGGAGATTTGACATTGGTAGGAGGGAAACTCCTAGTACACTGAAGATGAGATGGCAGAGGAGAGATATCAAAATTATTTAGCCACACTAACTCAAATATGGGATCAAAAATACCTTGAGCTCTCTGGCTTCATGTTTACGATGGATCTACTAGAGTAAAAAACTAAACAAGGATTGGAAATTCTTTAATTTGAAGCTTGAGGCTTCAAAGTGCACGTTCATGTCAAGGTGGAGTGTGGAGTTGCCAGAGTATGAATAAGGCTATATAATGGAAATGGATATAAAATATAAATGGATAAGGATAGGAATTGGTTCAATATTAAGCTTGAGGCTTCAAACTACATGTAACTTCCCAAACAGAGTCACCAAAAATTGTTGGCGTGGAGCTGGTAGAGAATTGACTCTTGAAATGAAACACTCGATCTCCAGCATCTCTGGTTTCATAGCTTAGATTATATAATGGAAATGGATAAGGATATAATTATAATGGGTAAGACACAAGTGATGCTTCAATCTAAAGCTTGAGGCTTCAAATTGCCAAAATTGTTATGTCCCTAGTGGAGTCGCCAAAAGCTGTTGGGTGAATATTTTGTCATCAAGCAACTGATAGTAAAATGGGTACATCAACCATAGTACAAGGAGATTTATATAGAAAAAAGTATGGGTTTACCACATCATAGTGAGATAAATCTCTCCTCTCATCAAGGGGAGGTTCCCTACAAACTATTTATATATTGATATGAACTGAAAATAGACTCAAGGGTGAGATTACACCATCTATCTCTTTTTTTTAGAGATGATGTTTACAAGGCAAAAGAGAAATCCTGGTTGATGACTGAAAGCATTTCTCTTATTTCAAAAATGATGTTTAATAAATGGCATAAAATCTTCTCAGATAGTAACTAGATCCATGAGAAACCCACAAAAGCACAAAGTCTTTCATTGCTCCCCTTACTGATTTGAAATGTATGTAATAGTAGAGTGAAGTGCAGATCAAAGTCTTCACCTAAAACTACAACAAATTATAATATCACAAAGGATAAAATAAGTTCAAAGCCTTTCTAATATCCTTCCCACTAAAATATGTAAAACATGAACTAAAAGTAATTATAGCAGCTCAAAGTCTTCATAATTAACTTCAGAATGTCTTCAGATAATTTCCACACACACTTTGCTTATTTAATCAAATAGATGAGAGATTATTAGGAAAAAGAACATAAGAATGATCTCCTAAATAACACAAATTATTCCAACACAAAGTTTGAAAGTAACCTACTTTCTCGTTCATTCAAGAAGATATGATTTACAATCTGAGATCAAAGTCTCAAGAAGCATCTCAATTTTGACAGAGTTTTTACTCTCCATTATCAAAAAAGATCTCTTTATTACAAAAGAGGCTCCCTCTATATATATAGGGAAAAGCCTTGAGAGTTGAGAAAATATTTAAATATTATAACCTAGTCAAAGATGAGTCTTCGTTGACTTTGGGACTTTCTTGATTTTTACATGTAATTACACATGATAAAAGTACATGTGCAAATGTCCTAAGTCAATTATAAAGTGCATGAGAAAAATGGAGAAGAAAGCATGGAAGAATAGTTCAATTTTTGTCGCCAGCCTTCTTTAGATGAGCATCATACATGGCAATAACTGCCTAAATCTTGATACTATCTGGCACAATAGTATTTTTGAAGACCACCTTAGCCCTGACTGTGGTGTCCCTCACTATTGTGATTGATTTTGAATGACTAGTTAACCTAGTTCTCAGATTATCCAGAGTTAACTGATTATCTAGGATATTGTCCACAGAAGCCATTGAGAATGCTTTCTTTTCAAATTCATTTTAGATCATACCTTCAAACTCTTAAATCATTTCTTCTACTGAAATAAATTGGTTATTTTGAGAGGTAATTTTGCAAGGCAACTCCTCCAATTTGTGTAATAGATTGATATCGGTTTGTTCACTAGAATCCTTGGAAGATTTGAGGTCACTGATTAATTCCTTAAGCACCCAGATTCTATATATCAGTGATTCTTTAGTTTCAATATAAAATCTCTATCAACAATGACATTGATTGATACTAGGGTACATATTTTCAGCTCCTTCATGTCTGTCCATTTGCTAAGATATTTATCTATTCTTTCAACCTCCTAAGAAATGGTATTGATAAGATCATCTAATTTTGTTCTCACTTTCCTCATTTTACCCATCTTCTAAGACAACTCTATGAATAAGGAAATCCCCTATTCATGCATCTTATCCAAGTAGTCTTCAAGTACCTTCCCCTTTAGATAAGTCCTTTCTACTTTCTAAATCATGGGATCATCTATGGAGATGGCCTCTGGAGCTACCGCTTTTGGAGCAAAAGTGAATCTCCTTATTACTGCAGTCAATTGTTCTACCATCACGTTATAATGATCCTTCATTTCTCTTTCCCTATCAAATTTTTAAACCATGATATCTATTACTGATTGCAAATCACTCTTAGCACCTTCGTGAGTTATCTTTCCTAACTCAACTTGAGAGATAGAGTAGCTGCTCATATCAAAATTTTCAAGAGTCACATCTTGTGGAGGTTTGGCTATTTCTAAAAATTTGTGCCCCTTATCTCCAATCATCTTGGAAAGGATCTTTGGCTTCTTGGGGGTCTTAGCTTTCACTAGCACCATTTTATCAAAGTCAAAGTAATCTGGAGAGATGGCTTGTTTCTTCCTTTTGGGTGTAAAAGTTGATAACCAAGGTGGGAGATTAGAAGCACTTACATTAGCAACAGTCCCTATAGTTGGCATCAATGGGGTAGCACCTGCACTATTAGTGGAACTAATGGGCATAGTATTAGTTAAAACCACACCTGCTACCAAATAACTGAGGGTAGAACTATCTCTGATGTTAAAAGATAGAGATGACAAAGTTGGGATGGATCCTGATGAATGATGAACATCTCCAAAAGTGATTTAAGGGTCACCAAAAATAATTTTAGGAGAGGTGACTCTAGAAGAGGGAATAATAATTGGAGAAATAGGTAAAGGAGTTGCACCAGGTGAGTGGGGTGGAGAAGAATAAATTCATGCATCTAGCTACACACCTTCTTGCAGAGATAGAGTTTTTATTCCCTATTGACCTACAGGCCTGTCATCAGTTTCCTTTTATTTTACTTCTAGTTCTTTAGTGACTTGTTTCTCAACCTCCATATCTATTGTTTCTATCTCTTTCTCTACAACTTTTGATTTCTTCATTACAAAAATGATCCTAGGCTTATGGGGCCTAGAAGGAGAAGGAACATCACTTTTATTCTTTGTTCTATTTTCTGCTCTCCTCCTTGTCTCTTCTTAAAATTCAGCCTCTGATCTTGTAATGAACTCTTTTAAGGTGATTCCCTTATTTGGTAACCAATCATTGGTGTTTGTCAATATTAGTTCAAATCTCATCCTCAAGGAGGTCAACTCTTTTTGAGACCATTAGATCAGGGGAAGAGGAGCATTGGCAACTTGTTCAATATGATATCTATTATTGATCAGATCTCCATCATCTACTAGATTTTTAGGGATATAAATGAGCCCTAAATATTCTATTTGTTCAAGAGATAGTCTACTGGAGTCCATCTTTTTGATTTCTTTCGATGTCCTCAAATTGATCCAAACATCTTCAATCATAGGCTCATGGAACTGGGTCTTCCTCTTGATCATGTCTTTCACACCTCTGTAGTCAAAATTAGGTCTCCTTTTGAAATGCTTCATGGTTACAAGTTTCATTTCAGTCTCCATTGCCCTAGATTTTGTAGTGGTCAATATTAAGTACCTGCCAATTTTAATTGGGAACTTGAAACTGGGTTTCTTGAGTTCCATCTGCTTATTGTGTATGACAATAATTTGCCTACACAACTCTATTAGGACCAATTTATTTGAGGGAAATATTGGGAGCATATAGGGATAACCTTAGAAAAAGTCAACCCACAGATAACAAAAAGAAGGGAACTACAAGAACATACAGCCAAAGTCATTCACAATAGTCTAGGCTTCGTCTGACACTCTTTTCTATTCTAATTAGGGATAAAAAAGACACAAAAATACCACGAAGAAAGCATCATATACCCTCCTAAAATGATGGATTAAACCCTTCAATGTCAACTGGCGGTAATATTGATATGTCAAGGTCATTTTCTTGTCTCCCTCTGATGTTAAACCTAGAAAGTTTCTCATTAATGCTGCAATGTATACTAGGTATGAAGTCATGTATTCTGATGTAGTAGACACTTTGTCAATTGCTCATGCAGAGCATTGCTAATTTGTTCACCCTATAAAATGACTTGTTTGCCTTAGAGGATTCTCTTAATAAATGGATACATCCATTCATGAAATTGAGAGGAAGAAGATAAACCTTGTACTCTACTGAGAAGAGTAATCAAGTCACCAACCTCTTCTATAAAATCACTCTTTGGAAAGTTCTATGGCCATCTTGACATGTTTGCTCTGGGAGTTTTGAGCCATCTATTGTTGATCACTTTCTTTACCTTCTCGAGATCTTTATCATATTCCTTTTGTGCTTCCATGAAGTCAATCTTTAACTTTTCAGTAGTGGGAGGGCACATGAACACTTTGTCGATAAACTCAGGGTCTAGTCAAATTACTATGTTACCACCATCATCTACTATAGCCCTGGTATCTTTGTTGTAGAATTAGGCACACTGGAGAATGAACTCTATGTGATGAGCCACCATAGGAAAAAAGGAGACTAGATGAATATTGCTCTTAATTATCCTCTTCATTTCAGAGCTAAGATCGTTTGCTTTAGTTCTTTCTATGAACTTAGCCATGTCTATGTGCCTAATTTTTGTATCCCTAATGTCGTTGACATTAGAAGCAACTGAGGTGATTGAAAAAATACCTTGATATTGGTACTTCATCATCTTTAACTTCTTTGGAGAAACCTTAGTCATTGGGATGAGCCTTTGTTAAAAGTATGTCGATGAAGAAGGATCTTGAAGAGAAACTGTGATAAGAATCATGATCATGTAATTAGGGGAAATATTGGCAATCTGGGAAAATTACACATTGGATGATCATAACCAAGGAAATGTGCTTGAACGGGCTAAGGTGTGATTAGATCAGTAAGTGAAAGGGAAGTGAGCTTGGAAAATAGGAAAAATGAAATTTTCCTAGAGTTAGTAAGAATGGAGGGAAGGCATGTATGGGTGGAAAAAATTACTACCCTTGCATGTTAAGGAATGTCATTGTGCATAGATGGCAAAAATTTCCACCTGTGCATGTTACAGATAGTAAGTTTACATCGATGGCAATTTTCACCACCTATGCATGTGGAAAGTCATTAGGTTTGAATAGGTAGCAGAAATCACCGTTAATGCACTAGTTAGGAAGTTAGATGTGCATCGATGGTGAAAATTACCACCTTTGCACATGGTTGGATGGTCAGATGTGTAAGGGTGGTGAAATTTTCCACCTTTACACATGGTTAGAAAGTTTTCATGTAAAGGCGAAAAAAATCACTGCCCTTGCACTAATTGGCTAGAAGAACTGTGTGAGGGAGGCAATTTTTTTTGCCCTTACATGGGCAAAAATGAAAGGCAATAATGGCAACAAAACTCACTGTCATTACATGGGAATAGTGGTTGATGGGTGTAAGGAGGGGAAGAGGGTTTTCTGCTTAGATTGCCTTGTCGACAGGAAAAAATGGAGGAAGGGGAAGACAAACAAAATAAAACCTAGACCAGATGGGAGAAAATAAAAAATAACTAGAAAAAAGAGAAAGAAAACAAAAACAAAAACCCTACCTGGAAAAATGTGAAACAATGCTTGAATGATGAAAACATGATTCCTCTTGCTCACACAATCATCTAGATGCAGGAAAGAGGGGGAACAAAGAGGAATGAAAAGAAATGAGGAGAAAATGGGGTTAAATGGGGTGAAAATTGACCCCAACCACTTAGTGCATGTAGCCATTAATGTCATGGGTGAAAACTAATACCATGTAGTGGTGGCAAATTTTGCTACCTCTGCATGTGAGGTAAAAAAGGGATGTAGGGGTGGCAAAATTTTTTGCTCCTGCATCAAACAAATGAAAAAAATGTGAGGGCAGTGATTTTCACTGCTCCTGTATGAAGGATGCAAGGGCGGTAAAAATTGCTGCCTTTGCACGGAAATTAGAAAACCACATTTAATGGTGGTAAAATTTTCTACCCTTACATGTAAACTCAAGAAAACATCTAACTTGAAAATACAAAAAAATTGTCATCTGATCGTATTAAGATCATAACGATTTCACATTTTTTGGGAAATCATAACAAGGGAATGTCATGAACTTTTAATGATGCTAGTTGAAAAAACACGAGATCAAGAAAAACTTGTCTTGAAAGATGAGGTTAGAGTGAAAAACATGAAATGGACAAGTTTCATAGGGGTTGTTCCAAAAATAAGCATAGCTGATTTTGGACCTGTAGGCATTCTTGCATAACAATTATATGATTTTTCTTACATGCTTTCTATTTGGCTACTATGGTGCCATGACTCTTATCATGCACTACTTTATATATATATATATATATATATATATATATATATATATATATATATATATATATATATATATATATATATATATATATATATATAAACATGTATTTGATTTGCATTATGTAAGTTTTGATATAACATTATAGTAATAAATAAATCATGTAAAATTTGTGACTTGTTGCATATGTATTGTAAATGTAGTATATCAAAAATTTGAAGCATTAAAGCACTAAATAATATTTGCATGATATGTAACATGGCATCATATATATATATATATATATATATATATATATATATATATATATATATATATATATATATATATATATATATATATATATATATATATATATATGATGCCATGTTACATATCATGCAAATATTATTTAGTGCTTTAATGCTTCAAATTTTTGATATACTACATTTACAATACATATGCAACAAGTCACAAATTTTACATGATTTATTTATTACTATAATGTTATATCAAAACTTACATAATGCAAATCAAATACATGTTTTTTCAAATAATTCAATGTTACATCTAAAAAAATCAATGCAAATTCAATATATGTAAATGTTATTACATGTTTATCTATCTTTCATAAATGCTCTCACTTTTTATTTTGAGATCAATGATTTTATAGGAAATCTCCCTCATCTCAAAAGGGGGAATCACAATGGGCCTTTTCAAAGTAATACATTTTAGTTTTATAAACTTACAATATGCACAAATATCATAATTTATAGATTATAGGGGAATTTGTCTTGTTTATGCATTCCACTCATTTAGCTATTCAAGCACAGACACACTTGTGTGAAGATAGTAAAAGGCTTCAAAACATTTTAAAAAGATCACATATGGCACTCTATATATTACAGGGGGCATGATAAGCATTCATGACCAAGCCACTACTTTACAAAATAAAATTTTCTCTTTTTAAAAAATCAAGTGTCAAGTAATTTTACAAAATTATAGCTTGAATCTAGATCTCTATGTAATAATGTGATTCATCTTTTGAAAGTGAACCACATTTGAGCTTAGTGATGCTTCAAGTCTTGATTGTACTTTAGTGATCCATCTGATGGATCCCACCTTTTCTCCTTCAAGTTTAACATGTAGAATGCATGAGATATTAGTTACACTCAATGTTTTGGTTGAGTTTTAGTGAACCACTTTGTTGGTTTTCATGTTTTCACACATTTTTTAAAGTACTCTCTGAAGGTTGGAGCACATATCTTTCCAACTCAAGCATATACACTAATTCTTTAAATTGAGACTTGATCACTCTTAATTTAGCACTTCCCAAAATACCTCAACAAGGGGTCATGCACATTTTCATGATAAATACAAAGTGTGTATACACACTTAGGTATCACATTTTTTTTACTCTAGTAATTTATTCATCACTAGAATAAAGGGGGGGATGTAGACATTGACATATTTTACCTTTTTTGGCCAACTCACCATTTATCCATATGAGATCCTTCTAAGTCTCATAATTAATATAAACATCTTTGATACTTCCCTTGTTTGTTCTTAAACATCCCTAATTAGTAGACACTTCACTAAAATTCCATTTTTAGAAGCATATGACCAATCTAAATAACTACACACTAGGTAAACATGGACACATTATGCACCTATCCACTAGTGCAAACTTGTCAATAATTTTCCAAAGGATATTTTTTCAAAATTACATGATTCCTAATGGCTATCATGTGAATAAAAATAGGTTAGTTATAAAAAAAAATTCAAATATTCTCCCATAAAATAAAATCAATTGTCTCACTTCAAATTCTAGTTATATTACTTAACAATCTTTTGCAAAAGAAATAAAAAAAGTAATTATCTATTCATTAAAGATCCCCAATGTAATTATGCTACAATAATATATCCATTGGCCAAGTTAACATTATTTTCTTGCAAGTGGAGGATATCATTTATCAATAATTATAATAAAAATTTCTAGTTGCATTCATAGATGATCTTCTCCATATGGATAAATATATTGTTCTAGGAGGTCCATTCAGACTATGTAGGTGGCACTTAGTCAACAATGGGTTTTATGAGGATAACTCAGTCGTATTCCACTTCCCTACTTTTTTCCTATTTTTTATTTGATATTTTTTTCTTCATTGTGTATGGTAGGTTTTAATTTTTTAGGTGATTTGTGCATCCAAACAGACTCCACAATAAATAAGTTAGTCTACAAATAGAGTTGCACAATCTCAAACTTTTAGATTCAACACACAATCAACATAGACCTAGTCGTAGTAGAGAAAATTAACACACTATGACCTTATTTGGCTAATTTGCACTTGTCCCAAAATATAAAAAAGTAAAGTTTTTAATTAAAAATGTGTTTATAGGTCTCTATCAGTAGTTTTACACAATCATAGTCACCATAAGCATAATACATAAAATAATAAATCAATTTGTAAGGATATAAGACTAATATATCTTTTGGAAGTATTGATTCTACCATAGGTATTTATACTATTCATACAACTATTCCTATTTATATACATTTGGATATACACATTGTGATATTAGACACTTATAAATGTCATTCTTAACATATCATAACCCTATGTGACTTGTGTGTACACATATGGCTCTTATACACCTTCCTATTCTATCTGCTTTCCCTTTATAGATCCATCCTTCCATATTTATTATCAATCACTTATAGGAATTTCATATTCTATGCCTATCTTTATTATTATCATACTTGAGCTATCTCTAGATCATTAGAACAATATTCCTATTATCTGTTCACCTTTAGCCATTCTCAAATACCTCTAAATTTATGTAATCATCTAACCCTATTGGACTCATATGTACACCAAAAACTATTCATTTTCTAAATTTAAATTATCTATATGGGTTGACACCATATGTTATGTATGTTAGTGTAATGATAAGTTACCCAAAAGGTTAACTATTTATATAATTCAAACCCAAGCCTATTTTTTTATCTAGCACATACAACAAACATTTGGCACTTATCAAAGAGACATATTTACATTCAAAAGGGTTTCCCTAAAATTTCCAAATTAAAAATTAGTAACAAGTAGTAGGCCCTAGATAATTTTAAAGTATCTATGTTGAGTAAAATTTTCATTGTTGAGTGTTAAAAGCTAGATCACGAGATGCATTTAAACTAGTGGATTATGATTGCACACATTCACTTAAAGGGAAGAACTATATGTGTTTTGATTTCCTCATCATAATATTAGATATGTATTAAACACTTATCCATTCATTTGAAAATGATTGGGGTTAGTTCAACCTATCACTCTTTCCTATTTTTAGTAGGTTAAACTATTATCAAAATTAAAACCACGATTTCAAAGCAAAAGAAATAGGGTTTTTAGATTTGTGCACATAGCAAGCTTTGATATCACACAATAAGATGAATCAAAAGTAGGCATAATGACATATACCAAAAAAATAGGGCATGTGTCATAGATATGAATATAGTATAAAATATAAGCCTTCGTCTAACATAGGCATCTGTAGGTTTTCAAACTTATCTAGGTGAATTTAGACACATATTTTTCAGATTTGAAGGACTACATATCTAACATCCATTTTTTTTACTTACATGTTATCTTAGACCTAAATAGACCCAAAAAACGTTGTGTCTTCATACTCTTATTAATTTCCATAATTATTAAATAATAATTTTCAAATCATACTATGATTTAACATTCATATTTGTGTGTCATTGGTATATACTTTTCAAACTAAATTATCAATTTTTTATCTTATTAAGGTTAATTAATCCAAAATAAGGTAAAACAATACATGACCATGTTCTATCCCAATGTATTAGCATATCTAGACAACACTACAAAACATGGGCATATGGTTAAGGTGACTTAATTATGTTCACTAATAGACATGGAGGCCATCCTCCCTATCTACATATAGTAATAATTGGGTGCCTTCGCCTAACATGAAAAAGATATACTTTAATTATAACTTGGTTGTAATTTTAATCACATGAACCCAATAGTGGGTGGATGGAGGAGGAAAAATCATACCAATTATGGGTGGGATACACTTATCCCTAATGAAAATAGATATGCATACTTCATTTATTTCTACATAGGCCATGTATTTATAACCACTTATATCATTTATTTTTAAAGTGATTTTAAACATGTTGATTTTACATTTTTTATAAATTTATAATAAACATTATATCAATGTTTATGGCATTGGTTGTGGCATGTGGATACACCTTTGCTCCAATTATCAATTACTTTATCCAAAGCTTGTGCCTTATAAGATGCTTAACCAACATTTGGATCCCAACTTTGTTGCTTCAATTTAGAACAATAAGTTTTCCACCATTTTGAAAATCCATTGTTAGAGTTCCCAAAATGTCAAATTTATTGATAGGTTTGCTATACCAATTTTACTTATAGGAGATAACTTTCATACATGGTATGTCAAATCCTCATTTCCAAACTTGCTATCAACCACATCTTCTTAAGCACCTCTTTAGTTTGTGTTAGATCTCAACATGAAACATAGTGGATTCACTCATTTTCAACTCTTTTTAAAAAAATTATTTTCTTATAAAATTATATTTTTATAGTTTGATTCTACTCTATTAACTAAGAAAATGATAGTTTTACAGTCTTATTCTACTCTATTAACTAGAAGATATATAGTTGATTTTATTTTATTTCTAGAAGATATACAAATATTTGGTATAACATTGAGATTCTTTTGCAATTATAAAATAAAATAAAAAGCACTATTTTCAATCATGAAAAATTAGAATATCATTTTTTATATAATAAAATTTGGGTGATCTCTAATGATATGCTACATATGTAAGTGCAAGATGATGTCCTACTGTTTAATAATTATATAATCAAAATTTTATTCTTATCTTATACCTTTTTTAATGTTCTTTTTTCTTCAATTTTTTTAGAAAATAATAAAACCATATTAATAGTATTAAATGGTATTATTATTAATGAGTATTTTATTTAATTAATAAGAATACTATTATTAGTGAGATTAAATATTAATATTATTAAGAAAAAAATTTAAAAATGGGAAATAAAATTTCTTATCTAAAAAAATTTGTATGTTCTATAATTAAGTTAGAGGCATTCATTACCAAAAAACAAATAAATATTCATCATGTATATATTAGATGCCAATTTGGAAAATATTTGTGCTCAACTTGACATTCATATTGTTAATGGTTGGCATGTGTGCAATGTTTAGTCATTGAAGGCTATCATAAAAATTTATGTTGCCACCTTGATCCACTATTTTAGCCTCTATATAAAAATTCATTTGTGTTCTTTGTTGAAATTAATGAAGAATGATAAGAAACAAGCATTGTGCAGATGACCATCAATACTTGAGCTCCCCTAGTCAATGGTCAAATAAGCCTATGTCTATTGGATCTCTCATGACATATAAGAGATGATTTCTTACATTGTTTAGTTAAAAAATTCATCTAATTTAATACATGAAGGGTTTGTTGGAGAGTTTTTTTTCATTTATGTCAAAGGATGATGTCAATGTGTGCATAGAAGACAAGCTAAATGATAAAGTGATGATGTGATGGTGAATGTTGAACATGTTCCAAAACTTTGGATATCTTTTAAAGGTAAGATAAGATGTTGTTAAGATGTAGAATCCTTAATAATATTTATAGGGATTAGAGACATAGAGTTACAGATCAAGGAATGAAGACAAAGGTCCATGAATAGTGTCTTAGTGACCTCAATGGTATGCATGCCTAGGTAGATTTGACCAAATGAGATAGGTTGATTAGTTATAAGTAAAATATGGCAAAGGTGAATGTTGAAAAAGATCTATTATGTTGTCTTGGAGGTGTATACAAATTTTGAAGTCATAGGTTTGTAACAAAATGCCTAAGAGTTGTTTTTAAAGTTTCTTGAGTGTTTAAAATGAAGAGATGAGAGCTTGAGAAGAAATATTTGATGCTTGTTGGCACGTGTAGACTTTGAATGGTATCAGAGCCAGACCTTTGGAAGAGGATTGATAGCCTACAGGTGATCTTAAGTAGCTTGAAGTGTGATAAGGATAATGTTCATCTTATTTGCAGTAATGGATAAGTTTGTGAAGATCATGGTTAAGGTCAACATAGAAGTCTGCATGATGGTGTTAGCAAGGTTAAAGAAGAAGGATTGTGTTGAAGTTAAGTCCAAGATTAATCCTAAGCTAATAGACAAAAGGACCTTTAAGACATATTAAAAGATAAATCTTATTTGAAGGTGTATTTTATTTTGAGAGAGGTCTCTTAGGTCCAAAATGTTTAAAGATTGGTATGAAGTTATCAGCTTATACAAGGGTGAAGCTGTATTTAAACAAGGTTATTAGATGATATAAAATGGCATAAGGGTGTCCTAGATATCTTAGTGAAGTTCTGAAGCTTCATGCTATCTTTTGGAGAGAGAAAGATGCTTTACTCTTGTCTTGAGAACCTAGACCATCTTTGAACATCATGGAGATATAATTTGACTAGGTATGTTTGAGCATTTATTATTTGTACTAAAAGGTCAAATATGGTCAAAGGAATGTTTAGATATATTTACAATAGTGCCATGAATGTTTCCTCCAATTTTGGTGTATTGAAGAGTTTTTTAGTTCAATTTATAAAGCTTCAAAGTTGGTTTTGTTAACTATGATGTGCTAGAGACTTTCAATCTTAATCTCCAAGAAATAGTTATTGCAATTCAAAAATATAACCATTGAAATTCAAATGTGAACTGACTTTGTAAGAGTTTTTGAGACCTAAAAGGAATTTTTGGCTTATATAAGCCATGAATAAGGTTAGATCAAGTTACATTAAAAAAAAAAAGTTGTTATTGACTCCATGAAGAAGACCCTCTAGGTGGTAGTATGTTATGAAAGTCCATACAAGTGTAATAAATGCTAGTCAAAGTCAATATATGTAGTTTGGGAAAGTTTGAGTGAACCCAAGAAGATCAAAATGAGTTTAGAATCTATCTAATGCACTTGGATTGATGTTATGAGGGTTGGATCATGTTGAGAACTCATTATAGCTTTATTCCATGCATTGAAAGTAATCTGAAAGTGTGCATTTGTGCTAGTACTTCATCATGAAGATTGATTATGCTTAATTTTTTTCTAAATTTGGCATACATGAGTGTCTTGTTTGAGTTTAATGATGATTTTAATCACTTAGTGTGATTTTTAAGAGTTTTTGAGAGTGATCTCAAGGTCATTTATCTCCTGAAGATGCTTTGTGCAAGGTTAGTTTGGTCTTTGATATGATGAACATGCCTAATTATTGAAAAGATAGTGATATGAGGGTTTGGTGTTTACAAACCCTAATATGAATGTTTATAATGCCAATGAATCAATTATGACATATGGAAAACTATTATATTTAATTTGATGTTATGAAATGTTTCCCTAAATTGTTTTCATGTTTGTATGCATGTTTGAGTGCAAGGTAGTGTCCAAGATGACAAGTTCAGGACAAGGGTTTGTGAGATGAATATTGGTCTTCAAGACCAATGCCATTATGGTAGAGATTTGTTTTCTACTGTGTTATAAAGATTAAGATGATAATTTGTGTATTCCATGAAGATAATAGTTGGTGATTGATGATCTGCGTTTCTCATTCAGAATTTTGATTGTGTATAGATAGAGTTTGAATAATGTTGTATGTAGGTTGGATTACTATTCTTTGCCATAAATATGAGATGATTATTGAGAATAAGGATGATCTTAGGATCATGTATTACTTATTATCATGTTATCTATGCCCTAAAAAAACTATGAAGGATTTCACATTGTTCTAAAGGTGAAAGTTTCTTGTAGCATCATGTTTTTAAGTAATCTTGCATCAAAGAGGTTGATATAGTACTCTATCAGAGTTGTTTCATTGTGTTGAGTATTACTTTATGTCATGGTGACCTCATAATGTCATAAGAGGATATGTTGACATATTAAAAACCATCAAGATATTCTATGGTCTGATATTGACAAGAAGATCTGAGTTTGCATGAAGACAACGTTTGAGTTTTTTTCAAGAGTTGCCTTTGGGTTTGTGCCTTGTAAATGAGTTGTTTCAAAAAGAGAGAAAGATCTTAATATCATTGAATTATTTAGTTTGATGATATGATGATTTTTTTTCCATGTTTTGAAGTTGTTCATGCTATCTAAGGTGGTTCTATTGACTCAAGAGGTCAGTAATAAGCAAGAAGGAGTGGATCCATATTGATTAGGTCTCCATGAGACATATTAGTTGTATGAGGCCTAATGGTGCATTATACAGGTTTATTAGTGTTTCAAAGAGATAAATTGAAGTGTATTCAAAGACCAAGTATGAATGAATTTTATTCAAAGAGATGGTCTGAGCCATGTTGAAACACAAAAAGTATAAATAGTGACAGGCCAAGTATATGTTAATGATGTGTTGAGAAAACTTGAAAGAAGAGCATGATTATAAGGGGAGTATTGCTAAACCATGACTAAAAATTTATCTAATTCAATAGAGTTAAGCCTAAGGACCAAGTATCAGGTGGAAATGAAAATGTCTAGAAATTTATAGATAGATCCAGTGGTTGAGATGTTTTGTTTGAAGGTACTATGAGATATATTAAGCATCAATGATTTTAGGAGTTTGTTTGAAGATCTATGGAGCCTATTTTTTAAGGGGGAGTTTGCTTGGTTAGGTCCTAAGATTATGTAAATATGTAGAGAACCCTAAGAGAAGTGTATGTGACCTTTGAGCATTTGAAAATCATTGAAATACGTATGCTTATGTTGGTTGAATTCTTTTAAGGAATGCATGGTGATAGGGGAGCTAGTATATTTGAGCTTTCTAGGTTCCAAAGCCCACTTTCTCATTAATTTCAAAGGGTGAGAAAGATAATTTATTTACATAAATGATAAAGGGGGAGATTATTGGAGAGTGTCTTGTCATTGATGTCAAATGATGATGTCATGTGTGCATTGAAGACAAGATAAATGACAAAGTGATGATATGATTGTGAATGTTGAGCATGTTACAAAATTTGAAAAATATTAAAAATGTAAGAGAATATGTTTCTAAGATGTAGAATCCTTTAAAATATTTGTAAGGATTAGAGACACAGAGTTATAGGTTAAGAAATGAAGATACAAGTACATGAATAATATCTTGGTGATCTCAAGGGTATGCATGCCTAGGTAGGTCTAACTAAATGAGATAGGTTGATAAATTATAAGTATAAGATGGAAAATGTGATTGTTGACAAAGATTTGGTATGTTGTCTTGGAGGTGTATACCAAGTTTGAAGTCATAAGTTTGTAGCAAAATGCCTAACAGTGGTTTTTGAAGTTTTTTGAGTGTTTAGAATGAAGAGATGAGAGCTCGAGAAGAGATTTTTAATGCTTGTTGACATGTGTAGAATTTTCATGGTGACTTGAGAATTTTGGGAGAGATGGAATATGGAAATAAGAATATTATTCAAGCATTTTGTAGTGGTTTTAGGTATAGAGATTTATGAACATTTGTTAAGAATGTAAACTAGTCAAAACCCTCCTATAAAACCTTGTAATGACCCAATTGAAGAAATTTTGTTGGATTATGCCCATAATAGATTTTTTGATCAATTTTGATGATTATATTTTGTATAGGACTCCTATAGGCTTATCTAAGTGGTAGTGGTGTGTTAAGGTAGTGAAAAAAAGGTACATAAAAGTGATTATTTCTAATGATTTTATTATTATAGGTAAGGTTGATTGAAATTATAACAATCAACCTATGGAGAAGCCTATAATGCAATCATTGGAGGTTGAAGTACAAGAATTGTTATTGACACCCACAAAGTTGGTTTGGAAAGATATTTCTTTATGTCAATCATTTTGGTCAATCAAGTTGACATATCATTAATATATAGACAATGAAAATAGTGAAGGAAACTAGGCTTGAGTGAGAACTTTTTTAGGGATGATGTGTAAGTGACTAAGGATGGTTTAAATGGTTTGGGGTTTTTTTAATGCATATTCCTCATGTCCCCTTAGTTGGTAAGTTGGTACTCATTAACATGATATAATCTAGCCTTATTCAAATGTATAACCTAATCTTAGGTGGCCCACAACCTAGGGTCATTCCCATGTTGGTATAGATTTGAGTGAGAGGACCTAAATAATCCCTTCTCATCTAAGGGTACAATCTAGGACACCAACAGTTATGACATGCTTGATGGGACACATTGGATCTATTCTTAGTGAAATTATTGTTGTATTAGTGTTCTTCATGAAGTATTTGGTGATTCCAAGATCAAACAATTATTTATGATAGTCCAAGAATAGTCTCCAAGTAAGTCTATTTTCATTATAATATCTTGATGTTGTTTTCATGGTTGTGTATGAAGAAAACTATGCTATACTTCCTTATCATCCTTATGATGGATCGTACTAGTCTTGTCATGATCTATATTATTGGGTGAATATTTTATTATTGACAAAATATTAGAAAAATAGTTATTTCAGCCACAGTGTTATGAGATAAAATCTCTCCTCAAGGAAAGGGGAGGCTCCTTTTTTTATTGCTAACTAAAACAACAAGTTATTATTTACATTAATTTTATCAAAGTGGGTGTTTTCATATCATCCAATCCTATATTTTAAAATTGATGTTTTCTTAAAAACTTGCTTCCATTCTTTACAATGTATTGTGAAAACATAACACTACTTGATGAAACAAGGATAACCGATATTCAAATTAGTTAGCCGAAAGAGTAACTAGAATGATACCATCAAAGTAACATGAATAGATGGAACAAATTTCAGCCAAAATTCTTCACCTTATTTCCAAAAAATATTGAAATCACCAAAGAAGAATAAATTATGGCCTAAAGTCTCCATGATAAGTCACTTTCAATGATGAACACAAACCCAGTAACTAAAATGTAGCTCAAAGTCTCCAAAATCAGCTTCCTAGCACCTTTCATTTTATATAAATTTCACACCACAATCCAATAAAATCACAATAAAATGTAATGGAAAAGACATAAGAACATCTCCAACACACCGCAAGTTTATCTCAACACAAAGATTGAAAGATCACTTGATTTTCTTATATTGAATAGAATTCAAGATTTATAATATGAAGATAAAGTTTCAAAATTATTTCTTAATTCAAAAGAATTTCATTTATATATCTCTTGTTTCTCATTTTTAAAAAGATCATCCTCTTATTTATAGAGAGGAGCTATGAAAACAAATAGGAAAAACATGAATATTTGACTTAGGACTATGTACTTTTCTTATTTATAATTGACACTGAACAAAATTACATAAAAAAATATAAAAATAAATTGTCCTTAGACATAATAATTTATTCATATTTTTCTCTAGATATTCCTCGTATCTCTACATGGTGGCTTGAACTTCCTTCTTGTCTAGCCCTAAACTACTTTTGGAAATGGTGAGAATCCTTGTGACAAAATCTTTTAGATTAAATGGTAAGTATTTACTTTTATCCGTGATTCTCTACAATTTATCTATTATCACTTGAAGTTTAATCAAATTTTCAATGGAATCTAGTGTAAATGTCCCTATTTTGGCCTCTATGTGAACCAAAGAAGTGAACTTTTTAACAATTGTTTTAGTAGGAATAATTTCATTAAAATCATTAATCACCTGACAAGTATGTTCTCCAATCTTCTTTAAAAGGTCCAGTCCTTTGTTAATGCATACATCTTGGGCTTCTTCTAGACTCTTGATTAGACTGAAGAGAACTTTTTTATTCACCATTACCTCTTTGTATTATATGTACATTTTCCTATTTGAAATGATCTTTTGTTCAATCAAAATCTCCATCTTGAATTGACGTAGTTGAATCCATGTTTGAATATCTTTATCCATCAATTGTGAATCTTGGGAAAGAATATATAGATTTTATTATATTTCCATTTTTACTTCATCCAAGTTTTTGAGAAAATTAATAGCATATATTATCCATTGAGTAACTTTTGTTATCAATCTCTCCATCTAGGCATCAATTCCCTGACCTTGTAACCTAATTTTGTCAACTTACTAAATAACTTTCTCAATAATATCACCCCCAACAAGTTCTGAAGATTCAAAAGTTTTCATGACCTTTAATAGAACTAAAGTTAATTTTTCTACTTGTACTTTGAGCTAATCCCTAATCACTTTATCTCTATCATATATCTCAAGCAATGATGACATTGTTGCTTGCAAATCCTCTTTCACACCTTCATGAGTTTGTTTACCCAGGTTTATCCATCCAATTTCATAATGAGATAATTGGATTTCTTCAATGCTCTTATCTTCTAGAGGAATTATAACCTCAGCATATTTTTAACTAGATTCAATAATCAATATTGACATTGTTTTAGCCTTTTTAGCCACTTTTGTCTTCATTATTTGGAGTTGACCAAAATGAAAGTCTTATGGTGCCATAACTCACTTCTTCTTATTTGTTTATAATGTTAGTCAAGGGGGAAGAGAAGATGGATCTCCTTGTGTAGAGGATGTCAAAGCTTGGGATATTGGGAGAAGATCAATGGTTTGTGAGGTAAGTGAAATAGAAAGTGGGATGGAGGTAGCAGGTAATGGGATGGATATTGATGGAATGGTAGTTATGATAGGTGAAGTTAGAGTGAGAATGGTGTAAATTTTAGTTGTTGTTGTCAAGTTGGAAATGGGGGTGGAGGAGGCCTTGGTTTTCAATTTGGAGGATAAGTAGACATGAACTTGTCCATATCTTACTGAGTGACATATAAATTGGCATCTAACTCTATTGCCTTAGAAGGGCTAGGCAAATTGGACAGAGTCAAAAACTTGGTCCAACATACTATACCAAGGAACTTGAAAAATATTAACACTTGGGGGTGAAGGGGGAGATGAGAGAACAATTTGAAGAGGTATTGTGGAAGAATCTATAATAGTATGAGTGGAAGGAGGAAGATTAGAAGATGTTACCTGTAAAGTTGTTATTTGTGATACTTCAACTTGAGAAATTTCCCCTTAAGAGGTCTCTACTTGGGAGGTCATTGGTGGTAAAATTTCAAATTGAATTGGTGCTTCACTTGTGATTGGATTTTTTTCTTTGTTCTCATCTCTTCACGTTCCTTTGTCATCTCCTCATCATATTATTCTTCTCAACTAGTCTTGAATGACTTTGATTTGATCTTTTGTCCTTCCAACCAAGCATTAGTTCTTACAATAATAGGTTTGAATCTATCTCTAATAGAAGTGAATTCCTTAACTGACCATTAGAAGGGAGGAAGAGGATTTAAATCCACTTGACTTTTCTCATATGATGGATCTAATATATTCCCATCATCTATCAAATCTTTAAGAATATCTACCAATTTCAAATTGACAATCTGATCAGTAGTGAAGTGACTATAATCAAGTCTCCTTATATCTTCAGTAGTTCCACATTCTACCCAAATGTCTTCATTCTATGTATCTGAGTGATATTATGTTTGAGCTTCTCCTTCATTAGCCTATAATCAAAGTTTTCTCTAATATTGAATTTCTTAAGTGTAATCTACTACAACTCAGTTTCCATGGTTTTGGCCTTTAGAGTAGTGGCAATTGTGTACCAACCAATACTAATTAGAAAATTGAAGTCTTTTTAATGGGAATTTGATTATTTTTTATGCACACTCATTACTTGTCTACACCATTAAAATTATCTTGTCACTTGGGTACCTAGGTAGCATGTAGGGTTGCTCATAGAACCCTCCTACCCTGATATAGGTAAAGTTTGAGAACTGTAAGAAAATGCAACCAACCCTATTGACATGTGCCCATGCCTAATCTAAAACTCTCTTCTTTTTGAGATCTATCTCAAAGTATAAATGAATTTTTAGAATAAATAATCATTAACTCTCTTATAATGCCTGATGTTTTCCTTCAAACTTAGTTGTGGATAGTGTTCATATATCAAAACATTTCTTCTCTCACCAATAGTAGTTAAAACCAAGAAAGAATTTATACTGGCTGCAACATACATGAGATATGAAGTCATATAAAACTTGAGTGAAGAAGTCACCTTAGAGAGTCGATGACAAATAACATCACTAATTTGATTACTCCAAAATATCCTTTACTTGTTCCTTTTGATAATCCAAATGTATTGATACATCCATTTTTGAAAAATCTTTGAAGTTTGCAGTTCTACTTAGGAGGGTGATCGAATTCCCTAACACAATTGAAAAGTCACTATGGTATAGATATTTAGGCCATCTAGAAATGATGGTTTGAGGATTCTTAAGCCATTTGGAGTTGATTTGTTTCTTTCACTTCTTAGGATCTCTCTCGTAGTATTCCTAAGTTGATTCCATAGTTAAGTCTGAATACTCTTTAATCTTAGAGAGGTGGAAGATTTTATCAAAATATTCCTCATCAAGGCAAATGAGAACTTTATCCTCTAAATCCTTGACTGATCTAATTTCCTTATCAAAATGTGTAGCCATGGTCAAGATGAATTCAGAATCTTATGCTGACATGGGAAATGTTTTAGCCAAGTGGATCTCACTGTTAAGTACAGGTTGCATATGAGATACAATGAGATCTCTTCCTAGTCTCTATAAGAACTCAACCATGTCTACATGGCCAATCTCTATGTCCATAATTTGATCTACATCTGAATCAACTATGAACAATAGAATCACACCTTGAAACTTGTACTTTAGAGAATTGTTTGACATTGATCAGATAGCTGCAAGTAGGAAAATTTGGTTATCCAGAGTTAGAATTTTTCATTCTTTTTGGAAAAATGTAAGAGTGGTAAAAAATAGCACTCTACACAATATATGGTAAAGTTTGTGTAGTTCAGATAATTTTATCTAAACTTCATGAGAGTTGGAAAGTTTTGAGATGTAAGTCAGAGAAAATTATTTGACTTGCATAACTTGGAAAAGACTTTTTTCATGTAAGTCAGAGAATTTTATCTAACTTGCATAACTTGGTTATATCTTTTTGAGTGCAAGTTAGAAAAAAATTCCAATTTGCATGAAGATAGAGTAAGATTGAATGTAGGTCAAAGAAAATTCTCTGACCTGCATCCAATTTGATTATTTTGTGCATGTTGGAGAATTTTATTTGACTTGCACAATATGAGGTAGGGTTGCTTAATTTTATGTACATTAGAGAATTTTCTCTAAAGTGCATCAAAAGAGAATATGTACTTTAGATAAAATTATCTAATGTACATGGGGAAAAAAAAAGGACAAGTGTAACTTAGAGAAAATTCTTTGAGATGCATGGTGATTGGAAAAAATTGAGATAAAACCCCTGACTTGAAAACATAATAATAATAAACATGGGGGGGATTTTTGGGATAGGAAAATAATCAAAACCCTAGGTGGTAATACCAACAAATAATGATATAAAAAAATGAAAACCCTACCTAAAACATGTGCTCAGAAGTCCACTTGTAAATGAGGGTAACTATAAAAAATGGTGATAGGGGACATGTTGATAAGCTCATAAATTGTGATGGTAGTGTAAATGAGCTCAAAAATAGTGAGGAGGAAGATAAAAAGATGGTAAAAATAAACAATTACAAGTCATAATATATATAAAATGTGGTAATTAATGCCCATTAATTACCGAAGGTGGTGGGTCCCATGTACAAGATTGGAGAAAAACCCTGACCTTGCATATGCAAAGTCAAAAAAATCTACGACTTTTCACAAAGCATATTCAAAAAAAAAAAAAAAATTGACTCAATACAAAAAGAAACAAAGTGTAGTTTAGATAAAGTTCTCCAAACTACACAAGATGTAAAATTTCCTTAAAAGATCAACTTTCTTGGGAAAAACAAATGCAAGGGCGCAGTGATCAGCCTCATTTTGCATGCTTAGAGATAATGGGCTACAAAAAAGACAAGTTTAATAGGGGTTATTCCTTGAATTGAGCTATTAAATTCAAGGATAGCATATATGACCCTTGTTATGAGCCTAATCAGCCTTACCAAGGTATTATCAAAGCTATGATGAGCCTTATCAAGTTTTTCATGATCTTTATTATCAAGAGCATGCATTTTACCTTCCTTGTGAACCATATCAGTCTCATGACCAGATTTCATATTTCTCTTATGTCTATGATGTTGTACATGAGAAACCTTGTCTCTAAGAAAGAATGGATGAGATAGATCTCAAAATTTTAGCATATGCAAGAAAAGCTTGTTCAAACTCTCAATATGAGGAACTGAATGGTCTAATGTGTCCAATGATCTAGAGGAGAAGAATGAGTTGTTTATTTTTATAATGGAGAAGATGGAGGCTTGGGGGAGGTAATAAAGTAAGTTGAACTAGCTATCTCAATAACCCTTTTGTATTCCTTACAATTCTTCTTATGTTTCTTATTTTCATGAAGTTCTTGACCATGCTCAATGTGTGCCAAGATAACTTCCTAATTGGATTCAAGAGCCTATTAAAAATATTAAACCTTCTTATAGTTCTCCTTCTTCACCACTCTTCCCTCAAGATAATGTTGTCCATGAGGATAAAAATGGTTTCAAGCTTTGATGAGGTGATGACCAAGTGGAAGGAGCAAAATATAGATGTCTTTAAGAATTTATCTTTCCCTCCTCTCCAAGACTCCCTAAATGATTCGATTGCCCTCCCAAAATATGATTATGATAAACCTTTTATACCTTACTCCATCTCTAACTCATTCCCCCCATCACATCTCATCTTTCACCTCAAACCCATGAGCCTATCCATCAACCTTCCACGCCACCCTTTCTTAATAAGGAGCCCATTTTGAAATAAGCAAGTCAAGAGGAAATAACTCAAGCTATAATTGATCAAGAGGATGTCATGAGTGACTATGAAGAATAAGTTAGTATAGGGTCCATGATGATATATCTCTTAAAGGTGACATTCATGATGAATATGGACTATGGTAAAGTTTCGATGTCATATGTAAGGAATTTGACAAATTGGAACATGAAGGTGAATGTCTTTTTTCTAGTCATGAGCCCACAGTCATGGAGTTTGATGTAGTTTCTTCCCAAAAAGTTGTGAACATAGAGGATGAGGCTAAGGCAAAATTTGAGGTGCCTCAAAGATAGTCAAGATCTCTATCCAATTTTGAAGCCTTTTTAGGGATGTTAGGACATGACGAAGTGAAGCTTGATGTTTCCAAACATCAATACATTCTATCATAGAGGAAATCAAGGTTGAAAAGGTTTTCATATCTTTAAGCTTGAAAATTAAGGGTCAAGTACTTGAGAAAGTAGAGAAAAGGTTTTCCATAGAAGATAATGACCAAAATTAGGTAGAATATTCAAAGCACCTTAAAGAGCTGGATGAACTTGTAGTTGTTGATAAGAAGGATGAGATCACTCAAGGACAATGCATAGATGAGGTATCACTTGATAAGGTTGTGGATGATAAGTAGTATGAGAAATATCCTAAAGTGCAAGATGAGTTCATCTTTTGTGGCGACTCATTTTTTATTGATGACTCATTTGTTATTGATGACTCAATTGAGGAGATGTTAAGAGAGTTGGTAAGCAAGAGGAGTGCCTCATCAAATGTTATGTTAAATAATCATCCTTCTTTGCATCTTGTACCATCTTTGGAATGAGTGAGTTTATGAATTTCCCTTTTGATCCAAGTGGATCATTCCTTGACATGGTTAGTTAAATTATCTTTTCTTCTTGTTTCCCTCTAAGTTCTACCCAAGCACATTTGTTTGTTTGCTTTTGTTGTGTTTAGTTAGTTTCCCTAATTTCTATGTTTCCCTTCTTGTTTTGGTGGAATTATTGTTTTCCTTTAGTAAAAAGGGTTATTCAAAACCATCAATAATTTTTTTTATTATTTATGAGTCTAAGAGTCATGTAAATGGTCTAAGTTTTCAAGCATATCAGGCATGCTACCCAATTGATTCACCAAAGATGTTGGCCAAATTTGGCCGACATATCAAAATTTGCCTAATCTAGAATAAGAATTTGAGAAAGGTCTTGATTGATGAGTGATCTAATTTCATAAGGATCATATGTATTTAAATAATAATATCACATGAAATTTTTAAAGATTTTGAAACACTTTAAGCAAGCTTGAAATGTAACTTGTTAATATTTGAGAAGCAAATCTTAAAATAGGTCTAGAATTGCAAGTGAAAGGATCCAACAGGTTTACATGGTGATCATGGTAATAAAAAAGCATGGAGTAGGGTTTTTAAAAATCTCAAATCTTCCCCAAATATTTGATAGATCAAAATATGGTAAGATCAAGTCTATAAAGACCAGACCATCATAGGATGTCATGCAAAAATAGATGGGTTAACTTGATTTTGCATCTCATATATGCACTTGGGAGGTCAATCAAAGTCAAGGGAATGCATGGACATGATGTTTTTCATGACTTGAACATTCTCTAAAAATTTTATGTCTTGATGAGTTTTCTATCTCAACATATAAGCCTTCAAAGTTGAACATGCAAAATGAAATGTGTGTGGGGACATCAATTTAAGCCATAAAAAATAACCATTTGAATTCAAATGTCCAAGGATGAACACACAGTTGATAATTGTCAAGATCATAGGAGCTCAAATAAAATCTAATGGAATGTGGTGACTAATAGTGTTAGTGGGTCCAAATAGATCAATGAAGCATATTAGATCGTACCATCAAAGATCAACAACAAATAGAGGTCAACAAGTTAGTGAACCCTAAAGACAAACATGATGATAAGTGGCAAGATCTTAGTGCATTCCAAAGTAATCAATGGTGATCTCATAGTTAAAATTTGAGTGGATCCCAAGAATGAATAAGGATCTAATAAGTGGTAAGATATCGAGAGTAGAATCTAGATCCAACAATGTGTAGATGAAGCTCAACTCAGTGGGTCCAAGCATATCAATGAAGCACATTCAATTATACAAAGTAGATTTAATATTGAATATTAGCTTAAAAGGTTAGTATATCCTAAGAGCAAATGCATAGGTGATAAGTGTCTTAACCATGGTAAACTGGAATAAGATCTATGATTCACATCCATTCATAAAGAAGAGAATCCATAGTGTGAGTCGAGGTTAAAAAGTTAATAAGGTTCAAAATATGCATGAGGTTGCCAAATTTCTTAATTTGATAGGTCTAAATCAATGATCAATGACCAATGAAACAAGATGAGCCCAGGAGATTTTTGATGGAGGTCAATGAAGTAGTTTTTAACCCAGACTCAGGCAAAGTGATACATTGATCTGAGTTCAAATATGATCCTAAGATTAATAAGAATAGATATTTCAAGTTTGAATGATGCCATTAAATCTCTACATAGGTAAAATAGGTCTTTTGGGTCTATTAAAGATTGAAGGTGGGATACTAGTTTATTCAAGCAATGTAAATGCACCGAGGTAGATATGATGACCATATGAAAACCAATAAATGGGATCAGTTTTCATTTATAGTAGATACATGTTCAGTGATTTTAGTAAATATCATTCCAAGGCATAAATATAATAGTCATATCATCAAAAATTTAGCAAGAACATTCAGCCACCTAAAGCAGACATAGTCATGGTTTAATCAAGTTGATGGACATAAAGATCTTATACGTGTAAGTAAATCAATTATAAATTGGTGTAGAGTCAAAATAAGGAGACCTAGTGGTTGGATAAAGATAGTGGAGCATTCAATTCTTTTACAAATCCTTTAAAGTTTTTTCCTTATTAATAACATCATGACTCAGCATCCTCAGATTAATGCTAATCCATCGAGAGTATTTGGACCTCACTCAATGATTTATGCTTACACATCTCCCTCTCTCTCCTCCCTTTTCTCTATTTATGTCCCACCTTTGTAGCCCTCTCATAAAAAGTTTTTAGGGAAGAACTCTTTGATATTTTTAGATAAAAAGACCCTTATGCCTTTGGATTGCCCAGACTATGCCAAAGATTGTACTATAACACCTATTTGATGCAATAAAAGATTTAATTCCTCCATTTTACAGTTGAATTAAAGTGTGTCTTGTGAATTTGCTTGATGTGGTTAAGTGAATGTATGTTTTCCTTACATCTGTATAAATTTTTTCACCTTTATGAAGTTTTTTGGTAGTGCCCATAGTTCATTCTAAGTACAATATATAGTTTGTGTCAAGATCTTAACAAGAATAATTGATTACTGTTGTGAAAGCAACTAAACACGGAATTAAACCAGTAATAAGCAACTAGAAATCAGAATCAACAAAGAACATGAGATACAAGAAATAATGAAAAATTGTATTAAACTCTTCCAAAAGGAAATACAATTGAAGAAATCTCTCTTTCTTCCACACCTCTCAGATGTATAGATCTCTTTCCCTCAAGAGTTCTCTCTATCAATTACAAACACAATTCAGCTACTTGAATTGTCTACCCTTTTTCTCTTACATATACACAAGCTATGAAGATCTATCCTTATTATATAGAATTAGGGATCATGAGTTATGCATTATCAACCATTAGATACACCTCCTAATCAAAGGTTCAAATCAGTCCTACCAAAAATAGAAATGCAAACTTACAACTAATAGTTAAACTAATCATGCAAACAATCTATTCATCCCACGAAAATAGACTTTTGGAATGCACAGGTGACTGACATCGGTCCCTATCAGTCTGCACATGATCGACATCGACCGATCCATAATCGACATTGGTAGCCTCCAGTCGATCCCTGACCGACATCGGCGACTGTGTGAATACAACAACCTTGCATTTACTCATTTGGTGAAGCTTTTAGCTCCACAACTCAACAATCTCCCACTTGGAGATAAACAGCTGCACCTGTAACTGTACAACAACATCTTCTAGCTTGTTTCCATCTTCAAACTTAATCTTGAAGACCAACAAAAGTTGAATGAAGATTCAACTTCTCCTTTGTTACCAGCTTTGTTAACATATCAGTAGGGTTTTCATCTGTATGGATCTTTTCTAGCTTCAACTCACCATCCTCTAATACCTGTCTAATGAAGTGGTACCTAAGCTGTATATGTTTAGTTCTTGAATGAAAGGCTGAATTCTTTGCCAAATGAATTACACTTTGACTATCACTGTACAATCTACAACTCTCTTTCTCCTTTCCTAACTCTTCCATGAATCGTGTCATCCATATCATCTCCTTACTAGCCTCTGTGACTGCAATGTATTCTGCCTCTGTAGTAGATAAGGCAACAACCTTCTGCAACTTTGAAATCTAGCTAACCACCATTCCACCAACAGTGAACACATATCCTATGGTGCTTCTTCTACCATCTAAGTCACCTATCATATCCTCATATACATATCCATGTAGAGAAGTGTTTGACCCTCCATAGCACAAATGCCTACTGCTGGTCCCTCTCAGATATCTAAGAATCCACTGAACTGCTTTCCAGTGTTCCTTTCTTGGATTGGCCATAAACTTACTAACAACTCCCACTGCTTGGGCAATATCAGGTCTAGTACATACCATTGCATACATTAAACTCCCAACTGCAGAAGCATATGGAACTCTACTCATGTACTCTACCTCATCATGTGATTTAGGACATTGTTCTTTGCTCAAGTTAAAGTGTCCAGCCATAGGTGTGCTTACCAGTTTTGCATCCTGCATATTGAACCTTTCCAACACCTTGTTCACATAATCCTCTTGAGACAAAATCAAACTATGATTTTTCCTATCTCTCTTAATACTCATGCCAAGGATTTTCTTTGTTTCTCCCAAATCCTTCATGGCAAATGTGTGAGTTAATTTTACCTTAAGCTCAATAATATCCTGCATGTGTGAACCTGTAACAAGCATATCATCTACATACAGCAACAAGATAATATATCTACCATTATCCAATCTCTTAAAATAAACACAATGGTCAGATTGACATCTAATGAAACCATGCTCAGTAATAAACCTATCAAACCTCAAATACCATTGTCTAGGAGCTTGCTTAAGACCATATAAGCTTTTCTTCAACCTGCACACAAGCTTCTCCTTACCTTTGACCTCAAAACCTTTCGGCTGATCCATATATATTTCTTCATCCAAATCTCCATGAAGAAACGCTGTCTTAACATCAAGCTGCTCAAGATGCAAATCCTCAATAGAAACTAAAGACAATAAAGTCTGAATAGAAGTCATTTTTACTATAGGAAAAAAAAATTCATCAAAATCAATACCTGGTTTCTGTGCAAATCCCTTTACTACCAACCTGGCCTTATGTCTCATTTGTCCATTCTCACCTTCCTTTAACCTATAAACCCATTTGTTTTTTAGTGCTCTCTTACTAGCTGACAACTCAACCAAATCCCACGTTTGGTTCTCTTTCAAGGAATCAATCTCGTCATTCATGCCAAGCTCCCACTATTTTTGGGTTTCTACCTGCATTGCTTCATCAAAACTCTTTGGTTCTCCACTATCAGTGAGCAATAAGTAGAATAATGAAGGGGAATATTGAATTGGAGGTTTACTTACCCTTTCTGACCTCCTCATGGGCATATGAGACTCATTCACTACTTTTTGTCCACCTAAATTCTCTGTCAGTGACCGATCTCGATCATCTCTAGGTTTGTACCTGATTGACGTCAGTTCCACTAGAACGACATTGGTTCCTGTCTGACCGACATTGGTCCCTGTCTAATCGATGTCGATTCCTTTATGACTGACATTGGTTCCTTCCTGATTGACATCAGTTTCTGTGTTTTCTTGACTGTCAAAATTCTTTCTCGTGAGCTCATTTTGGATCATCTTCTCGTCCAATTCAACATTGCCCTACTCAAAATTCTTCAGCTTCTTGAGCTAATCACTGTACATCACCTTCTCATTGAAAACAACATCATGGCTTCTAATAATTTTGTTAGTTCCTAGATTCCACAACTAGAATCCAAAATCTCCAGAGCCATAACCAATAAAAGTGCACCTCATAGACTTAGCATCCAACTTCTTTCTATTTTCTTTATCAATGTGCACAAGAGCTTCAGAACCAAAAACTCTACGAAATGAAAGATCTACCTTTTTACCTATCCAAGCCTCTTCTAGAATTCCACCATCCAGAGCAGTAGAGGGTCCTCTGTTAATCAGGTAAACTACAATATCTATAGCTTCTACCCAAAATTGTAAGGGCAAACTAGCATGCAACCTCATACTTCGTACACGCTCTAATATTAATTTATTCATCCTTTCAACAACTCCATTTTGCTGAGGTGTCCTTGGAACCATCCTTTCCCTATGTATTCCATTCATAGAACAATACTTGTTAAACTTATAGCTGTAGTACTCACCACCATTATCGGATCTAAGACACTTCAATCTCAAACCTATTTCATTCTCAACCAAAGATTTCCATTTCATAAATGTGTCAAAAACATTAGATTTCTTCCTTATGCAATAAACCCATACCTTTCTTGTAGCATCATCAATGAAAGAAATATAATACTATGATCCTCTAATAGAATCCACTTGAGCTGGTCCCCACACATCTGTGTGACCAAGCTCCAACTTGTGCTTCTTCTTTGTTGACCCAATTTTGAAAAATCTCACTCTCTTCTATTTCCTAAAAATACAATGCTCACAGAAATCTAGATCTATACTTTTCAAATCTGAAAGCTTACCTTTTGACTTAAGAACTTTCATTCCCTTCTCACTCATGTGGCCAAGCCTACAATGCCACAACTTTGCATCCACATCTAAAGTAGATAATACAAAAAGAGAATAATCAGTAATACAATTACATAAATAGAGAGTACCTACTCTCTTACCTCTAGCTAATACAAGTGCACCCTTGGTAACCTTCCAAGATTCAGCTGTGAGAGTTACTGTACAACCCTCATCCCCCAACTTTCCTGTAGAAATTAGATTCCTCTTCAGGATGGGTACATGCATGACATCTTTCAACACCCATGTGTTGCCATTCTATATTTTCAGCTGCACTTTTCCTTTGCCAACAATTTTACAAGGCTCATCATCTCCTAAATAAACTATTCCAAAATCTCCCTGGACATAATCATTGAAATATTCTCTATTTGGGGTAGCATGGAAAGAGGCACCAGAATCTAAAACCCAAGATTCTATTTTATTATCTAAAGAAAATATAAGAGCATCTTGTGCAACAATACCTGCAACCTTTGCTTCTTCTTTACCTTCATGCTGATTTTCTTCTTTAACCAGCAACCAACAATCTTTCTTTGCATGCCCTATCTTTCCACAATTCTAGCAGGTTATTTTTCTTCCATTTCTAGATTTGGATCTACCTCTCATCTTTGACTTGAACCTTGATCTCCCTTGCTTGTGCTTCTCTTTTTTCCTTCCCCTGATTTTAATACTTAAAGCATTTCCTGATGATTCCCCTATGCTTTTCCTACGAGTTTCCTCATTCAAGATTACACTAACAACATCATCTACTTTCAAGATATTTGTAGCAGATGCAGTATTACTAACTGCCATTACCAGGCTATGCCAACTTTCAAGTAAAGAGCATAAAATTAAGAGAGCCTTAATTTCATCATCAAAAACTATTTTGATTGAATTTAACTAATTTACTATTGCATGGAAATCATTTAGATGACTAGATATAGATCCACCTTCCTGCATTTGCAAATTAAATAATTGCTTCATAAGATATACCTTATTCAAAGCTGAGGGCTTTTCATATAAATTTGCTAAAGTATCCATTAACTCTACCGTTGTCTTTGCCTGTGACAAGTTAGAAATCATAGAAGATGCTAGGCTCAACCTTATGGATCCCAGAGCCTTTCTATCAAGAACATTCCATTCTTCATCTTGCATATTTGTGGGCTTGCTTGAAACCCCACCCAACGATAAGTATAGATCTTTCTGATACAAATAATCCTCTATTTGCATCCTCCATAATTGATAATTCTTTTCATTAAACTTCTCCATTCTTAGTTTACTTTCTTCTGCCATTGCTATACTCCCACTTAAACAGAAACCCCTGTGAGTGACCTATAATCAACACACACTAAACAGATCTAAAACCACCTGTTAGTGAACCCAAGATTTGATACCACTTGTCAGTTGGTATCACTTGGTGAACTTGGATCTGATACCACTTATCAGGATCTTAACAAGAACAATTGATTACTATTGTGCAAGTAACTAAACGTGGAATTAAACTAGAATAATAAGCAACTAGAAATTAGAATCAACAAAGAACATGATATACAAGAAACAATGAAAACTTGTATTAAACTCTTCTAAAAGAAAATACAATTGAAGAAATCTCTCTTTCTTCCACACCTCTCAGATGTACAGATCTCTTTCCCTCAAGAGTTCTCTCTATCAATTACAAACACAATTTAGCTACTTGAATTGTCTACCCTTTTTCTCTTACACACACAAGCTATGAAGATCTATCCTTATTATATAGAATTAGGGATCATGAGCTATGCATTCTCAACCATTAGATACACCTCCTAATCAAAGGTTCAAATCAGTCCTGCCAAAAATAGAAATGTAGACTTACAACTAACAATTAAACTAATCATGCAAACAATCTATTCATCCCATGAAAATAGACTTTTGGAACGCATAGGTGACCGACATCGGTCCCTATCAGTCTGCACATGACCGACATCAGGTGATCCATAACCGACGTTGGTAGCCTCTAGTCAATCCCTGACCAATGTCGGCAACTGTGTGAATACAACAACCTTGAATTTGCTCATTTGGTGAAGCTTTTAGCTCCACAAATCAACAATTTGTTAATTAGTTTAGAAATAGACAATGACCCTCTCATGCTAGATTGATAGCTACTCAATGCCTTTTTGAGAAATACTTATGTGAGGTCTGATAAAAAATGAGTGACGTGATCCTCTTTAGTCTTGAATGTGTCTTGTGAAATTACAAGTGTTCAAATTATGGGTGCATTACCTCATTTTACATGTTTTCATAGATTGTTGTTGATCTCTCTCCCTTTTCTAAGAAAGTGTTAAATTATGTTTAGTTTAGGTGATAGATATAGAAGGAAGTTGGCCTTATTTAGTGGTCTGACCTAATCTGAGGTGACCCAAAGCCTAGGGTCATTCCCATATTGGATTAAATTTATACACATTCCTCCACTTCTCTCTAGGAGAAATAAGATAAGGGTGCAATCTAAGACACCAACAGGTAGAAAGAAACTAATTTCTAAAATTATACTACCATAAAAAGATATGAATGGATCTCTCCACACATGTCTATGGTGGTTAAACTCAACTAGAGGTGGGATACACATTCCTTCACTTCTCTCTAGGAGAAATAATCTTGTATTATCCAGTCTTCTTGTATTGAGCCTAAATTGCTCACTTCAACTGGTGTTTGCTTTCCTGCCTATTTGTAGAAGGTTTGTTTAATTTGGGGTTTATCTTCCCAAATTTCCTTATGTGGCCACCTTGAAACCTTATTGCACCTTTTCATGCACTGCTCAAGGGCAGAACATACCTGATTATGGATTCAAGATTTTTTTCAACCACTTCACTCCATTCCCTTCAACTGGTGCCATATTATCTTTGGGGATAACCTAAGTCTGCCTCCTCATTTCACCTAAATTTGGCATGCTTTCAGAATAAAAATTTAATTTTGGCTCTATAAAGAACATAATTTAGTGATATTTTCTAATAACTCTATTGACTCTCTATTTTCTACTTATGAAAAAGCTACTATTGTTTCTAATGTTATTATGTAGATTCAAGTATAAACAAATAAAATGGCTATGGAACTTAATTACCTATGGTATCTCTTTTATTACTAGGGTGATGCACCTTACATCATTATTTTCATTCTACCTTCCCCTCTTCAAGATACCCTACCTCATGGTAGGGATGGTCCATCTAGGGGTGGCTCTTACTGCAGCCAACCTTGCCACAATTCTTGGACCTCTGGTGCCTCATAGTAGCATCACTCTCCCCTCTGATCTAATAGGGTGGTTAAGGTTCCCCCTAATGATCAACATGATAGTTGGGGCTCTATACCTTTTCTACCTCAGCATAGTCATCAATGGGTCTCCTCACCCTCAGTGGCCTAACCCCAAATGAGGTTGTAATCTAGAAGTTCACAAGATTGTGCCTTTCATACTTTTGATAAGAGTTTCTTGTGGCTTAATTTATCCATCTCTCCTTTGCATGATTTTGAAGAAATAGATAATCTTGACTAAGTGGATTTTGATGTTGGATGGGACCTAACGGATGATGGGAAAGATCTTATAGGCTTTGGTTGGGGTGGTCCTCTTGACAATAACCTACCTCAAGTTGGTTTATTTGTTGTTATTGTTTAATTTATTCTCTTTTTTTATGTATTAGAGATTTTTTTAGGTGTGGCCTAGTTTTTTCATTGCTTTTGTGGCATTGGGCCTTTTATTTCTTAGGTATTTCCTAGTTTGACTTTGATGGCATTCCCTCTACTACCTTTTTTATAAATAGTCTTGTACATGTTTTATTTATAATAAAATTATAAGCTCTATTTTATCAAAAAAAATTGCATTAGTTATTGATCAGAATATCTATAGTGGTAATATTTCTTGAGGGATGGATGTTTTATTTTGAACATGTCGTACAATATTTAGATTTACATCAGAGTAATCTAGTATACATTCTACCTTTGGATCGATTTACACTAGCATTTTCATTGATGGCTTTTCATCACAAAAGCTTGTGTTGGACAAGCTTCCATTCATTATTATTTTGTAGTTCAACACATTTTTTACATTGGAAAAAGTATGCATTACCACATTAATATCAAGATCTGCATTATTTTCATCATTTAACTCAAGTATATTTTCAACATTGACATTGACATGCATCAAGTTAAGCTTTAATCCATTTCACATCTGAATTACACTCACCACATCATAGATTTCATTGAAAAAATTTGGCATTAATTTTCAGCTCAAGTAGCATTTTTCATACCTCAATTGTATTCTCGATGAGCTTCATCCACATCTCCTCCTTACATTGCCTTGGATATTCAACCAACTATCCACCAATGGTATTTGAATCCATAGGTTTTTATGTTTTTTTAGTCATTGTTGTTTCTTTTTCTATTTTTATTTATTTATTTAAAGTTGGTGGAATTTTTTTAATAGGTCGTAAATATTTTATAAATTGTATTTTTTTTAAACAAAATTTTATAATCCTTAATTATATATGTTTTTATTATAGTGGAAAAAATATATTTTATAAAATCAAAGGGAGGCCATTTTTTTCAAAATTTTTAAATAGATGTATTATCGATCAAAACTAACATCTAAGGCATTTTTCACTGTAGGGAGAAATTAAGAAAATTAAACATAATGCTAAACTAATTGAGCCAAATATGTTGAGTAAGTAACATCTAAAACTATCAGAGGATAGATGCAATGGAATATGGATGCATGCCATAGGATAATAAGGCCAACCATCATATTAAAATTCCTAAATGTGGATCCTCTCCCTATGTAATCACTAGGGGAGGAGGAACAAGACACTGATGGGTTCCTCTCTCAATGTCTTGTTCCTCCTCTCACCAACATCATTTTTCTGAGGGGTTTAAGGTAATGTAAATAATGTTGAATGCCATGCTTAATAAAAAAAGTGTTGAAATCACTTTGTCATAAACTCCCCATATTATCTCAATGTATATTATTTATATGAAGTTATTAGTACTTGTCAAAAAATGCCTCGAAGACCTTAAAATTATCAAAGGTCTAACTCTTATACTTTAGAAATTACACTCATGTGCTATATGATAGCTCATCTATAAAATTTAGTAAACACTTGGCCCCTAAAAAATGAGTTAGAAATGACACAAAGTGGTGTACGGACTTAATTCAACAAAATGAAACTAACAAACCAATATGACAGTCCTATCTAAGCATTACTTATTTGATGGTAACAACAAAATCTATTACAAAAAAAAATACATAGAAGACACAAATAAAACACTTTATACCCTTTTTCTTATCCATTTAAACTTAATTTGAAGCTTTGAAGTCATAAAAAAAAGGTTAGATTAAGCTGCAAGACTCTACTTGCTATGTTGATGGGTTCATAGGCTTGTAGCCCTGCTGGGCCTAATTTTTGGCTTTATCTTTCAAAAAACACCTACTATCCAAAACATATAAATTTTTCCAGATACCCATTTGGAAGTTACATAACATATGTCAAGACTAGGTATAGTTTTTTTGTACGGAATGGTACTTTTGACCCCTATAGCAGATCTAATTAGGCCTCTTAGCAACTTTGTTTTGGTGTTTGGGAGAGTTTGGGGTTGAATTAGATCATGAAAATTTCAAGAGATTTTCCATATGACATCATAAAACTAATACAATCACAAAACACCTTTTATTTAACACAAAACTATCTTAAAATCTTGTTGTTATACTCAGATACTCAGAATTGTAGGAAAATAGGGTTAAAACACAAGTATACAATAAAACTCACTTTCCCATATAGTACGGCCATGAATTTTTTTAAAGAAGATAAAAATGATAAACCCACAAAAACTACAAATTTTGGGAATTTTATACTATACGGTTCATGAGATCAGCAAGGATCTAGTTAGGGTCTAGTTTACACCAAATTTGAGCTACAGGGAGCATCCTAGGGAGTTAATAGCCCAAATAAATTTTATTTGTCTTGTATTAACCTCCTATATAATCTTGAGTAGTCACAAAGAAGATAATACCCTCTTAAGTACTAACTGCAAACTTCTTCCTTGTTGCCCTGTCTGGTCTACATACATAGTCTTGAGGAAAGATTGAACAAAAAAAAAAGAAATGAATCCAAAAAAAAACTCCCAATTCATTAATTCACTAATAATATATACATATACACCTGTTCCACACAAAAATCTCCCATATGAACCATATTTTCTCAACTTAAATACTCAAATCCTATACTAGGGTTCACATAACAACCTCCCAAAATGGGGTAAAACGACTTTTCTAACATAAGAAGACTCAAATCACTTAATATCTCACCCAACAGACTTGAAATCATCTGAGGATAAGATATTGGGTTTTATTTGACCAATATTTACATATATTTGGCATTTTGCTCACATATAGGTCTTATTTCATGCTTAAAGGATACTTAGACAAATTTGAAACTTTGAAAACCTAAAAAATGGAGGGAAACTAACTTAGCACACCTAGACATGCTAAAACTCAACCAAGAACATGACAAACACATTCCTAGCATGAATATGCTCTTGCATCACAAAGTCACTATGCACCATCTCAAGATGAGTTTTAGCTCACTTACCAGTTCCTTTTGGAAAATGATCTTGATGTTGTTTTTATAAAATCATAGCCTTGACAAATACCATCAATACTAGACACCTTAGGAAAACCAAGCACCAAATTTTATAAACTCAACTGCTATAAATAATTATAGCTCAAGTGTCCATAACATTCATGCCATAGCTCATTCAAATAATCAACATGAGAAATAATCGATGATCCTATAGAAGACTCAAAACCATAAAAAAAAATACAAGTATGAACCATGATCAACAATAATTGAAGAAATCATTGCCTTTAGATTTTACAACTCTTTGATCACATCATGAGAAGAAAAATCTGTAGTCTTCCCAATCCTAGACTAACAAATTTGGGAGATAGAAATAAAATTTTGAAAAATCATAGGAACTAAGAGAACCTTTTTTATGCATCCACCCTATTGTAGGGACTAAATTTGAATTATATAACACCTCAACCTTGTATACTTGGCAAGTATTTTTCATGGTTGTATCCTTCAGTTTGAAGACCTTCTTACTACTAAAAGGCTTGCATTCTCTATCTCTTGTACCTATTACTTATCTCTTAGTCTAACCATATGTTACTCTAATGACTAGGCCTTCTATTCTATTAAAAATTATATTAACCTACTTATTATCATCCTCTACAATTATTATACCTATACCTATTTTTCATCTTCTTAGACACTTGTGTCCTAGCCAAACTAAGTGTCTAGTGCCCTAAAGTCATCAAATTTACAAATGAAATGCATCCTAAAGGTTGTCCTAAGTTTTTTAATGTGAGATATTTCTAAAAGGGATTGACATATATATAATATCAACCCTCATTCATTCCTCACCTAGCACATACCTAATGGTTCACATGGCAACTTACTAAAAAGCATTCAATCAAATATTCAAGTGAACAAAGCCTCCTTATTCTCTCATATTTCAATATCAGTCCTAGGTACAAGCTATATATAGGTCTAAAGTAATAAATGAACACACCATGATCTATATTTTTTAAGTTATAAGTTAGGTCACTCTGTGTACTTATCACACATTACATCTCAATACACACACCAGCCAACATGTAGGGGAGAACTATATAAGTCTGAGGCACTTTCAGAGTGTTAGATATGTAGGCAATGCCTATTGACATAGGGATAATTGGGACAACTCAAAACTATGTGCCCACTAACCCATTTGTCCCATAGTCACTCTACGGATGAAAAGTTAGAGTTTGATCATTTGATAAAGAGTGACAACCTATGCACATGATCCAAATATATCAAAAGAAAGGTGATAGAGAACTTGAAAGGCTCCAAGTGGTTACACTCAAATCTATTCAATATTTTATACTAGATAGTTGTGTCCAAGTTAGACAATAACATTGATGAAACTATCTAAATTTAATGCAAGCATTTGAGACCATAGAATGTAATTTTCTATAATCTAGTGATTGATCCATAATCTAGATCTAGTCTACTTCCAACCTATTTTATATTAGATCTACATGTGCATAGTAAACTAGTTAATTACTCTTATTTATTATTTATTACAATATTAATAAATAGTTGTAATTTTTATTTTTATCATATCTCAATATTATAAATTTAAGATATTGTTTATCTAAGTTTGATAATTAATTGGCCTATTATAGATCTGTTTAACACCCTTATGCTTATTGATTTATATATTCTTAATCATATACTATATTGACCCATCTTAATTTATGGTTAAACATTTGGTCAACCCAACCTCTATCTTTTCATGTACAATCCTAAATTTTGCTTAGGGTCTCTTATTTTTATGATTGTTGTAATCTATTTCAAATTCTATCATTTATAAGTAATGGAAAATGTTAATCAAAAAACTCATTTTAAAATGGAAGATGAAAAAGCATTAGTTACTCATATTAATAACAAAAAGGGCTTACTTTATACATTTTAATATGTTACAAGGGATGAAATCGGTAAGCATGTTAAGGCTAAGGTTTTCTCACCTAGTGATGGTGAATCCTTAGGTGACACTATAACTGATTCTAAACCAATAACCCTCCCCTTGAGTACATCACCTATTCATACTTATAATGGGGGCATAGGACATGTGTTCAACCTTTTTTCCCCAAAACAAATCCTACTATTACAACATCTCACATGGGAAACATTAATAATATAACCTGATTACCAGTTTCAATGTATATATCTGCTCAAACTATAAATAAACCTCATTTGGTAGCTTCACAAATTTCTAACCTTAAATACCTAGAGGTGCAAGATCTTATCCAAACTATAAAACTTTTGAAAACTAAGGTTACAAATATTGAACAAAATTTTATGAAATCACCTTATGCTATTGATTCATAAGAGGTATTGCATAACCCTCTTTCAATATATATATCTTTTCACACCTTGAAAACTAGTATTGTTTCACCTAAATTCATAGTTTATGATGGTAAGGGTGATCATGAATAACATCTTCAATATTTGTATGCAGCATGCTTTGATTATGCCTCCAATGATAAAATTTTGACTAAACTATTTCCAAGGAACATCAAAGACTATGCTCTAATTTGGTTCTATGATTTACCAATCTAATTAGTAAATGCATTCAAACCTATTACAAATCAATTTTTGGCACACTTCTCTATCAATGTTAATGAAAAGGTTTCATGTGCCTAAATTGAAAAAATAAAACAAGGAACTAATTAACCTATCAATGAATATGTCTTAAGGTACAAGATAATATTGGATAAAATGACTAATCCAATGGCATATAAAGAGATTCAAAACATATTCAAACAAAGTTTGCTTGCCAGATTACATAAGTCTATTATTTTCAAAAAATTTAAATCTTTCAAATACTTATGCCATATTATTCATGATCTAAAATGAAACTTATCTCATTTAAGAAACTTAAGTATGTAGCAAACACACCGACTACATCAAATCCTAAGTTAACTATCAAACTAAGTTATAAGGTAAATCCCATATAGCCTACAAAAGAAACACCTACCTTAGTGATTATGGTGTCACAACCACCTAATCATATTGTCTTATCCAATATGCTAAGGAGATAATTTACACACTTACCTAAGTCTCTAGGTTCATTAATTATGAAGCTTATTGAGTCTCACCTCATATCTCTCCCTCATCTCGTAGAGGTTGATATCAGTTGACCTCTACATAAAGGATATGATGCCAATGCTTTTTTTAACTATCACCAAGGCCTAATTAATTATACAAGCTAGTGTTTTACCTTGAATTATAAGATTTAGGACCTTATGAATGACCAAAAGATTCAATTTGATGCTCCTCTAAAGGAATCAGGGTCACGACTTGGTGATCACCAGAATTAAAAGATGTTTAACAATCATTTACAAGATTATTCTAATAAGGAACCAAAAATGCAAATTACATATAATACACATCCTCCTCCATCATAGTATGGGCACCCATTATATGGTATTATTGGTACTTATACATGGCATAAACTTTGCATGGTTTAGATACTTTATATTACTTTTGATGACAATGAGATTGTGGATGATGACTCTAATATTCATTCATTATTCATTTGGGCATACCTTGATCAGAAGCATATAAAAAATGTTATGATTTTTAATGGTGATTGTGAAAAATTTTACACCATGACATTACTTACATACTTGGGTTATACACATAATTATTTGCATCCTTTGACTAAATCAATAGAGCATTTGATGGGACATTATAGTATATTCTTGGTGAGATTGACTTACTTTTACGAGTTTGCATAACACATGTGGTCATTAACTTTTTTGTTATCCCTTACACATGTATTTTTAATATTTTATTAGGAAGACCCTTGAAACATACACTACACATAATAATTTTCATAATACATGGGTGTGTTAAATACATTCATGCCAGCAGGGTAATTACAGTTTCTAGAATTCCATATAAACATTCACTTGAAAAAAAGTTTATACTGAGTTAGTTAATTATAAATCCTACTAAGGTTAATCCTATATAATATAATAATCAATAGTAAATCCCCATTCATAGGCAGCCAGTACTTGAGATACCCTTTCATCATATACACAGTGGATTCTATGGAATCTTTATCTACTTTGCACCATATTATGATATCTAAAGCACATAAATATGTTCCTATTAATTATATTTTAAAAAAACAATAGAACATTTAATGATGGGTTCCATGAAATCCTACTCCTATTATCCATTCATGACCACAAAGTCTTACTATGCATACATAGAACATTACAGATCCTACAATGCCAGATATTACACCCATACATTCTCTTTGGCAGTACCACCAGATCCTTATACTAGGTTCCTATTGGGAAGATGCCTATGAGCATCATTTGGATGAGATCATATGATAGCCTTTTATTTTAAAATATACCAAAAAAAATTAAAATTTTTAAACATCCAAAAAAAAATAGCTTTTACATGTTCAATTAGCTCCTTGGCATCAAAGTTATTAGTTTCATGTTATGGGTAGAATAACATCTATTTATATATACCCATGTGTTTTTCTCATATTTTGATGTGATACAAGTATACCCAAGTACATGATATATACACTTTTATATGTTGTGTCTTCCCTTTACTCATGTCATTTGGACATTGGGGGAATCCACTTTTTTTATCACGATACACTTAGGTTATATCATTTTCCATTATCATGTTTGAGTAAATATACTTACACATGCCTTTATCATGCTTATATAATTCATAATGTACTTGATATGTGGTGTGATTAACATGTTTTTCAAACACACATATCTAAGTACAAACATGATGTGTTTATTTTATTTGTTTGTGTTATATGCTTTACATTTATGCACTTCTTTGAGTGTCTTATCTTGCATTACACACACACACACACACACACACACACACACACACACACACACACACACACACACACACACACACACACACACACACACACACACACACACACGTGTGTGTGTGTGTGTGTGTGTGTGTGTGTGTGTGTGTGTAATGCAAGATAAGACACTCAAAGAAGTGCATAAATGTAAAGCATATAACACAAACAAATAAAATAAACACATCATGTTTGTACTTAGATATGTGTGTTTGAAAAACATGACGTGTGTGTGTGTGTGTGTGTGTGTGTGTGTGTAATGCAAGATAAGACACTCAAAGAAGTGCATAAATGTAAAGCATATAACACAAACAAATAAAATAAACACATCATGTTTGTACTTAGATATGTGTGTTTGAAAAACATGTTAATCACACCACATATCAAGTACTATATATATACACACACACACACACACATACATATATATATATATATATATATATATATATATATACACACACACACACACATACATACATACATACATATATACACACACACACACACACACACACACACACACACACACACACACACACACACACACACACACACACACACACACACACACACACACACACATTTGTACATTTGAATATGAGTCTTTTATTATGTCCCATACACCTATGTTTTCCTATTGTGACATTTGCATATGTCATTGTTTACCGAATGTGGACATTTGAACATGTCTTTCTTTGCCTTGTGGTTATTTGACTAAGTCATGTCCCTTTAATTATGAGACATTTGAACATGCCAATTTTTTGAGGTCTCCTTTAACCATTGAATTTTGATTTGTTTTTTAGTGATCTTATGTATTTGTTTAATTGTTTGTTGGGATTGTCCTTTTACTATCTATATGTTTCATGATTCACACATGCATCTTAGGTCTTGATTTGATCACATATTATGTACCTCATTACTACATCTACTAGACATGATATTCATATATGTTACATGATATATGCATAGAATATACAGTTATCTTATCCTTTTGAGGTAAGGTAAATACCATTTTATACTTTCCCTCAGCTCAAAAGTGAGGCACATTAGTGGGGGCATGTTATAAAGGCATGGTTTTCACACTTTTAGATTTCAGTGGGGACATGTCAAAAAGGCACAACTTCCACACTTATTTAGTACTTAGTATTTTCAAATTACAATCGGAGCATGTTATGGAAGTATTTTCTCCACACTTATACTAGTTCTTAGTTTCAAATTATAGTGGGGGCATGTCATGGGAACATGTATTCCATACTTAAAAAATTTACAAATTGGTGAAATTATCAAAAACTATATGATTTAGATACACACTTATTGCAACATTATATACTTTGATACCATTTTTATACCTTGGTTTCAACTTGAGACATATATGGGGTGCATATTCCAAGAAAAATATCACCTTAAATTATAAAATCAAATCATATTTTTGGATTTCAAATATTTTTACAGACTTTAGCTTACACTAGGATGGAATTTTAAGGACTGTTATTGAGCCAATATAGTATAGTTTTTGGTTCACTTTTGTGTCAACGTTGAGGTGATTACGTCACTCAATATTAACAAGTTTATAGGTTGGAGTGATCAAATAATCCACCCATACCAGATTTGTAGTGTGAGTTGACTTGGATCTCTCATGCTCACCAGGTTATAATTATGATTAGTTTGCATAAGTTGAGCTAATATCAGCTATTTGGTAAAAACACACCTTTTATTCAAGGTTGGAAGCAAGATACCCCCCAATTTTTATATATGTTTGCACTTCTAGGTTTTACATTTATCTTAATCTTAGCTCCAAATATTCACAATAAAGCATCAATTCAAATCAAATTGCCAAAAGATAATATACATCAATACATAGGTGTACTCCTAACCTTGATATCTTTACTTTCAATATTTTTAAATTATTTTAATTCTAAATTATATGAACTGATTATATATTGTAACATGCTCTTAGTTATAAGTCAGTCACCAAAAAAGCACTAAGTGGACTCACACAAAGACACACCTAGGTACACATTATTTTTTCTTTAATCTAGAAATTTCATTACTAGATTAAAGGGGGGAATGTAGAAACTAAATCTAAATTATATAGCACCACAATATTGTCTACTTGGCAAGTACTTCTCATGGATGTACCCTTCAATTCTAAGACCTTCCTTCTATTGAAAGGCTCACATCCACTCTCATATGCCTATTTCTTATCTTTTAGTCCAACCATATGCTATTCTAATAACCAGGCTTTTTGTACTACTTAAAATGCTATTAACTTTCTTATTATCATCCTCTATAAATTTTTGACCTATACCTATTTTATAGCTTCCTAGACATTTACGTCCTAGTAGGAAATTTATGTTGATATTAATGTCTTGCATAAAACTAAGTGTCTAATGCCCTAAATTCATCAAATTTACAAATGAAATATATCCTAAAGGTCATCCTAAGTGATTTAATATGATATATTTCTAAAAGAGATTGACACACACAAGATCAACCCTCATTCATTACTCTTATATAGATATTATAAAAGGGATATATATATATATATATATATATATATATATATATATATATATATATATATATATATATATATATATATATAATGAGGGTTGACCTTGTGTGTTTGTGTGTGTCTCATTCATTACTCATATATAGATATTTATAAAAGGGATATATATATCCCTTTTATAAATATCTATATATGAGTAATGAATGAGGGTTGATCTTGTGCATATGTGTATCAATATTTTTTAGAAATATCTCATATTAAAGCACTTAGGATGACATTTAAGATACGTTTCATTTGTAAATTTGATGACTTTAGGGCATTGGACACTTAGTTTTATGCAAGACATTATCATCAATATAGACATCCAACTAGGATGTAAATTATACATACATACAGACAGACAATATCAACGCTCATTAATTACTCACCTAGCATAAACCTAATAACTTACAAAGAAACTTACCAAAAAACACTTGATCAAGCACTCAAATGAGTAAAGCTTCCCAATTCTCTGTTATTTCAATATCAATCATAACAATAACCCATCTACAAGTCTGAATTACTAAAGGAACATCCCATGAGCCATATTTTCTATTTAAAAGGTAGGTTATTCAATTTACTTGCGTATCACACATTGCATCTTGATACACACACAAAGCAACACATAAGATAAAACTACATAACTCTAACGCCCTCTTTAGAGTATTGGCTATGTAGGCAATGCCCATTAATATAGGGGTCCTTGGGGTAGCTCAACATTGTGTGCCCATTAACCCATTTTTTCTATAGTCGCTCTAAGGGTAAAAAAATAGGGTTTAATCATTTAACAAAGAATGATAACCTATGTGCATGATCTAAATACATCAAAACAAAGGTGATAGATAACCCAAAAGGATCCAAGTGGAAACACTCAAATCTAATTCATATTCTATACTAGACACTTGCATCTAAGTTAGACACTAGCATCAACACAACCATTTATATCTAATGCAAGTGTCTAAGGCCACATAATGTAATTTTCTATAATATGGTGGTTGATCAAGAATTTAAATCTAGTCTACTTCCAGTCTATTTCATATCATATATACATGCACATAGTAAACCAACTAAGTATTCTTGTTTTTAATTTATTAAAATATGAATCAATAGTTGTGCCTTCTATTTTTAGCATATCTTAGTATTATAAATTTAATATATTTTTTTAATCTTAGTTTGCAAATTAATTGGCCTGATATAAATCTATTTATCACCCTTATGATTATTCATTTCTATATTCTTAACCCTCTACTATATTGACCAATCTCAATTTAGGGTTAAACACCTACAACTCAACTATGTTTAAATCAAAAACATATATCTTTGAATAATCCAAAAATAGAATTTATGAAGTGTTATTAGAAGTATGATAAGTGAGAAGCTTGTGTGAATGTGTTATATGATGATAAACACCTTAATCAAATATCCATCTGAAAGTGTAATCAATGCATGAGCTAAAATTTATTTCCCTTTTCAATAGGAATAATAAGAAGGAAAATGGGAAGAGATGGTAATATTGTGTTATTTATTTGTTTCTTCCAATGCTTCCATTCTTTTCAAAAACCTAGAATTAGGATGAATTTTCTTGCCATAAAAAATACAAGTCCCACTAAACTTCTTCTTATACATAGAGGGAGACTCATTTGATTTATAAGAAGGATTAATGGACTTATAAATAGACATTGATGAATATTTATTAGATTATGTCTTATTATTAATCTTAGACTTTGACTTTGGCTTACTTTTATCTTTGTGTGAATTAACTACTAATTCTCTCAAATCAGGGATAACACCAAGTTGAACAAGCCTAGATTATTTCCTAATGAGGCATTCACAAGACATCTCAAAAAAAGGATCATCCTAAGGCATTCATGGAGGGATATAAGGTAGAGGGAAATATTTTAAGTGGGCCTTTTGACCTAGATAAAATTATGAAAATACACTTTGTGTCTTTTTTTTTACCACAGAGTTTCCATTATGAGAGTATGGACATGCATTTGGTAAGAAAGTATTAAATAAAAGGAAACCAAGTAATAATAAGGATGTAAACACCCAAATTTTACATAATCTCATCTAAAACATACATTTTACATAACCTTTCTCATTTAAACTATTATTGACAAATGAACGGCTTATCATCATGCCATGTATTACGTCTTAAGCCTCACTCTTGTTGTTGTTTGCACAACACACCCTAACTCCTTTAGAATAATGGTAAATCTATTTTTTATTATTATTTTTTATATGATCTCACTTGCACTCATGACTCAGTTGGTCTTATCTCTCTCGAGTTCCTCTAGTGGGTCATCTCGGTTTACATACCAAACTGGTTCTTGAGAACTACTCCATTATAAATACCAAGCTCATGCAAGAAAGTTTCATAGAAAGCACATGTTTTAATTTTTTTTTGATAGCTTAGTTTTCATGTTGAGAATATTTCTAAAATCCCTAATTAGGTCTATTGTAGACTGTATTGAATTTTCATTTTTTAAGACCTAATTAGCCTTCCAAATCTTGATTAGGTCTTCAAGGTTCATTTTCAGAGTTTTTTCTTGTTAATCAACCTTATAGGCTCAATTAGGTCTTGCCATACATCAACTTGGAACTAACATATAGATGCCAAGGAGCTAATAGAATATGTTTATGCTGGAAATATTTTCAAAGTTTTTGAATTTTTATTTTATTTTTTTGGTGTTTTTGGAATATTTGAAGCTTTTCAACCTTAAGTTGGATCTTTGACATTATTTGCATTATTGATTGAATAAGTTGAAAAGGTAAATATCATGTTCATACTCATGCTTTACATGTGTAGTATAATAAATAATTTTATCATTTGGAATATGGATCAATTTTCCTACATGAGAAAAAGAAATACCTTACTGATTTGGATCAATTTTTACTTCCATTTGGTATAACCAAAGAGTTCCAAGTGTAAATGAATATGGAAATGTGGTAAAAATAACCCAAACCCATGTTTGAATTACTTTAGGACCAAAATAAATTAGTATTATTATGTTTCCCAAGAAGTCTTTCTAAGTAACCTTTCCCTACACATCTTGTAGATCAAAACCAGGCTACTGAAAGTGCCTTATATGGCAAGTAGTTTTTATGTGTAGGATCAATATGGTTATGCTAAAAATAATCACCACCCATGAATAAGGTGATTGACAAAGCTTGTATGTCTAGCTGTAGTTTAATTGTTTTACTTTGAATCTCTTGATGTGCAGTGTGTACATGTTGAATTCTGAATTATTTTTTGAATGATCATGTAAATAATTACTAAATGTTTCTTATTTTTTTATCATGAGGTTGTGAACCTAATTCCTTAGGAGGATCATCAAATGTAATATTTTGGTCATCAATAAGGTCTTATATATTATGTTTCAAGGTAAAGCATTTATTCATAAAAAGACATGGTCCCTGATGATAATTATGATAAGCATTCACATCATATCCTTTAGGTAGAGACCAACTCATATAAACATATATATGATGAGGGATAGATATAAGCTGACACTCTATTAACCATAGGATTGATGTAGCTAGAGACTTAGGTAAACATGAGAATTGTCTCCTTGGTTCCTTAGATAAAAATAATTGGTTAGGTTATCATACTAGTGTATCAATGAATATTTTATTATTTGTATAAGAGATGGATTGAGATATATCTTACTCATTTTTTTCATACCCTTTTCCTTTTTACTCATATTCATAAGATTGCAATGTAGGATTTTTTTTTTTAGACCATTACATAATGTTTGAAGGGATTAAGATCCACTAGACATTGGTAAATGAATCCCTGGTGATTAAATTTTAAGTATGTGTGCAAAGCATATGGACCCACATATTTATCATGTATCCAAGGCCATTTGGAGAGAATGTTATAGTTTTAATTATTTGGCATTACTTGGCATAAAGTGGGTAATGTATGGGGACCCATAATAATATTCAATCTTACTTGCCCCAATACTCATCATGAAGTATTACCAAATCTAAAGGTGTAATGTCAATTAAGGGGAGGAAAGATATGTTACAAATTTTGAGCCTTGAACTATTGTATAAAATAACTCATTTTACTATTTTATTATAAACACACACCTAGATGTAGAGTGGCAAACATGTATTTATCAAAGGTTAGGATTGTGGATCCTCTTTTTCAAATGATATATTATGTTTGGTATATTTTATGGAATTTAACATGAGGCACACATGTGATGACTATATATTTTGTGGTAAGGTTGTCATCTTTAATGTTCTAAAAAAAATAACCTTATAAAGTGGTGACTTGTCTAACAAGTTTAAAATCGAAATAACATCATTATATGTCTTTAAAATTGATGGAATATGCTCATGTTGGTTTTCTTGATTATGAGAAGGAAGTTGTGTTGTCGAAGATAAGTCTTGATAAATGATATTATTTGAGGACACCTTTTTATAACTAAAGGTAATAGTGTTTGTGTTGTATATTAGATTTTGCATAATATTTGTGAAAGCAACTAATGTTATGTCACTTGGTACTTGGGTATCATGTAATTCCTTGTATAGGACATCTTTATAGATAGTGGAGTGTTTTAGAATCTCAAAAAATGGAATTTTAAGATATATATTGCCTCATTTATTAATAAGGACACCTTTTATGATGTTAGGTTTAGAAGGAACTTGTTCTAGTGTATTACAAAAATATTTTTGAAGAGAGATCAAGTGTTGATTCTACTTTAAAACCCTCTCATGATGTCTATGAATTTACTTAAAATTTTTGACAAGGGAAGTGATGTATAAAACCATAAAAATTATAAATAATTAGAACCCAAAATGGTTGATAAATGCATCCATGTTGCACATATTTTATAGTAATCTAGGATACACAACAACAAAATCAAAAAATCCTAATTGACCTAGGTTTTTGAGTTCAAAGATAGAGTTCACCAAATTTTTAACCCCAAAAATCAAGATTGGGTTATCTAAGGTTAAAGGGGATAGAGATATCCTAGGATACAAGGGTGATAAACCATCTCTATAATAAGCCAATTAAATGCTAAACTCATATATAACATATACTAAATTCATTAAACTAAGATAGGCTAAAAATAGTAAGTAAAATTATAATAGATATGGAAATGAAAAATAAGTAATATATTTAGTTGGTTATGATGTTAACATAGTTTTGGATCTGGAATAAGTAAGAAGCAGACTAGAAGAAGATTCTGGAACAATTGCCAAATTCTAGATTGAGTGTCTTTAGAGTCATAAACACTAGCATCAACCTTGGATAATTATGTCACTGCTACTATTTAAATTGAATGCAAGTGTCCTATATATAATAATTAATGGAAAAGGATACAACCACCTAGATGATTCTAGGTTTATCTTTGCCTTCGCTTTAGTGTATTCAGATCTAGGTCATGGATTATCGCTCCTCATGAAATTATAAAACCCTAGTTCTTAATCTTCATAGTGACCTTGGAAAAATTAGTTAGTGAGCACATGATGTCAATATGACCTTATAGACCCCTCTATCAATGAGTGCTACCTACATAACGAATACTATAAAGATGGCCTCAAACTAATGTAGGTCTCCCCTACTTGTTAGATTGTGTGTGAATCATGTAATGTGTGGAAATTAACTACAAAAATGGCATAGCTTGTAACTATGTAAATTAGGATCTTAGGATACTCATTTAGTAATTCATACCAGTAGATGTGTAGTCCCTATAACTAATATGGAAATAGGAATAAATAGGGAAGTTTTTCTCAATTGAATGTTCTTTGAATGCTCTTTGGTATGTGTTGACCAAATTTGACTTTTAGTCAAATTGGGTCAACCCCTACATTTTTAAACTTTTATAAGGTTTCCATATGTCTTATAGGGTCTTGTTTTGTCCTATACACCTTACCTATCCCTACTCTAACCTTGGTCAAAGTTTATCTTCCTTGTGCTTGTCTAGTCAACCAAAGTCAACTTTGGTCGACCCTAGTAAAACATGTTCAAAGGCTTAAATTGTCTTAAAAATATTATAATATGGTCATTTATATGTTTTAAGGTGTTTATAAGTCATAAAATTAATCCTTTACCATGTCTCATATGCAAAAATGCATTTTTAGTCATATTTTAGCTTATTAAATGACTTGTACAAACTTTCAAAAGAAGAATATTTCTCACAAATGTGAATTTAAACATGAAAGAGGTCAGGAGATGTCAATAAATGGTTAGATTCAGTTTAAAATTCATTTTCATGTATAAAGAGGTAGTTTCTCCTTGAAAATAGGCCATTAATGGCACTTGTATGGACTTGGGAAGCTCACCTTATACTGCTATGTACCTAGGGATATGATATATTGAGGTATATGGGTTGATGGAGATGCCGACATGTGGCACACATCCCCGTAGTTATATGGGTACAATATATTAGGATAATAGAGTAACTTGTGGAAGTAATACGTTGGGTAATGGTCAGCCCACATTGGATTAGGAGGTTACCCATCCATGGGTTAGATAGATGTATATATATAGGAGATGATTATCATGGGAAGGATATCAATCAAGTAAGCATTGAGTCTTCTATTGTAAGAGGATATTGGAGGTTGTCCCCTCGAAGAGACATTGTGGAGTTATTCCTTCCTAAAGGAGTATTTTATGGTGTTTCCCTACCTTAAGGGTAATTATTCATATATTGATAATAAAGATCATTACAAGTGGTATCAGAGCTTCGATTTGGGCAATGTGTGGAGTGAAACCATAATTTCCCTATATTTCAGAATATATAGTGAAATTATGGTTTCACTCCACACATTGCCCAAATCAAAGCTCTGATACCACTTGTAATGATCTTTATTATCAGTATATGAATAATTACCCTTAAGGTAGGGAAACACCATAAAATACTCCTTTAGGAAGGAATAACTCCACAATGTCTCTTCGAGGGGACAACCTCCAATATCCTCTTACAATAGAAGACTCAATGCTTACTTGATTGATATCCTTCCCATGATAATCATCTCCTATATATATACATCTATCTAACTCATGGATGGGTAACCTCCTAATTCAATGTAGGCCGACCATTACCCAATGTATTACTTCCACAAGTTACTCTATTATCCTAATATATTGTACCCATATAACTAAGGGGATGTGTGCCACATGTCGGCATCTCCATCAACCCATATACCTCAATATATCATATCCCTAGGTGCATAGCATTCCTTCCCTCCTTGACATGTTTCGTCCCCGAAACATAAGAAGAAACCAAATAATGAGTGTGATTCAAATCATTACACACTTGTCTCCAATCTCGATCATCTAGCCATCCATATGTGATCCTTGCAGGTAATAGCTCTCCAAGCTGGTGTCTAAAATTGATTGTGCTCCTTTGATTTCGTTGATGATCATAATTATACTACTTTGGTGTCCAAGCATAATTATTCCTCTTTTTATTCCATGTTGCATATTCTGCTGCGCTACTCTGATTCCAACCATGACCATAGTAGGTATTCTTCCATGCATAGTCATAGTGATTCCCCCATTCGTTCCATGTGCCATAGTATTTTTTATTTGGATTCCATGCATATCCATAATGATTGGAAATTTTATTTCCTGTATAGACAAAATGATTATTATTATGACACTTTCTCACATGGTTCCATGATTGTTTCCTCTCATGATGATGTGGGTGTCTATATACCTCAACCTTCTCTAATACTTTGAACTTATCCACCTTTGCTTCTACCTCTTCCACCTTTTCCTTTTTTATCTCTTGAGTAGATGAAGTGCTCATTTGTAGTGTGTTTTTATCGATATCATCTGAATCTTCAACATGTTCTTCATCACCTATTTCCATCTCATCCTCACGATCTACCTGGATTGTTATTGGTGCCTTTTTCACTATAATATTTTGTAAAGTGATCTTCTTTTTCTTATACCAAAACTTCATAAACTTTTTCTGAATATTAATATTCATTGTTCCCAAAGTCTCTAACCATGGATATCTAAGAACTATATCCATATCATCCATATCCAAAGCATAAATATCTGAATGCAAAACATATTTTTCCATAATGAGCTTCAGATCTTCAAACATTGAAATATTCTTACCATCTACTTGAACCTCTTTGATATTCTTTGCTTGAACATGTAGATGCTTGGCCACATTCATGTTAATGAAGTTATACTTGCTAGTAGGGTTTATGGACACAACCACCTTCTTATTTTGAATGCATCCATGAAATTGAAAAATTGACTCAGATTTCTTTGGAGCCAAATTATTTGAACCCTTCTTTTCTTCTTCTTCTTCTTCTTCTTCGTCTTTTTCTTCTTCCTCTTCTTCTTTTTCTTCTTCTTCTTCTTCTTCTTCTTCTTCTTCTTCATCAGCTTCTTCTTCTATTGCTTCTTCTACTTCTTCTTCTTGTTCTTCTAATGATTCTTCTATTTCGTCTTCTTCTTCTACTGCTTCTTCTTCTTCTTCTTCTTGTTTTCTATCCCATCGATCTAAAAAAATCTATTCCAATTTTTGCCATGAAGAAGCCCTTTCTGAACAACTCAACTGATCAAACCAATCTAGTGCAGGCCCAGACAAAAAAAGAGATAATTGTATTGGCATAAAAGTTTTTCTAAAATGATTATACAAAATTATCCACCATTCTCTAACATCAATATCATCTTCCCTTGAAAATATTTGCAACTCCATGATCCACAAAAAAAATTAAGGTTCATGAAACCCTAAAATGTCAAAACTGATCCATAAAATCACAACAAAACATTCAAAACAGCTCTAAAAATTCTGAAATTTTGACTGCCCTTCTCTTAAATCTGGTTACATCTCCAGTAAAAATTTCAAATAAAAATTCCTTATATTTCAGAAGATATAGCTAAATTATTATAAACCCTAAAATAGAAATAACTCCCTCAAAAAAAATCCAAAAATTCTAAAATTTTTACCACACTTCTCTTATATTTTATTACATCTCTAGTAAAAATTTCGAGTAAAAATTCCCTATATTTCAGAAGATATAGTGAAATTATGGTTTCGCTCCACACATTGCCCAAATCGAAGCTCTGATACCACTTGTAATGAACTTGATATTCAATATATGCAGAAATACCCTTAAGGTAGAGAAACACCATATAATACTCCTTTAGAAAGGAATAACTCCACAATGTCTCTTCGAGGGGACAAACTCCAATATCCTCATACAATAGAATACTCAATGCTTACTCGATATCCTTACCATGCTAATCATCTCCTATATATATACATCTATCTAATCCATGGATGGGTAACATCCTAATCCAATGTAGGCTGACCATTATCCAATGTACTACTTCCATAAGTTACTCTATTATCCTAATATATTGTACCCATATAACTAAGGGGATTTGTGCCACATGTCGGCATCTCCATCAACCCATATACCTCAATATATCATATCCCTAGGTACATAGCATATACTAAAAACATGGGATAGTGTCTCTTCAACTCCCTAAGGTCATTTACATGCTTGGTGTGCTGAGAAAAAGTCAAAAAATTTAGTTTTTGCTTCTGTTTCATCTTTTTTGCCTTTGCAAGCCAAAAAAGGTCAATTTAAAATGCTTGGTATAAGTTGTATAATTGGAGTTGGGAGGAATGCTCTCGGGTGTTGAAAGAGGTTTGAGTTAGATTCAATGTTATGGAAATAATTTTTAGTTTCATGGATCCCTTTTTATGAACCATCACTAAGACCTTAGGCAACTTTTTATGTTTCTTCATCCAAGAGGGGTCTCTGTTTGAGTTTGTTTCAAAAACTTTCACTTAGATTTGATAGGTTGAGTGTTTTAATATGTTCCTCAAGGACTTTCCATAAATTTTTACATTTTCTTCTTTCTTTTGGAGGTCTCAAAAACTCAATAGGCCTCTTTTAGGCTTATTTTTGCCTTTAAACTAATTCTTTGACATTTGGAGTTGTCTCAAATAGAGCTACAAGTGCTTGGGAGGTAAATTCACGTTGATCAAGTGTGTTTATATTTTTTTCATAACTTTGAGGTATGAGGATCAAAATTTAGAGGAATGAAATGAACTTATAATTCATTGATGAGAAAAACAACATATTGCCTGAGTAACACATCCATTTGCATATATGTTGAGAATCACCACCTACAGGTGATACCACAAAGTTTAGAGACCCTTGTGTAAAGGATTCAAGTCTTAAAGAAGCAACCCTCAAAGTATATACATTGAATTTAATCTTGGTAGACCTAGTTCTAATATCATAAGCATTGAAAGAGGCAAATGATGATCAAAAGAGTGTTGACTATGATTTTAGGCCCATTTTCAAAAAAAGGGCAAAATAAAGGACTTGTTGGTTTTGTGAGTAACATATACCATAGTTTAAAAATCCCTTTGATGCTTCTAATTATCAAGCTTTGTATCCCTTGGCATGGACAATGAAAGTAAAACGTTTAAAGGGATGGTGTCAAGTGGAGGGAGGTATTCTAGAGGTCTAAAAGTGCTCTCAAACACACTAAAAGTCTTAAGTACTATCTACAAGCTTGAACCTAAAAGTGCTTCCTCTACTAGGTTGTAAATGAGACCTTTCCAATGTATTAAAATGATTCATGATGTCTCCAATGAGTTTTTAATTTTATAATGACCCTATAAAAAGGATAAAGCCTTTTTTTGACTCCCCAAGCTCATCCTTTGTCTATACACATGGCAAATTAAAACCTACAGTAGGCAAGGTGTATAAGAGTTCAGTTGACATAAATTTATGTATCTTGTAGGATGATCAAGATGAGTATAAGCATGGTACATGTGACTCAACCTCAGAGGGTGTATCAAAGGGTTCATAGGCACATTTATAATGCATACAAAGCCTAATAGTAACCTACAATAGGATCTCAAGGGGAAAGGTCCTAATCAAGAGTGAAAATCATGGTTTGAGCTCAAACAAGACATATAGGTATGTCTAATAAAATTTTAATGAGATAAAAGAACATAAAGTATGCCTATTGCTTTTTTAGCATAGATTTTATAGATAGAGGTCATCTATAGTACTCCTATAGTCACCTGTAGGTGAATATGTGCAAGCAGTCTAATGAAAAGATATGTTATGGAGATGTCTAAGCTTGGCCTAAACACGAACACAAGGCCTAAAAACATCACATGGACCTTAGATAGGTAGAGGAGTTTTTGAACCTTGTTTTTAAGACAACAATGAAATGATAACCTATAGATAGAGCCCTTAAAGTGAGAAACACAATTTATGCTTAACATAGCCAGGTAGAACCAACATTTTATGAATTCTTGAGCATAAAGAGTGTATCACATGGCATAAACATGATGGATAAATTTTATAATGGATGTATCATATTATAATATTAAAAAATTAGATTTGATCACTAGGATTAGGCCTCAAATTATGCAATATACACCTATAAGTGTGACTATGGAAGTAAATACAATCACAGTCAAGGATGGGAAAGTCTACCTTGGAGATTGGGAAGGTTAGTGGTCCTATACTTGGATTTAGGTGATAAAAATTTGTATAAATAATTATTGGTAGTTTTATAATCCCTTCCAATATATTTTTTTGAGAATAAAATAGGGGAAGTGCCCCCTATTTTATCTCAGATAGGGGGTACTTTTCCCCTTGCATAAACCCTGTAAACTTGGAAAAGGAGATCAAAACATGGAATAAAATCCTAGGAGACCTTAAAAGAGGGTTTGAGGAGTTGAGACACACATGAATAGACACGAATAACCTTGAAAGAAGGTTTGAAACCAAACAGGGTGCTTTATGTAAAAAGGCTTACAAAGTAGACCTAGTGAGCAAGGTACAAATCTAACTCCAAATAAGGAGTCGCTTCTATTCATAGCATTTTAAAATAATTATAATGATTTGTATCATATTCATGGATGTAAATATGATGTGTTTGAGCTATATTAGAGGTGTGAAAGGTTATCAAAGAGGTATAAACCGTCAAGTTGCATGTAATGCCTAGTAGGCCTAATAGTCAAAAGTGGTCCTATCACTTTTTGGACTAAATGATCTATTATGATGATTGTAAAATGTTTGCATGATGTGTATGAAGGTTTTTTAACCTTAACCTTGTAGATAAATCCACTAGGAATCCATTTTTTGGCTTGAAATGAACTCAGACCTCACAGAATGCATGGAAATGGCATGAGTGACCAACTTGAGATGCTTGAAACTTCTCCAACACTTTGCATGAGAACTCAGCATGATTAGGGGAGTTAGGGAGGATCCATAAGAATCCATAAAAGTAATTATTTCTAAACTTTAATGTGGGAACTTTATAAACAAACACTAAAGATTGAAAGTGTTTAAAAACCTTACAAACCCTCCTTAAGGGCCTGATTGGGGAAATATTGAAATTGAAGAATCTAGATGGGGAGGAAATTCCATGAAACTGACTTGGAGTTATATAGGCCTCTCCAAGTACCTAACAAATACAACTTCGGTGTACCTTACGTATATGGATGAGGTACAATAGAGATTTTTTTGATAGATTTATGTGTTTTGTAGGTCTAGAAGAGTTTCAAAGGATTAAATGAACTTTAGGAAAGACATTAGGACTTATTATAAGTCCTCATGTCCATTTATTGAGCTATCTAATCTCCCAAGTGTGCCTACCATCCCTTTCATCTCAGCTAGTCTAGTAGGTAGATAGTGAAGACTTAGTGAAAAATAGTGAAAATCTAATTGGGAAACTTTTAAGGCTGGATTGATTAGTAATATGACTTGGATACTCCTTATAGGTTTCATCCTTCCTTGTTCATGTATTATATTGTATAATAGGAAAGGTTTTAGGTTTTAAGTGTGAGAGGTGTATTAGGAGTCATTTTGTAACTATTTGAAATGATTGCTCATGGATAGAGGAATATGAATGATTGAGGACCAATCCAATGAATGTGATGGATTGTAATTAACCCCTACCCTTTATATAAATCATTATACCTAACCCTATTTAGTGGAAATGGAGTTTTGTGAAGGCAAATAATGAGGGTAGTTTCTTACGCAAGTAATGGAGAATCTACGCCACGTAGGGAGGAGTTAGATGATTTGGGAGACATTTGTCCTTTATTTCCTTATAGTACCTATCTCATTCTAGATTTTATTTATGTTTTAACTCATTATCCTTTCTTGATAATTGTCTTAGTGATTCTTGAGCTTCCCTTTCTCTCTCTCCTCTTATAATTGTTATAAATTCAACCCTTTTTGGCTATTGTATCCATCTCTCCAATTGGGTATGGTGAATACCTACCAAATTTTTGCCTTAAATTAATGAATAATGTTGTTTTACCTCATTTAATAATTCACTAAGTGTATGTTTTGGTTGTTGTTCTTGTGCAAGTGTATTTTGCTTACCTTCACATAATACTCTTCCTAGTGCCTTATGTGAATTGAAAGCTCTTTTTTATAGGTCAGCAATAAGTGTCTAATTTGGATTGTAGGTATAGTGATTAGCTCATTAATTAGTGCTTATAGAATACCTATTGTCTAACTCCTCCTATCCTAATCTCTCTTCAAGACCCCATGCTTGAAACATTGATGTAGAAGAGGAGTGTTAGATTGGATAAAGTGTATATGTGGGATTTTATTTTATTTCAAGTGGTTTGAGTAGACCATCTATTTGGTGTATCATATCCCATATATTAGATTTGTTTTCAGTTATTCTTCTCCTTTTTCACCCCCAAAAGTTACTAGTAGGTCCAATATTAGTGGTACATCAAGGGAACTAGCCTTAATATTGAGATCCACTTCAAATTTGGGTCACCCACAGCCTTGAGGTGGTTTCATTATGTCACTTGAATGAGGAGAAGAATTATCATCTCATCAATGGGTACATGTTCAAGTGACAACAATTTTTGTCACCCTCGATGGGACTAAAAAGTCCATTCCTTGAGCAGTTTTGATGTTCTCCTCAAGATATCATCCTTTGGAGGTAATTTCACTAAGCACCAATGGTGACTCCAAGCATCAATCTATTGGTTAAGTAGTCTAGGTACTATATTTGAGGTTTTTTTATTGTTATATACACCTATCATGAGTGATTGATGGATAATTTTGATGTTGATTTTGTCTTAACACAAGTTAGGGAGACATATCCATCTTTGCCTTTTCCCTCTCAATATGAACAAATCCTTAGCCAAGCTTGTCATGATCCCTATCAATCCTATGTTTCCTATAATTATCCCTATCAATATTTTGCTTCACCTAGTCTACCTAGTTCTTCTCTAAGTTAGTCCATTATAAGTTTCAAGAAAACTCTTTGTAGACATCAAAAATCTACACACCTATGATTCTAAATGTCAAACATACCTCTAAACCTACCTAGCCTAGCCTACTTACCTAATCTAGAGTCAAGTTAGTCACTTGTCTGGCTTAACTCACCTTTTCACCCATTTTAACCTATCTTTTACCCAAGTCCTTGATCAATGATGCCTAGGATGTAAATATTGTCTAGGATATTCCCCAATCAACACCCACTCTTCACAATGACATGAATCTATCATTACCAAAACTGAATATTTCACCAAATGGGTAGAGGTTATTCCCCTTGTCTCAATAAAAGATAAAAATATTGTCTAATTCATCACTCACCATATCATCTACCATTTTAGTGTTCCCCATAAAATCATCATCAACAATGGAAAGACCTTTAAAAATAAATAACTTTAGGGCCTTTGTGACGTATTTGGTATTAAACTTAGCTTTTCATCACTTTATCACCCACAAGAAAATACACAAGTTGAAGCCTCCAACAAAACCCTTAACAACATGCTTACTAAAATGGTCAATGCATCAAGTCATGTTTGGCACTTGCACATCCCCTTCACCCTATGGGCATACCACACTAACATCTGAGCCCTTACTAGTGCTACACCTTTTTCTCTCATCTTTAGAGCTGAGGTTGTCTTGCCTCTTGAAATATAAATACCTTCTCTTCACTTATCTTTATGTGACCTCATTTTAGAAGATGATTACCATCAAGAACATTTAACCCAACTAAAGATACTTGATAAACATCATTTATCCACTCTTTCCCATCTTTATGTCTATCAAGAGAGAATTAATTGAGCCTATAAAAAACACCAAATTTTTTGAGAATTCAACATTAGAGATCTTGTCCTCAAGGAAAACCAACATGTCACTAATATGTAAAAAAGCAAAAGGGGGAAATTTTCATTCAATTGGATTGGACCCTACATCATTACCCATAAGTATGGATCATGAGCTATCATTTGTCCTCTCTCAAAGGCAAACCAAAACCAGAGCCTCTTAATGCTTTGCATATGCATCCCATTTATTGTTAGATAGGGATCATGATCATTATTTGTCTAAATTGATCCTATCCATTACAACCACATTCATTTCCCTCTTTTTAGGGGCAACTGACTAAAACAAAATCATGTGGTTTATCTATCACAATTATAGCCTAATCTTGAACTATGGATACCACGGCTCTATATATGGCATGATTATCATATTAATTCCCATCTCTTTGAGATTGTTTCTTATGGTCATTATCACATATACCTCTTTTTCACCTACTAAACTATCATGTTAGCTTAGTTTTGCCTTCATAGATTTAATCCATTGAGAATTTATGAGCAAGTCTATGTCAAACATAATAAAATCAAAACAAAAGCAATATAAAATAGCAAAAACAAACCATGGGTCACTCTTAACATCCATATACTACTCCTTTGAAGGACAAATATTGAAAAATATTCTAAAATTACAAAACATAAGGTGGAATGCTCCCTTAAAGGACTATTATCAAAAGCATTCAAACTAAACACATAAACTTAGACCACTTCCTTGAAGGATGGATAATTAAAGCATTAGTCAAAGCTATCAATCTCTCGAAATCTTCTCGCATCAATCAGCTTCCCTGAACCTCAAGCAAAAGCAAGAGCAAAATAATTTTGAAAGCTACAATCAGCTTTCATTGTTTCTAACAATTTTTTGCTTTTCCACATTCAAAAGAAGTAAGAAACTAAAGGAAATGGTCTAGGGTTAGATGTTACCCAGATGAGGTTTGTGCACCATTATCTAGATGATTGAAGGGACTCCTCTTTGGCTGTGGAGGATGACACTTGTAGAAGAAAGAGACTCAAACACAGAGATTGTTAGATGGATGTAAGGTAGACTGCCAAGCCGAAGCTCAATCCTAGAAGTGCAAAGACTTCCTCGAGGGATGACAGTCCACTTTTGATAGAAGATAATGTTGCTGGATAGAAATAATGAAAGACTAAACAAAAGAAATAAAGATAAAGCTTACCTGTATTCTACTATCAGTCTTCCACAGTCACTGACACCAGTTAGTCTGCCGACGTCGATAGGTCAAAGTCACTGGTGTCGGTTAGTATGCCAACATCGGTAGGGGAAGTGGTCAATGTCGGTCAGGGCAATGGTCTTGGACAGGGTCTAGATGGGTTCTTGGTCGATAGAATGGTCTGCAAAATGGTCTATGGTAGTCTGAGAGTCTGTGCAGGGTTTTGTGCTGGGTTTGCAGGGCAAAAAGTATGGTCTGAAAGAGGGACCAGGCAAAAGATTGGGGTGAAAAGGGAGAATAAGGATTCAGGTTTGGTCTGATTGATAGCTGAGTCTAGGTGGTGATATTACTTAGAATCAGTAACTAGAAAACATAATGAAAACACAGAGGAAATACTTAGCTGTGGCTTGCTAAAGAAGGAGTGTAGCAGACTGATTGCTGATGCTGCTAGTGTAAAAAACCTATTGCTGATACTGCTGGTGTAGAAGACTTCCTGTAAGGTGGAGTGACTGATGTAGAGTAGCTGTACCCTGTGATGCTTATTGTGCGTCTAGGAGAGAGGGAGCAAGAGGTCGAAGTCTAGGTGTAAGAGGATTTTTGCATTTGGGGGAAGAGGATCCATTGATTTAGCCTGCAAGTTGGTTTTAAGCAATCGATGCCAGTGATCCCGCCAGCATCGGCTGACTATAACTGATGTTGATAGATAGAATGATGGAAAAAGGGCTAAAATTAGTTTTTTGCCCAATCTTCCAACTGCCTGGGTCAATTGGTCATGGGAAAATGGTCGAAGGTGGATTAAGTGAGTGCGAGAGGGTTGAAATAGGTCATAAATTGGTCATAGGGTGATGGGAGGCATCCAAGGGGAGGTATCCAAGGAGGGGTGAGGTGGCATGGGTGAGGGAGAGAGGGAATTATTAATTTAAAATAGATAATTATTTTAAATTAATAAGACATAGGGGGCATGGTTAGAAGTGGAAAGGGACCAAGGGGGAGTCAACCAAGGGAGTAGACACGATTTCAGTGTCTACATTTGCCCCTTTTTGTCTTGTTGGTTGTTCTTGATAAATTGCAAGACAAAAATAGGAGTCGGTTGCCCCAGGGATAAAATAAGGTTATTTTTGTCCTATTGGTTGTTTTGATGAACTGCAAGATAAAAAACAAGTGTAGATTGCCTCGATTATGGGATGAGGTATTTCCCCTCAAAGCGGGAGTCGAGGGAAGGGAACCTGAGATCGGGTGTTGATTTGACAGAGAGATTGATGGATATGGTGAAGTTTGAGTGTAAATGCTACAATAGTTGGGATTGTACGCATATCACTTCACGAGATGGTTAGGTCAAATTATCGCAGGTCAAGGTCGAGGAGTGCCAAAATCAAAATAACTGGGCCCCAGCATTTGGTCGTAGCTGATTGGGTTATTTGATCCAAGCTGTAGCTCCAATGGTCATCATGTTCCAAGTATCTCAGGCTCATGAAGTGCTCTTGGAAACATGAAAAATGTCACAAGTAGTGGGGATCAACTTGATCGTGATCCTATACTTGTGAGGGTCAAAATATGGGTTGCAAATAATTTTGCTAACCATTCGTGAGGTAGCATACATGCAAAAACAACTAAGGTAACATTGTCTTGGAAGTGGTCATGGTCTGAGGAGATAGGCATGATCTCTAAGGTCATGGGTCGAGTCGAGGTTGAGATAGAAAGTTGGTCGAATGAATGGATGGACAAAGGAATGGCTGAGCTAACCTCAAAAGACTGAGTGCTGCCTACATAGCCCATGTTGAAGGGCCTCATGCCAATGTAGTTCTCCCTAAAAGGGAGGAAGGGTCAAAGTTATGGATTGGTTGGACAAGGTTAAGTCATGGTCAAAGGTAAGATAGTTTGTCCATTAGGTAGATGAACAAATGGATGTGGTCGAGCTATCCCCAGAAGATGTCATGTCACCTAAGTGCTGCTTACATAGCCCTTGTCGTTAGGGCCTCAGACCAATGTAGTTCAGGCGAAGAGTCAAAATGGTTGATGATTGGTCTTGGTCATGAGAATGGTTTAGCACTTCCCATATGTCTGAGGATATGTGCTTGAAATGATGAGGGTATGATGATGTTACATCCTTTTCCATATTGTGTGATGGTGTATTCTGTAACATCGGTGAGTGGTCTTTCATCCCTAGCAAGTGTCCATATCGGTGATGGATGTATGCTAAAAATGAATTGAGTCAATTTATGCTTCAACAAGTAATGATTTATGCTTAACATAAATTGTGTGGTTGATAGTTTCCATGTGTATTGTTGTCCATAGAAACTATGTGAAATGGACTATGTCATGTTGGTGGTCTGAAAATATTTTGGTTGGTTTGGTTTGGTTGGCAAATGATTTGGTTCAATGTGACCAAGGTGTATGGATAAGAAGTGAAAGGTGCATTGCTCTTTCATTGACAAGAACCATAATGATAGCATAGGTAGGGGGGTTTTAGAAACAAAATCCCCATTCATGCATTACCTCATTGACCATTGGTTGTGTTAGAGAGGTAATCGAATCACTTTGACATTAAAATGAGCTCAAAGTCCCTTGAGCAGGTGATATGATATATGAGGATAGAGTAACCCTTTTTGGTAGGAATAACCTTGCCCCTTTTTATAGGAGACCCTGAGATGACTACAAGCCAAGTCCATGACCTTTTTTTTTGGGGGGGGTAGACTGATCAATGCGGGAAGTATACATAGAGATGTCATGTTGTTTTGTGGTCATTTGTGAAGCTGATCGATGCTAGAAGCTTCTAAAAGAGTGCTATATGTAGTAAGAGTTTAGTCATAGCCATCCTTCGAGGGAGTGGTCTATATTTTTGCTTTATATATATAAGGGCTTTGAATATCTATCCTTCGAGGGAGTAGTCTATTAGCTACAATAATGATGATACAACTGTCCTTTGAGGGAGCAGTCTACCTTTAGAGTTTGTGACCTTTGATATTTTGACATCTAAATTTATTTTTGACAGAATTTTGAGTCATGGACAAGACTATAGAAGTTTAAGGGCTCCCTTTTATTAAGACAAAGCATTCATACTTTATAAAAGGGTTACATAGGGTTTGTTCTAGGGAAATAGGGTTGAAAAGAATGAGGATTAAGATGACAGGGATTGATCAAGGGATGAGCTCAAGTTAAATGTCAAGTGAACGAGTACTCAACTAACAGTAGAATGGTCACAGATGCAAGGTATTAAGAGGCTCAAGTTCTGGTCGGCCTTTGAGAGAAGATAGATGATAAGTCCTTGAACCATACTTGTCCATGATGATGTAAGGTCTAAGCCAATTTGGAGTAAACTTGCCTTGTTTACTTCTTTCCATATTGGTCATGTGTTAAAGATGATTAAGAAGTTGGTTGATGTGTGGTCGATGTTTGGTTGAGGCTTGGTTAAGGTTTGGTCGAGGCTTGGTCGAGACTTGGTCAAGGCTTGGTCGAGGCTTGGTTGAGGCTTGGTCGAAGTTGGTTGAGGCCATGATTAAAAGGTTGGTTGATATTTGGTCAAGGTTTGGTTGAGGCTTGGTCAAGATTTGGTCGAGACTTGGTCAAGGTTTGGTTGAGGCTTGGTTGAGGCTTGGTCAAGGCTTGGTCGAGGCTTGGTTGAGGTTTGGTCGATGCTTGGTCGAGGCTTGGTTAGGGCCTAGTCAGTTGATATTTTGGTCAATGTTTGGTCGAAGTCATGATTAAAGAGTTGGTTGATGTTTGATGTTTGGTCGAGGTTTGGTTGATGATTGGTCGAGGTCAGTTGATGATTTGTCGAGGCTTAGTTGATGGTCGGTTGAATGTTTGGTCGAGGTCAATTGATGTTGGTTAAGGTCATGATAGTCAGGGTAAGGTCAAATTCCCCCAATTACTAGGGAGAATGTTTGACAAATTTAGTTTGAGAGGGCAAGATCCTGATCTTCCATGTCGGAGGTTGGAATCTCAGAATGACTGAAAGTGAAGGAGGCAATGGTAGGTAATGATGTGATTAAAGTGGCTAATGGTTGGGGGTCATCAGGCTAGACCTCCATTGATTATAAAGCTTGGATCAAAGTTTGATGATGCTATGGAGAGCTTTTAATGAGATCATACAAAGACATCTTCACAGGGGTTGTGTGGTGAGGTTGTTTCACCACGGAGTCAGAGATTGTCTTTGAAGATGCTGGTCGAGATGTGCCCAAGACAGTAATCTTGGGTTTTGGTTGTGGTGAAGGCTTGGTAGATGGGGATGTCCAAGGGATAGAAACATGTCTTTTCCCTTTATCCTTTTGGGTTGGTGGGCTAGTGGTCAAGTTGAGTGTGTTGATTTCGAATAATGGGGTTAAAGGTAGTGGACAGACCATAGTCTTGTGTGGAGATCTTGATTTAGGTGGTGATGTTTGTGAGGTATGTGATGGTGTCAAAGATTTGGCAAAGGGGCAGTCAAGAGGATCCTTGATGAGAAGGGTATCCTTTTTCTGGTATTGACGAATGATAGCTTTAAGAGCGCAACAACGCTCAGTGTCATGTCCTGGTGTGCGATGATAGTGACAAAATTTAGTGTTATCAAACCAAGATGGTCTTGATTCGAGAGTTGATGAGTGTGAAGGTGAGGAGGTATGGGAAGCATGGGATGATGTCAAAGGTTTGTTGATAATATGGTCAAGAAGAAGGGTGTCTTTGTCCAAGCATTGGCAAATGACAACCTTAAGGGCACAACAATGCTCAGTGTCATGTCCTGACGTGCGAAGATATGCACAAACTTTAGTGTCATCAAACTAGGGCAGTTTTGGTCTGAGAGATTGGTATGGTTTAAGAGGTGGAAGATTGATGTGAGAAGACTGCAACAATTTTTGTAATAGCAAGGCATAAGAACCTGCCAATGGGTCTACATGTTTTATTGCAGTAGGGGTTGATGACTTTATTTTTGGAGGCATAGGAGGCATTGGTCATTTTGGAGGAAATATATGTTTAATGGGTAAAGGAGATAATGGAGGCAATTTGCCTCTGTGAGGTATGGGAGTAGGAAGCATTCCTATTAAGGTGGATGGATGTGGGCCCAAAATAGAGGGCAATGATGAAGGTGGGGGAGGAGTTCTCCAATGTGGTTTAGTAGCCTTCTTTAGTTTGGTTTGAGGGCCACTATTGTGTGAGGCAAGATTAGATATGGGGCGAACACCAAGAGATTTAATCTCTTTTGGCATGGTGGACATCTACATGGGTTTGGGTTCAGATATGGACGGGGGTGAGTGAGATGTAGCAATCTCAAGCAAAAGGCAAGAGAAAACCGTCATTGGGTCTTCCTCGGTCAAAGTTGGTGAAGAGACAGGGTCTTCTCTTGGTGGAGAAGAAATTGGAGAATGTGACTCCTCAAGAGGATAGAGGGTAGGGATGATGGTGCCTTCTACTTGTGGTTGAGGAGTAGGAAGGGTATGGTCCTCCATTGGTAGGAGGAAGGATGAAGGTGGGGCTAATGGCATTGGTATGGTCAAAGCATCCTCCAATATAAGAGAGGTCGATGGAGAACTAATAGGATAAGAAGGCTCTTCTACCTGTGATCGATGAATATGAAAAGAAAGCTCTTCTACCTGTGGAGGAGGTTAGTCAAGGACAAGAGGTGAGTCTGTGTTGACTGTGCATATATCATGCTCTTGGGAGTTATCAGCCATGGTCTGGACATTGTTTTGGCTAGGAGGATGGTTAGGAAAAGGTTGTTTAAAGATGTCAATGTTTTGATTGGGTGGCGCATTCAGGTTATCCAAAACAAGATCCCCTTTATCTATCATGTCTTGGACAATGTTCTTGAAAGTTCGACAGTTGTTGATGTCATGGCCTTGGACACGATGATAGTGACAGAAGTCATTCTCCCTATACCATGTAGGGAGAGATTTTGAAGGGTCTAATTGAGGTGGTTAGATTGGAGGGAGATTGAGGACCCCTTGCTTGATGAGTTTTTCCAACACAGAAGCGTATGACTCTCCAATTGGAGTGTATTGACGCTGTATGTAGCATTGTTAGAATTGTTTTGTGATGCTTTGTGATGTTGAAGGTTGAGGTTGGTCGATTGTTGTAGAGGATGGTGATCTAACAACCATAGTGTTTTCCACTCCTTTGGACTTGGAGTGGGAAGAAGAAGGTCTGGAAGAAGAAGGGTCATCGGTTTTTGCATTGGTATTACGCAATTTGACCCTATTTTCTTCAATAGCGTGGAGTTCAAGCTTTTGGGCCATGGTGAAAGCTTCGTCAAAAGTGCAAAATGTTTGAACCTACAAGGTGGATGAGACGTGCGTGGCACATGCTCGAGAGAAGAGCTCAATGAGCTCGGGTTGAGGTAAAGGGAAGGAGAGTTGGTTTATTAGGCCTCTCTAACGGGTGACAAAATTGGCTATGGATTCATCATCAAATTGCCTGATAAAGTAGAGGTCTGTGATAGAGACCTTTTTGGTGATATTGATATAAAAGTGGTCAAGGAAAAGTTGGGCTAGTTGAGTGAAAGTGAAAAGAGAGTGACTGGTAACGGAACTATACCAATCAAGGGTGGCACCAGAAAGTGACATGGGGAATGTGCGTAGAAATAACACATCATCATGTGCTATCAAGTAACAAGCATGTTTAAATGCTTGTAGATGTTATTGTGGGTCTTCCTTACTCTGGAAGCAAGTAAACTTAGGAAGCTCCCACTGACTGGGATACGGCTGGATTGGGATAGAGGGATGGATGGGTTTGTTGCAAATTTGGTCATATGAAAGGACATTGCTTGAACCAAAAATGGAAGCCTCAAGATTAGACATTTTGTCCATCAGCATCTTGATGAGATCGGCTGATGGATTGGTAGATGGGGCACCCCGTAGGTTGTAAGGCACTTGGAAGGTGCTAGAAGAGGCATATGATGTAGTCAGTTACGCTTGTATGGGCGCAACGTATTGATAACTAGTCAATGGGATAGATGTGGAAGCCAGGGGTGGTTATGCCATGGAGTTAGAGGGCACAAATTGAATAGGGGCTGCCAAAGGTGGTTGAGGGGTGGTAGCACTGGTTGAAGGGTAGGTAGTTACTCTTGTGTTGATAGGGGTAAGAGTAGGCAGGATGGAGACAACTAGATTTTGGAAAGGGGTAGAATTTTGTTGAATAGTCTGTGGTTGATGGGGGGCTGAAACCCCAATGGAAGTGGGCCCCGAGATAGAAGGAGAAGCCATACTTTGAAGATTAGTCATGGTTGGGTTGATGGTCAAAGAAAAGACCAGAGTGGTCATGGGTTGGGTAGCGGATGCTATTGATATCATTGCCGCTTCAGTTAAGGAGGTTGGCATCCCATAGACTAGGTTGCCTGAAGAGTCTCACGTTTGGCTTCTCACGAGATAATGTTGGAGGGCCTTGACATTGAGGTCAAGGAACCTTTCAAAGTTTTGATCCCCTTTGAGAATAATAGATGGTCGTGTTGGGGTTGGTTGGGCAGGAGTATGTTCGGTCTCTGAATGATACTCCATTAAAGGACTAGTCATGGAAGGTGAAGGTGGAAGTGATTGTTGCCTCATGTGGTCAACAAAAGTCTTGGTTTGACTACGTGTCAAAACCATTCAAGGCAAGAGGTTTAGGTTTTAGAAACTATGTTTTTCAGTCTCAAAAAACTAGAATGGATGTTGGATAGTAAGAAAGTCAAGTTTTAAGCTTGTTGTTTTGAGAAGAAAAATTGTGACAGTGACCGACGTAGGCAGAAAAATTGATGTCGATGAAACAGGTTGCCGATGTCGGTCAGATAATTGATGCCGGTGAAGAAAGGTTGTCGACATTGGTGGTAAAATTGATGTCAGTTTTTGTGTTTTCTAGAAACTCAAAAAATTTGAAAGTTTTTGGAAAAAAAAAGAAGAAAATGTCCTCACTAGCTCAAAAAACCAGATAAAGACAGAAAAGAAGATGGAGACAGGCAGACCCTAAGCGTTGAATCCTAAGAATAAACTTTTAGAATCATGTTGGCTTATGCCTTAGAGTGTGTTTGGGAAGTTGGTTTGTAGAACAAGTCCTAGAAGAGGTAGTCTAAACTTGGTTTTAGGTTAGTTTCGGTGCTCAAGAGTCTGTGTTAGGTTCTATACGTGGCCTGGTGCTAAGGAGCAAGCTCCCCTCACTTCATGAGCCCAGTGATAAAGATGGTCTCACTTAGCTGGTATATACTTCCACTAGAGATTATCCTCTACCAAAGAATAGAGTGGGCTTTCCCCTTGGTAGTGAAGTCCAAGTGGGATTGTCGGGATGGGTAAGGTATCCGCTAGGTGATGAAATCCTAGTCGGACCTTGTCTTAGGTGTGTTTAGATGTTTAATTGTGATAGTGGTTTGGATGTGTAACATAAGTGGGCTACACTTTATTCATGATGCATTTTTAATTACTAGATGTGAGAGCTAAATATGCATTCAATCAGAAATGAGATGCAATAGATTTTAATCCCAAATTGAAATGTGTGTTCGTATGCAGACAAGTGAGAAGAGGTTGAAGAGTATGACTTTGACTAGTCTAAGATGCAAGAAAGAAAGAAGGGTTCTTTTTAACCTTGCTAATGGCATCTTTTGGAAGAGATAGAAGAAAAGAGTGCAAGAAGAGACCTAATGCACCTATATGAATGGTTGTTTTAGAATAAAAAAGTATGAACCCAAGGAGAATTCCTAGGGTCCCACCCGATGTGCCAGAATGTTTCTAACAATTTTTCACTTTTCTACATTCAAAAGAAGTAAGAAACTAAAGGAAATGGTCTAGTGTTAGATGTTACCTGGATGAAGTCTACTCACTATTATCCAGATGATCGAAGGGACTCCTCTTTGGCTGTGAAGGATGACACTTGTAGAAGAAAGAGACTCAAACACAGAGATTGTTAGATGGATGTAAGGTGGACTGCCAAGCTGAAGCTCGATCCCAGAAGTGCAAAGACTTCTTCGAGGGATGACAGTCCACTTTTGATAGAAGATAATGTTGCTGGATAAAAATAATGAAAGACTAAACAAAAGAAATAAAGATAAAGCTTACCTGTATTCTGCTGTCGGTCTTCCACAATCGCTGACATCGGTTAGTCTGCTGATGTCGATAGGTCAAGGTCACCGGTGTTAGTTAGTATGCCAATGTCAGTAGGGGAAGTGGCTGATGTCAGTCAGGGCAATGGTCTTAGATAGGGTTTGGATGGGTTCTTGGTCGATAGAATGGTTTGTGGTAGTCTGAGAGTCTGTGCAGGGTTTTATGCTGGGTTTGCAGGGCATAAAGTATGGTCTGAAAGAGGGACCAGGAAAAAGATTAGGGTGAAAAGGGAGAATAAGGATTCAGGTTTGGTCTGATTAATAGTTGGGTCTGGGTGGTGATATTACTTAGAAGCAGTAACTAGAAAACATAATGAAAACACAAAGGAAATACTTAACTGTGGCTTGCTGAAGGAGTGTAGCAGACTGGTTGCTGATGCTGCTAGTATAGAAAACTTGTTGCTGATGCTGCTGGTGTAGAAGACTTCCTGCAAGGTGGAGTGACTGATGCAGAGTAACTGTACCCTATGATGCTTGATGTGCATCTAAGAGAGAGGAAGTGAGAGGTCGAAGTCCAGGTGCAAGAGGATTTTTGCATTTGGGGGAAGAGGATCCATTGATTTGGCCTGCAAGTTGGTTTTAAGTAACTGACGTCGGTGATCCCGCTGGCGTCGGCCCACTGTAACCGACGTTGACAGATAAAATAATGGAAAAAGGGCTAAAATTAGCTTTTTTCCTATTCTTCCAACTGCCTGGGTCAATTGGTCATGGGAAAACGGTCGAAGGTGGATTAAGTGAGTGCGAGAGGGTTGAAATAGGTCATAAATTGGTCATAGGGTGATGGGAGGCATCCAAGGGGAGGTATCCAAGGAGGGGTGAGGTGGCATGGGTGAGGGAGAGAGGGAATTATTAATTCAAAATAGATAATTATTTTAAATTAATAGGACATAGGGGGCATGGTTAGAAGTGGAAAGGGACCAAGGGGGAGTCGACCAAGGGAGTAGACATGATTTCGGTGTCTACATTCATAATAGCAATAATCTTAGAAAGTTGTAATTGGTTGTCCTTATTAGACTTTCTACATCAATCAGTCTACACTTTTTATATGGACATATACTTTTTTATACCACCTCTTTGGACAACTATAGAAAAGGCATATTAGTCTCACTAATGGTTCTAGTTTCACCCACTTTCCCTCCACATATCATATGCATAGGACTATGAGCTTGCTTGACACAATGTTATTAGGATCGCTATTTATCAACCTAAGCCCACTAATGTGAAGCATCTGAAAGGCTTATTTTCACTAATCTAATCTAATTTTGGGTTTCATCTCAATCTTTACCAATGAAAAAGCATCATGTTATTTCAATTATCTTTTATTATTTTATGTAAGCCTATCACTATCAACATGAATAACAAACATCACATCAAAAGTATGAACATCATGAGCTATGTCATCAAGAAGTAACGTATATTCATCAATGAGTCAAACACAATGTCAACATATCATAGCAAACCATGAACATCACCACATCATAATTGATGAGTATGTCATTACACCATCAATAACATAAACCAAACAAGCTGAGTGAAATATCAGGGCATATATCATTTCCCATTTTACCCATATAACCATAAATAAAGCATGTATCCATCCATAACATATCCTATCATGACCATGAACATAACCAAAACATTGTATGCCTATAATAATGAGTTCAATAACCATGATCATCCATGACCATAAGTCACAAATATGAACATCATATAAACTATAGGCATCCATCATATGTAACATCGTAAGCATCCATCATATATATTGAATCATCAAACAATAATAATAATAATAATAATAATAATAATAATAATAATAATAATAATAATAATAATAATAATAATAATAATAATAATAATACATATCACAATGTGTCAGATCTCTGTCAAAACATATACATCTTGTTACATCAACACGCATGCTAGTATCAAAATAATACATCCAAATAATATATCTCAACATAATCATGGGCCTACACCACTACCATTGGCCCCATATATGCCTACACCTGTACCTAGTGGTGGTCCCCCTAGTACCCCTCCCTATCCAACTATGGAAGCCCACTACCTAAAGTAGATATCAATGGCCCACCAGCCAAGCTCACTATTTACTTTGCATACTTTATACCTTGGGGTATCTAGTCTAATATCATCGCCTCATAATATCTAAGCTCTATAATAGTAGATAAATATCATGTTTGGGGTACTATGTTTAGTGGCCTTCCTACTACTATTACACCTATCATAGCCCTCTACCTAAGTAGATCTCCCTCACCTAAAATAGTGGTGAGCTAACCTTGTAATACCTGTACCTATCCCTATAAAGTAGCCACCTGCACACCTAAGCCTATGTTATGGTAAGTATTGTTGATGCCTATCCATTTCCCTGTGCCTAAACATGTGCCTAGATCAGATCTACATCCATGGGTTGATAACCATCATCACCCCATCTAAAGTCTATTACAACATACCTACCCTGGTATTAGGCCACATAACCATCATCAATGTTTACATCATCAATAGGATCCCTCACTGGTAGCTTCACAAAATCAAACACAACCTCTTGTGGTTGGGGTGTACATAATATAAACTCCACCTCCTCTCTCCTGTACCTAGAGAAATTACTTGGGATCCACTAAACAAGCCTAAACTATCTCTATACATGATTAAATAAGAGAATTTTATCCTCACCCTCCTTGTGTTCATATATCCACCACCAATTCTACAGACCTAAGGTGTGATATCCTAGCCCTACCCATTATGGAAACCCAATGTAGGGATTCCATATCATGTCCCTAACTACCAAGCCATCTAATGCCCCTCAAAACCACTCAATGTCTCTGGCTCTTCCACTTGCCCCTATCATAGCTCCACCTCTCCACCATTGTAGGAAGCCCACTATATAATCCATTAATATATAACCCTTTATCAATAATATAGGGGGTCTAAGTACCCAAATATTCTCATATCCCCAGTAGTGAAGAAAAAATCTATCACTAATCCCATTCTACCTATGGTGTCTAAAACCATAGAACTCCCAGTATATCTATACTAATAGGATTGGGGCCTAGCCGAATATAGTCATCCCTAATAGCATCTCAATAATCACCCCTAATAATGCCATAAGAAACCACCCCCCAACTAAGTTAGGAAACATAAATTTTGTCAATGCCATCATCATCATTGTAATCAAGCATCTATCTATTGGAGCCATATGGTATAATGAGTCATAGTTGAACTTGTCTACATGATACCATGCTTGAATATGATCATCACTGTAGATCATCTCCATTAGATCATTTACCTCCTCACCATCTATCTGATATATTTCATCTCCTTAAATTGTTAGATATGTGATTTTATGCACATCTTTTGGTATGATGGTGATCTCTTCAGTTGATAGCCAAAATGTGTTCATCATGGGGTCCCATCTCTTGATAAGCCTAATGACCATTATAGGGTCTCATGGAAGATGATGATAATTTAACATCACACCTAAGCCCACATCTTCTATGTGTCACCACTCTGTAATTATGGCATCTCACACCTTGACAAAGAGAACTAGCATTAGGTCTCTCAGCCTAATCTACTCTCTATCCTATAAGCATAGCATAAAACACTATATTTTAGTGTTTCACCTAACACTAAGTACTAAATTTTTACCTACCCTTACCCTACCCCATTTCCATCTTACCCCATCACCCTAGCCCATCTACCTACCTACCCTATCCAAATAAACCCATCACACTCACCTACCAATCCAACCCATTCTAAAAAACACATTTGATTACCCTTTTAGTTAAATAACATAATACAAAAACTAGATTATAACTCCTAGCTTTCAAGAGGCCTAAGCCCATACCCTTGACCATTGATGATTCCTTAACTATAATCAGTCACCTAGGGATGGTTAGCCCCTTGGGGTTGACTAGTGATGGTCAAGTTGAACCATCATCGGTCATTATCTCCACCATAGTGGTAGAGACTCAAACCCTAGACTTCCTAAATTTAACCACACAAGCATATAACTAATCTAAAAAAACCTAATAAACATTAATATATGTTCAAACAAACCACCCATAACTCCCTATTTCAAAATCAAACCCTACCTAAACTTGATTTACCTACATTTCAATCTTACCCAATCCCTAACTAGGGCTTTTATGGGAAGAAAGCCTAAATATAAAAATCCCTTACTTTTTTACAAAAATAAAAACCCAACCTAGCTATCAATTTTGAAAACAAAAAACACCCTATACCTCATTCGAGAGCATTTTCATGGTTACAGGCCTCACCCAATCACTCCACCACATCCTCAACCTACCTCCATCCTCTTATCTTCACTCAACTAGTTCACCACTAGCTCACTTCCACCTCAATAACCTCAACCCACCACATGCAAAAATCATAATCAAATCACCAAAGCATAAATTCAAAAGTAAAATACATCATTGGTCAAGGTGACCAACACCGATCAACCCTTAGGACATTCCCTTAACCATTTATGGTCAGGGTCCCCACCTTACTTTATAAGCACCTACCAATAACCAACCTAATTGCTTAGCCATATCTTTCCCATATGGGAAGAACTATATTTGGCTTGACATTTTATTGGATATTACATCCACACAACTATATAGGCAACATCCATGTGCCTTGTACACATAGAATTAGCTCAACCATGACCACCAACCCTATAACCTCATCACCTCACCATTAGTCTATTTTTACCTATATGGTGTGCAAGTTTGTGACAGTATTTTACCTAGTCCCTTAAATATAGTGATAATATTACCATGTTAACCTTTTGTATTTTGTGTCATCTCATGCACACCAACCCACTTGTGTCTCAATGGGATTACTTCTTACCTCAAATACCCATGACACATGACCCATTTATGTTTTCCCTAAGAGCACTTCCTACCTTGGATACCCATTAGATACACAAAGATCGCTTAAGAGATTTGTGTTTATGATTGTTCCCAGACATCATGCCTATAAGTGGTCATGTGATTCACTTGTCACTTATCTTTCTTCATATTGATCCTTACTTTTACAAACATTGGAAACCTAGTCTATACATGATCTTGGCTATAGCACCATTTTGTCACATTTTATGTGTAAGTTTGTGTCACAAGTGCCCAACCCTACCTCACATCACTACCTTGTGACTCAACATTTTACCATTTCTCAAACCCATACCCACCTGAATTTCACCTAACTATCTCTTATTTTGAGGTGGGAACACCTCCTCCCACTCTCAAGCCAAGCAAATCTAGATCCAATCTCCATTTTTGTTTTGATACTCATTCATCCAAGCTGCATGAAAAAAGGGGCAAAATTTAGACACCAAAAATTTTCACACCTATGATTTTGAATGTCAAAAATATGCCTAAACCTACCTAGCCTAACTTTTACCTAATTTGGATTCAAGTTAGTCACTTGTCTAGATTAACTCACCTTTTCACCCATTTTAACCTATCTTTTTCCTAGGTCCTCAATCAATGATGGTCAGGGTGACCAGTGATGGTCACCCTAACTGATGATGTGACCATGTTAGATTAGATAGCTTGGAATCAACTTGTAGCCTACATGTAAACCACCACCTTGCTTTTCTAAATACAAAATTTTAAATCTAGTTGTGAGCCTTTTTGTATGGATGACTTATATTTAAAATCTTTCTCCAAGTCTAGTTTGGATAACCACTTCTACCTCTTGATTGTGCCTATAAGAGAGATATGCCTAGGAGGTCAAACCATCTACAATTGTTATCACGATATCTTTGTATCTAGAATCTCTTTTTTTAGGTCAATCAAGCCAATTCACATTATGAAGTACTATCAACCATCACATAGGGATCCTACTTATCATTGACTCTCCGCTAAGCTCCCAATTAATGTTAAGTTGTTGGAATCAACCCAAGTTCCACCAATAGGCAAGTCTATATCAACCACCCATCAACTAATTTTTGGTAAGATAAGTATTCATTTTCTTATATTCTTTTACCAGGTTTCATTCCAATCCTAAACTATCTCCCAATATCTACTTCCTAGATCCCATCAATCAGCAAACCCAAAATCTAGTTTCACTTCTATATTTAATGATAGAAAATTGATGATAATTACCTGATCGGTGATGGTTACCCTTGACTAATTATGGTTGCATGATTGGTGATGGTTACCTGTGCACCAAAAATCAACAATCTAGTCTGACCTTATTACACCCAACCAAATCACTTTTCTATGTTCATGCCTATTCACAGGCCCTTTTTCAAAATTTTGAGACATACCTTGACCCATTAACACTAGTAATAATTAGGTTATCATTAATTCGATAATTTTTAGTCTCTTTTATAAATAATCTTTTTTCACATTAAATTTCAATAATCTTCTATTATTGATGAAAGTATCTTCTTTCAAGTTTTATTAACTTAATTATTTAAAATAGGTGGATTGACAGCCCTTAACGAAGCTCTCACGTCCAGGATCTAGATATCACTAAGAAATCCACCTTACTATCTATCTAACAAACAAATTCACTTTAGTGTTTTTTTATATGTAGGTATTTCTCTAAAGATAAAGCGGATCTCTTCACATCTAATTCAATGCACATGCACAAACAAATAGGTATTCCTACCACACCCTGTAATGATTTTATTTTCTCTCTTTCTTTAGAACTTAAGTGATCTAGTAATTTGAATCAAGATAGGATGGTTAGTATTGTGTTAGTTCCAAAATGAAAATAAAATGAAATATACACACTAATATCATAACATCTCTAGGCCTAGACACTAGGGAAAGCTTAGTTAACAATCATGAATTAAACACAAAACTAAAATGAAAAAGAAAACTCTTTTACCTTCCTTAGATGCTTTAAAATTCTTGTGTTGTGGCTTGCTTGTCTTGTTCTCATGAAGTCCTTGGCAATGGAAGCTTGATAATCTCCATCTCTCCTTGGCACCTTTGGCTTGTGGCTTGGCTTGGCATGGAATTAATTTGGAATTATAACACTAGTTGCATGAAACTTTTTGAACCAATCTTGCAGTATAAATTTTCACAAATAAACATAGAAATGATGTTGTGAGGCCTCTTATTTATAGATTTTTGTATTTGATCAGAATCAACCTCAACCATCCATCTCAAAATTGAGATGTGTGGTTGATGATTAATTCAATTTTTTGAATTAAGCTTTTAATTATCAACATAATGGCATTGAAAGAAGGGGAAATTAAGATGCATGGAGGGCATCATGGAAATCATTGATGAGGCATAGAGGGTATGAATCCTGATATTTATGGTATTTATGGCCTAGGGATGTCTATCCAAGAAATGCGGTCACTTGATGATGCAAATATTCTATATTCACTTCTAAAACAAATTATTCAACAAGTTTCGATGGAATTTTTGATTAGGCCTTGATTTGGGTTAATTAGCTCTTAAGCATGATTAATCACATTGTGCAAAAATTACCTAAATTGATTAGAATACCTTGTTATTAGTCCTAAATTTGACTAGATTGGAATTGGAATTCCACATCAGATGCATTAGATATGTATTCCCATTTAGAATGTTGCCAATAAAAAATAACAAATGTATAATCCTTATGCAAAATATTTGATAAGAAAGAGTAGTCCAGAGCATGCAGGTATAAATTTGGCATTTTAACTTGAAATGAATTGATCAAAGTTAGCTGGCCCATAAATTGCATTGCCTCATTTAGGGATACCCTGGACAAAATTGTCACTTGAATATATTAATTTCATATCATTTTGTGTGTTTTAGTATTTTTAGGACAAATTGTGCATTTTTGGTGGAAATTGACCAAAATCTTGATTAACGGTTATCAGTGGCCAATTTTAGGTGTCTATAATTTGCCCTTGTTTGGGAAGGCATTGTATATTGTAGGCAAAGCAATATCTTCTCAAAGCTCCAAATGGTTGAAGAACAAAGATCCAAATGGTTTTGGGAAGCATATGATGATACCCCCTTGAGGGAGTGTCCATCACATTTTTTGATGGGCGGTCCCTCAAAAATAAATAAGAAGAAAGGTGGAATTAATCCATGATTGAGATTAATCCAAATGAGAAAATGCTTGCATGCATTGATTTTAAAAATCACTGATTTACCCAAAGGCAGTTATAATCAAGAATAAAAGTCAAAATAATGATTTTCCCATAGGAAGTTATAATCATTAAATGTACCTATATTAGCTAAATATGATGGTACCCCAATTAGGGCTGATTAGCAAGCATAACTCAAGGATATAGCATGGAATACATATTAAATAGGAGTGGGTGCAAAGTGATAAAAGAGATGGATAAAAGAATAATATTGATCATTAGAAATGATTCAATTGTACCTACTAATGAGGATATGTTCATCTTGATTAGCAATGATACAACTATAATGGTCATTGGGTTGATTTGATCAAGGGTGGGATGGAAGGATTTGCCAAGGTACCAAGGAGAAACTTCTATAACTCCATTTATTATAGACCTTCTTGAAGCTAATTTTTGTTATAGCATGTGATGGTAAGTTTCATGATAGAACACCATAAAGACAATCCCAAATTATGCATAAGGATTAACTCTCAATCCAATAAACACTCAAAAAATAATGCACCAATGATAAAAACTATGATGACAATGTTAATGGATTAATATGGATGGACTCAAGAATAATGTGCACAAGGAATCACCCAATGAACACATATAGACTGAGTCAAGGTAACAATGCTGAAAGTAAACAAATAGGCAAGCAAAAAAATAATCAAACAAAAAATAAACAAACAAAAAGCTTAAAAACAAAAGCAAAAGAAAGCATCCTAACAATGACAATGCCCCATTAAGGTAGATCAAGGACAACTAAATAGGCTTATACAGGACAAATATTTTTGGATTTTTTAAATATTTTGAATGTTTTTAGAATTTTGAGGTATCTTAACTCATTAGAGAATGACAAGATACCCGCTCACAAAATAGTGAGAGCTTTTGGCTTAGGTTGCCTGCAAAATGATGAGAGCGTATGGAAAGGGGTACTGAGGTGACCTCAACATGAATTGAGCATGACCCACATAGTCCCAAAATGACCTCAAGTCATAATAATTCCATTTAAATAAAAGGTGGGGAAAAACTAATTAGGTCCTAATATGTTTTCAAATCTGACAAATGGCCAGTCAAATGAAAACACTGATGGCATGGTGATGCAACAATACATAATAAATAAGTATTGCCCCTAGTTTGCCCATAGGAGGTTATAACTAAGATACAATGGCATAGGTCACTGATACTAATTTGTCCATATGTGGTTATAATGAGTAGAAATACTAGTGAAACACTAATTTTCCCATAGCCAGTTATAATCAGTCTCACATAAACAAATGTGGATAGGATGAAAGATATCTTTCCAGATCAACTGTCACACTACTTTCATAGACTATCATTGTAAACATAGAGTGGATTGATTATTTAAACTTCATTGAAATCCCCTTGCAAAAATTATGAGAAGAACCAAATAAACCAAGATCAAAATAGGATTGGGTAGGATGACTAAAAACAGGCTTTGGTCTAGATAGGAATAAAATGATAGGATGGTATGGTCTTGCTTAGGATAATGATGTTTTTTAATAGATTGGATAAAATGGTAGGAGGATTTCCCCCAAGTGATGAGGTAAATAGTTGGGATATGTGACAATGGCAAAAAGATATGTAATAATGGTAATGACATGGTACATGAAATGGTATGGTACATATTTTTAGCCTAGGTGTGGTTTTTGATTTTGTTCCTATTGATGGGGAGATGCACATCATAATCAATAAATCATATAAAAAGAATACTTGATCATGTTAATTTTTAGCCCATACCTCATCAAAATAGATACTCTATCAATAATGGCCTATAGATTTGGTTGTTGAGAATGTTTTTATGATCTTCATTGTTATTGATTTTAATTTCTTCATGCATCGATACAAAGTATCTTTGTAGTCTCTGTAAAAGAAAGTGAGACCATGGTTGGTAAATAGGGACAAATAATGGATGGTGGGATTGATTGGGAAATGGAATAGTAGATGATAATGGAATGTGGAATGGTGGGGAAACAAATGAATATTAGGGCCTTTAGTCACACATAATGTTGTTGATGTCGGATTCAACATATTCTTGGTTGTGTTGGGGCTGAAGACTTGTTCTCTTGAGAGGACCACCATATTTTTCTATTGTTTGATCTTAAGAGTAGATACCATCTAATTAGGCTATAGATTAGAAGCTATTTTGATTTGATCTTTGATTTGATCTTCATTAATTAGTGAAGAAATTTTGTGCTTAGCTATTGGTTCCTCAAAAAGGTTTTCACCAATGAATTTGTCTTGATTGTCTTGTATTACCTCTAAGAAAGCTTCACTAAGGAATGTTGAATTTTGACTTTGATTATCTTCTATCACTTTTGAGAAAGTCTTACTAGAAGATGTTGGGTTTTGACTTGGATTGTCCCTTGGTGCCTTTGAAAATGTGTCACTAGGAGAGTGTTCTTCTGCTACATGAATGTGGTCTTAGCCTCCTTGTTTTTATTCAATTGCTATGTTACCATGGATGCAATTCAATAAAGTGTGATTCTATCAGTCCCAATTGACACTTGTGGTAGATGGAATGTCAATAATATGGCTATTTTAGTTGATGGTAATGGCCTGTGGAATGGTAATAAAATGAGGAGAGGCTGTATAATCCTTTTAGAAGATACTAGGATAACTTATGTCAAAGCTAAAGTACTCATCCTCAAAAATCATAAAAGGATCATATATGTATTCAAATTGATATATGAGGTATGTGTAACCAATGTTGTAATATCCATGAGCATATTCTTCATCTAAATATGATTCTAACTCAAGGGACTCTAAATCTAATATTGAGACTGATGTTGATTCTAATTTTGATGTTAAATCAGATGTCGGTTTAAAAATATAGCTTAAATCTAATTATAATTCTTCATATGATGGGTACTCTCTTAAAATTATGTCTTATTGAATATTTAGTTTTTGATAAGTAACAATCTATAATGTCATGATGGGCTCCATAAAGATTGGCTTGTCAAAGTGAGACTCCTCTAGGATGGGAAAAAGGTTAAGAGACAACTCCTCAAAGACTAGCTTGTCAATAGGAGGCTCTTGAAAAATAGGCACATGGTTGAGGTAATGATTTTCCCAAAGGTGGTTATAATCATTAAGAAGTGACTCAACAAATATGGCCTCATCAGAGTGAGACTCTTCAACAATAGGTATAGGATCAATAGGCAATTTATCATAGGTTGACTTATCACAAATGGTTAATTCAATAGAAACATCTTAGATTGGTGGTTCTCTTGGCCTTGGTTTCCAATGAGTTGGAAAATACTAGTTTTAAACATATCTTGGTCTTTGAATGATTACATCAATTAAAGTTTGGTTTGGATTGGTATTAGATGAGGACTGACCTATGGTTGGATAATGGTAGGGCATTAGGGAGCATGATTACTTCCATGAGCCAAAGGACAAAGTTCTGAGATGGTAATTATAGGGTGGTGTGGAGCATGATTTCTCACATGAACCAAAGGAAGAGGTCTCAGTATAGAAATGGTTGGCCATTGTGGAGCTTGGTTGTTTGCATAAGCCAAAGGACTAGGTCTAGGACTGGTAATGGTATTCCTTGGATATTGCAAAGCTTGATAGCTCATATAATCCAAAGGAAGGTTAGGGGTAACCAATGATTAGATAACAAAAGGATGTCATGAAACATGATTTCTTACACAAGCAAAAGCATCTAAGTCTTCCTCATAAACCATATCATCCCAATCATGAGTTGGATCATAAGCTAATTCTTGATTGTGTTCCATGTACTAATTTTTTAAAAGAGGGTATGGATTTGTGTCCCAAACAACATTATCTATAGTTGGGTCTTCAAATTCCTCTTCACAAGCCTCTTCATACTAATCAAGGTCTTGAATTGGATCATAATTTGCTTCGTGACTTTGTTCCCATGAATGATTAATATGAGGTGGATAGAAATCTATCTCATAAACCATATTAGTATCATTGGGGTCTTGACAAAAGCCATAAAAGTCATTTTATGTGTCCATTATATCATAAGTTGGATTGTAAATGACTCCACTATAATTTTAGTTAGACATATCCACATAAATGATGAAAGCTTTGAAGCAAAAAGGCTTAGAGTTCTACAAACTTTGAAAAATTATGTCTAAAGGACAAATAGTTTATACTTGGTCTAGCTTGGTCAAAGGGGTGGAGTTGTATCCCAATGTGGTTTGCAAGTGGATTTATATCTCCAAAATGGTGTGTGCTAAGACTTGGCATAAAATAGTCTAATGTCAAATGTTAAATGTCAAATGTCATATGCATAAAAGGTCAAGCATCTGAATAAAAACCAACATGTCAAAGGTCTAGATGAAAGTGTTCCAAACAAGGTCTAAACTAGAAGGGGAAAAGTTGAGTTTCTAGGTCTTTTGTCCAAATGTGGAGTCAAAATATAGGCTCAAACAAATAGGCATGTGCTAGGACTTTTGGCCAAATGAAATCAAAATCTAGACTTGAAACAAAGGTAGATGTGATTTGATTTAATCTAAAGAGTTTAAAAACAACTTTGACATAGACCTGACACATAGAATCAAACATAAACATGATCAATTGGAATAAGGAGACAAAAGGATCTTTGAAAAAAGGTCTATGTTCTCCAAAATAAAGGCACAAATAATGATGAGGATAGGCATTAAATAAATAAACTATCAATAGTTTTCAATTTTGGGTAATCAATTAACTGAAGTTATGAAACCCAAAAGAGAAAGATCTATGTATCATCCCCATAAATTGAGGCTTAAATATAAATCAATCAATGTTTGACTCCAAACTTAGCAAGGCTAATTGAAAACTCAACATTGAAAACCAGAATTTTACTAAACAAGCTAGACAAGATTTGATAGCATGATGACAAAAGACAAAGGTGCAAATGGTATACATAAAATGGTTTGAAACAAATGGTTTTGATATAATGGTAAACATGTCTTGAAACAAATTGAGCAGTCTAATGGCGTAAGCATACTTGAATGATGTAATCGATACTATGTTTCAAAGACTCAAAGGAAAAATGATTTGACATGATTTGGGCAGCATACCACTACCCTCTACAACTCAAATGGCACACACACAAACACGTTTAGAAAAAAATTTAAGGCACAAGTGTGGTGAAAAATGGACATCATAACACCTTTTTAGACAAAAGAGTGACATATAGACAAATTGGTTTTGACATGGCTTTATGAACAAACAAACAAGTTGTAGTCTCAAAACATAGCAAGCATAACTGACCAAAATACACTAAGTAAAATCATCCAAATCCTAGCAAGGGTATGGCATGTGGGGTTGACTAAACTAGAAAGGTTTTGATCATCTCTAGGGGAATCAATTTCATAATGAATTTCACACTAAACAATGAAAAATAAAAGCATGGAATTTGGGTTCGTATCACTCAGCTTGTTGAAAAAAGGTCTAGTCCTTTTTATAACCACTACATCCTACTATTTTCTCAATGTAGTGCAATGTCCAAAGTGACACTACATCCCATGTACAAATCCAAAGGAGCCAAATGAATTCAATGCCGAGAGATGAAACCTCAAGTAAAATCTTCCCTAAAGAACTTGTGGGAGGTGATTAAGTTCCCCTTGTAAGCCAAGATGCATAAAAATAAAGAAAGCATGAAAGTAGAAAGACTTTAGGGTCATTTTCAAGATCACCCAAACTTTGACGAGTTTTTGAGAAGTGCTTTAGATGACTTTATTTCTAAGCCTTAGACTAGTTTACTTGTAATAAGAATGGCACTTTTAATTCCAAGGTTTCCCTAAAGGGGACAAATGGAAGAACATACACGTAACATCCCTCTTCTTTCCAAACAAAAATTAGATTAAATAAATATTGAAGATAAAAATGACAAGTGTGTTCAATTTTAAAACCCAAATAAATTTTTTGATGGTGTTCATTTTAACCCTTGGTCTTAGTTCTAAAATTTGAAAAACATTCACCAAAAACATCTAAAATTTCTTTTTTAAACACCAAAACAAAGTTCCTAATCAAATTTTAAGCAAGAAAAAGTGATTTAAACATGCTTTGAGCAAAAATCTCAATGTAGCAAAATTATTAGCATGTCCTTTATCTTTGAAGCTCTTTTGACTTTGAAAAAACAAACTTTGAAAATATAGCTCTTAGGTTTGTGTTTTTGGAAAAACACAGTCATCAACGTTGGTCAATACCACTGACATCATTTAAAAGCAATCAAGATCTGACCAATGTTGGTTATGTTGACCAATGTTGGTTAATGTAAGCAACTGATGTTGGTATTTCTACCGATGTTGGTTACTATGTAAAAACCATGGCAACCAAAAATGGTAAAATAAAGTTAGAAAATCAATTTGCAAGAGTTTTAAAGGCTCAAATGAATTTTTTAAAGTTTCAAAAGGATCTCCTTCATGTGTAAGATGTATCTTGTCTCATCAGGCATGCCATTATGTGATCTATAAATTTAACTCAAGAGAGGATGGTTAGTATTGTGTTAGTTCCAAAATTAAACAAAATGAAATAAACACACTAATAGCATAACATATCTAGGCCTATACACTAGGGAGAACTTAGTTAACAATCATGAATGAAAGACACAACTAAAATACAAAAGAAAACTCTTTTACCTTCCTTAGATGCTCCAAAATTATTGTTGTGGTGGGTTGCTCAGCTTGTGCTCATGAAGTCCTTAGCAATGGAAGCTTGAAAACCTCCATCTCTCCTTGGCACCTTTGGCTTGTGGCTTGGCTTGGATTAGAATTAATTTGGTATTACAACACTAGTTGCATGAAGCTTTTGGAACCAATCTTAAATTATAACTTTGCATAAATTAAGCTTAGAAATGATGTTGTGAGGCCTCATATTTATATATTTTTGGATTTGATTAGAATCAACCTCAACCATCCATCTCAAGATTGAGATGTGTGGTTGAGGATTGATTTAATTTTTAGAATTAAGTTTGTAATTATCCTCATCATGGCATTGGAAGAAAGGGAAATTAAGAGGCATAGAAGGCATTGATGAGGCATGGAGGGTATGAATCCTGATATTTGTGGCATTTCTGGCCTAGGGTTGTCTTCCCAAGAGATGAGGTCATTTGATGATGTAGATATTCAATATTCATTTTCAAAACAAATTATTCAAAAATTTTCCATGGAATTTTTTATTAGGCCTTGATTTGGGTTAATTAGCTCTTAAGCATGTTAAATACATTGTGCACAAATTAGCTAAATTGATTAGAGTTCCTTGTTATTGGTCTTAAATATGACTAGACTGGAATTGGAAGTCTACATTAGATGCATTGGATGCATATTCCCATTTAGAATGTTGTTAACAACAAATAATAAAGTCACAAGCCTTGTGCAAAATATTTGATAGGAAAGCATAGTCCAGAGCATGTAGGTGTAAATTTGGCATTTTGACTTGAAATGAACTGACCAAAGCTAGTTGGCCCATAAACTACATTGCCCCATTTAGCGATACCCTGGCCAAAATTAGCACTTGAATATATCAGTTTTACATCATTTTACGTGTTTTAGTGTTTTTAGGCCAAATTGTGTATTTTGGGTGGAAATTGGCCAAAATATTGATTGGAGATTATTGGTGGCCAGTTTTAGGTGTCTACAATAGGTATTCTTACCACAAAATGTATTGAGTTTCTTTTCTCTCTTTCTTTAGAACTTAAGTGAAAATTTACATGAAACACTTTTATTGGCTACAATGACTATATGTTAGACCTTGATACTATAAATGGTTGTGGTCAAGTCATCCCTAGTGCTTGTATCAAGAGTGTGAGAAACGCTTTGGAGCAACTTAAGAAATAATGGATGCCTATATATAACTAATTGGCAAGATCTTAATAATGAGATACTTGATGTTTTTGGCCTAATTTTCCACCTAGAAGAGGGGCTAAGAGCTCATGAACCAGCTCAATCTTAGTAGCCCCAATATACCCACATCAACCTTTAAGTGTGTCAACTTTTCCCCCTCAAAATGTTAATCCAAGCATGTTTCAAAATGCCCCAAGTCCTTCATGCATTCCCTAAAGTTTCCCTTCTTGGAAGTCTATCCAAGATAGCAACCAAAGAAAGGAGGACATCACTATTGAGTAGGTTGATTTATTTGGAGAGGATTTTAAGAAAGGAAGTTTCAATTTTGAGGCCCATCTTGACAAGAATATTTAATTAGCAAACCAACTTTTAAGGCAATCCATCATGGCAGTAGAAAATGAAGAGCTCCTAGATTTCCAAGTTGGAAACAAGATACCAAGCCCAAAGAAACCCCAAGTTTCTTAAGCCTATCATTTACCCCTCCACTTGCATCTCATCCATATGGATAATTCTCTAAGCCTACCTTCCCAATATGGAAATAAGTAGTGGTAACTTGTGAAAAGAAGAAGAAAGCATGTTTAAGAGGAAAATTTGGAAGTGAAGAGAAACTTAAAACTACTCAACTCCCTCCAACCCCTCCTCAAGAAGCCATTGAACCTATCTTTCCACCTCCTCTAGCTGATCTATTTTTCCCTTCTAATGTTGAGGATTTCATGGTTCCTTAGGATCCTTCTTGGGCTAAACTTCTTGGTTTTGAGATACCTAGTATTGGCATCACGAAGAGAGAGAAGGAGATGGATATTTCATATTGGATTAATGATGAATAAGGGTTGACTCCTTATGAAGAGACTTTAGATTGTAATGGTAATCAAGATGACATTCGTTATGTTGAGGAAGATGCCTTGGAAGAAGTTCTTTTGGTTTCTAAAGAAGAAGAGGAAGAAGTTTCTCTTGTAATTCCCCTTCATGATGTTGATCAAGATAAGGATGATGACTTGTGGTAGAGATTTGAAGACATTTACAATGAAGTTGAAGGTTTCATGGGGCCTACAAGTCCTTTAGAGCTGACTACAAGCCATGGTAAGAAAGATGATGTGTTTCAATAATAATACATGTGGCACACAAATATTAAAATGTTCAAAGAGTATGAAGATAATGAGAGGACAAACCCAAACTATTAAGGAGCAAATATATGTTGAGAGATATCATCATCAAGAGGCTCTAAACCATGATGGAGTAATTCATGATGACTATGAATCTTTTAAAGAAGGTTTGAAATTTAATTCTATAACCTCATGTGAAGATACTCCTACAACCATGAAGGAAAATTTTGAACAAAAAACATTACTAAAGTGCTATGACACAACACTTCTTGAAGGCTTTGAAGAGGCTATAAAAAATGAGAAGAAATGAAGCCTTCTGAGAAGATATGGAATTTTAACAAGCTATTCCATTCATAGATATGTAAATTTCCCATGATGAGACAAAGGGATAGTAGTATGAAATATGTTTCCAAGGTCAATAGTACTCCATTTGCCTTGGAGGCTTGTTTGAGATGACTCCATCAAAGGGCATGCCAAACCAAGGGGTAAAAAGGAAGCATGAGTCATCTAGTACTATGTCTAAAAGTAAAAATGTTTAGCACCCTCATTCATCTAGTGAGGAAGAATATTTAATATACTTCCCTTTTGATCCAAGAAGGGAGGTATGTTTAAGTTGAATGTACATAATTAGTTTTTTTTTTTTTTTGTCTTTCTTCCCTAAGTGCTTAGTAGCACAAGTGTACCTTTGTTTTATGTGTTCACTTGGTCTTGTTGTGTGTTATCTTTCCTTTGTGTGTTTTGAGCTCAATAAAATTTATTTTTATTCAATTCAAGGTTTTTTCTTGTTGTTTTATAGTGCATCTTACTCCCTTTGCCTAATGGATGGGATAAGGCTACTGGTCCTTAACATAGGCAAGCATGTTACCCCTAAAAATTACCAAAAGTGTTGATCAAATTTGGATTTTAGTCAAATTGGTTCACCCCCTAAATTTTTAAAATTTTATAATGTTTTCATATGTCTTATGTGGTCTCATGTTTTCCTATACACCTTGCTTATCCATGCTCTAACCTTGGTCTAAGCTTATCTTCCTTGTGTTTGTCTAGTCAACCAAAGTCAACTCTAGTCAGCACTAGTCAAACATGGTCAAAGGTTAAAATTATATTTAAAATGTCACAATATGGTCATTTATATGTCCTTTTTTTTTATCTTTGTTGCCTTTGCAAGCCAAGAAAGGTCAATTTGAAATGCTTGGTACAAGCCATATAGTTGGAGTTACGAGGAATGCCTTTGGGGGTTGAAAGAGGTTTTAGGAAGATTAAATTTCATGGAAACAAGTTTCAATTTCATATCTACCTCTTTATTAACCATCACTAAGACCTCATGTAGCTTTTTATACTTCTTCATCCAAGAGGCGTCATTGTTTGAGTTTGTTTCATAAACATTTGCTTAGATTTGATAGGTTGAGTGTTTTCATATGTTCTTCAGGGCCTTTCCACAGATTTTTTCATTATCTTATTTCTTTTAGAGGTCTCAAAAACTCAATAGGCCTCTTCTAGGCTTATTTCTTCTTGTAAATTGATTCTTTCACATTTGGAGGTGAATTCATGTTGATCAAGTGTGTTTATATTTGTTTCAAAAATTTGAGGTATGAGGATCAAAATTTGGAGGCATGAAGTGAACCTAGAATTTATTGATGAGCAAAGCAACATATTTCCCAAGTAACATATCCATCTACCTATATGCTAATAATCAACACCTATAGGTGGTACCACAGAGTTTAGAGACCCTTATGTAAAGGATTCAAGTCTTAAGGAAGACACCCTCAAGTCTATGCATTGAATTTAATCTTGGTAGACCCAGTTCCAATATCATGAGCATTAAAAGAGTAAAACCATGATCAAAAGAGTGTTGATAATGATTTCAGGCCTATTATCACAAAAATGCCAAAACAGAGGACCTATTGGTTTTATGAGTAACATATACCATAATTTCAAAATCCCTTTGATGCTCTTAATTATCTAGCTTTGTATCCCTTGGTGTGGAAAATGAATGTACAAATTTTTAAGGGATGATGTCAAGTGGAGGGAGGTGTTCTAGAGGTCTAAAAGTGCTCTCAAACACACTAAAAAACTTTAATAGTGTCTACAGGCTTGAACCTAAAAGTGTCTCCTTCTCCACTAGGTTGCAAATGAGAACTTGCCAATACATTAGAATGATTCATGATGTCTCTAATGATTTTTTCATTTTATAATGACCCTATAGGAATGATAAAGCCTTATTTTGACTCCCCAATCTCATCCTCTATCTTTGCATAGGGCAAATTACAACCTACAACATGTAAGGTGTATAAGAGTTCAGTTGACATAAATTTGTGTATCTTGTAGGATGATCAAGATGAGTATAAGCATGGGACATGTGACTCAACCTTATAGGGTGTATTAAAGGGTTCATAGGCACCATGATAATGCATACAAATCCTAATAATAACCTACAATAGGGTCTTAAGGAGAAAGGTCCCAGTCAAGAGTGAAAAGCACAGTTTGAGCTCAAATAAGAAATATAGGTAGGTCTAATCAAATTTTAATGATCCAAAAGAACATAAATTATTCATAGTGATTTTTTATCATAAATTTTAGAGATATAGGTCATATATAATACTGTTACAATCACCTATAGTTGACTGTGGGTAAGAAGTCTAATGAAGAGATATGGTGTGTAGATGTCTAAGCTTAGCCTAAACATGAATACAAGGCCCAAAAACATCACATGGACCTTGGATAGGTATAGGAGTTTTTTTTAAAAAAATTTAATAATACCATGAAATTATAACCTTTAGATAGAGCCCCTAAAGTGAGAAGCATAGTCTATGCTTAACATAGTCAGGCAGAACCAACATTTTGTGAATGCTAAAGCATAAAGAGTGCACCAAATGGCATAAACATGATGTATAACTCATATAATGGATGGATCACATTATAATATTTCAAATGGAGTTTTGATAACTAGGATTAGGCCTCAAATTATGCACTAGACACCTACATGTGTGACTGTGGAAGTAAATATAGTCACAATCAAGGACGGGAAAGTCTACCTTGGAGATTGGGAAAATTAGTGGTACTATACTTGGATTTAGGTGCTAAAAATTTGTATAAATAATCCTTGGGATTTTTATAATCCTTTCCAATATTTTTTTTAGAATAAAATAGGGGAAGTGCCCCCTATTTTGTCTCAGATAAGGGGCACTTTTCCTCTTGCACAGACCCTACAAACTTGGAAAAGGAGATCAAAACATGGACTATAATTATGGAATACCTTTTAGGAGTGTTGGGGGAGTTAATACACACATTAATAAACATGAATAACCTTTCAAGAACGTTTGAAACTAGACAAGGTGTTCTATGTAACAAATCTTACAGGCAAACCTAGTGAGAAGGTACAAATCTAACTCCAAATAAAGAGTCACTTCTAGTCCTAGAATTTACAAAGAATTAATGCTTTGTATAATATTCATGGAGGTAAATATGATGTTTTTGAGATATATTAGAGGTGTGAAATGTCATCAAAGATGTCTAAACTGTTAAGTTTCATGTAAATCCTAGTAGGCTTAATGTTAAGCCTAATACTGAAAAGTGGTCCTATCACTTTTTGGATAATTGAGATATAATGGTGATTGTAACATGTTTGTGTGGTGTTTATTAAGGTTTTTGAACCTTCACCTTAAATATAAATTAACTAAGAAGCCATTTTTGGTCTTGAAATGAACTCAAACCTCACAAAATGCATGGAAATGGGATGAGTGACCAACTTAAGATGCTTGGAACTTATCCAACACTTTTCATGGGACCTCAGCATGATTATGGTAGCTAGGAAGGGTCCCTAATAATCCATCAAAGTAATTATTTCATAACTTTAACATGGGAACTTTATGAACAAACACTGAAGCTTGAAAGTGTTTTAAAACCCTTACAAACCCTCCTTAAGGACTTAATTGGGGAAATATTGTAATTGAAGAATATAGATGGGATTTAAATTTCATGAAACCAACTTAGATATATAGAGGACTCTCCAAGGACATAACACATGCAACTTAGGTGTACCCTACCTATATGGATGAGGTACAATAGATCTTGTTTTGATAGATTTATGTGTTTTATAGGTATGGAAGAGTTTCAAAGGATTAAACCACCTTTGGGAGAGATATGAGGACTTATTGTAGTTCTTCATGTCCATTTATTGAGCTATCTAATCTCCCAATTGTGTTTACCATCCATTTCATCTCAACCAATCTAGTGGGAAGATAGTGTACACTTAGTAAAAAATGGTGAAACTCTAATTGGGAATCCTTTTAAGGCTTGATTGATAAACAAGATGACTTATAAACTATTTATAGGTGTCATCCCTCTATTTTCATAGATCATGTTGTATAATTAGAAATATTTTGGGTGCCAAAAGTGAGAGGTACATGAGAAGGAGTCATATTGTAATTATTTGAGATGATTCCTTATGGACATAGGAATATGAATGATTGAGGACCAATCCAATACATATGAGGGATTTTTATTAACCCCTCCCATTTATATCAATCATCAAAATTAACCCTATTATTTGAGAAGGATTTTTTTGAAGGCAAATCATGAGGGCAGTTTCTTATGCAAGCAAGGGAGAATTTAGGCCACATAGGGAGGAGTTTGATGACTTGGGAGACATTTGTCTCTTATTTACTTATAGGACCTATTTAATTCCAAATTGCATTTATGTTTTAACTCATTCTCCTTTCTTGACAAGTGTCTTAGTGACCCTTGAGCTTCTCTTTCTCTCTCTCCTCTCACAATTGCTATGATTTCTAGCTTTTTTGGTTGTTGTATCCATATCTCCACTTGGGTATGGTGAATCCATACCAAATTTTTGCCTTGAATTAGTGAATAATGTTTTTTTATTGGTCTTATGCAAATGTATTTTGTTTACCTTCACATGTTACTCTTCTTAGTGCCTTGTGTGAATTGAAAGCTCTCTTTTGTAGGTCAGCAAGAAGTGTCTAATGTGGATTGTAGGTATAGTGAGTATCTCATTCATTAGTGTTTCTAGAAGATATATTTTATAATTCCTCTTATCCTAATATCTCTTCAACACTCTCCTTTCTTGACAAGTGTCTTAGTGACTCTTGAGCTTCTCTTTCTCTCTCTCCTCTCACAATTGCTATGATTTCTAGCTTTTTTGGTTGTTGTATCCATATCTCCACTTGGGTATGGTGAATCCATACCAAATTTTTGCCTTGAATTAGTGAATAATGTTTTGTTTATTGGTCTTATGCAAATGTATTTTGTTTACCTTCACATGTTACTCTTCTTAGTGCCTTGTGTGAATTGAAAGCTCTCTTTTGTAGGTCAGCAAGAAGTGTCTAATGTGGATTGTAGGTATAGTGAGTATCTCATTCATTAGTGTTTCTAGAAGATCTATTTTATAATTCCTCTTATCCTAATCTCTCTTCAACACCCCAAACTTGAAAAATTGATGTAGAAGATGAGTTTTGGATTGGATGAAGTGTATTTGTGGGATTCTCTTTGGTTTCAACCGCATTGTAAGTGGTGTGAGTAGACCATCTATTTGATGTAACATCTCCCCTAGATTTTATTTGTTTTTAGTTATTATTCTCCATTGTCACCCCTAAAAGTTAGTATTAGTTCCAATACTAATGGTATATCAAGGGAACTATCCCTAATCTAGAGATCCACTTCAAATTTGGGTCACCCACAGCCTTAAGGTGGTTCTATTATGCCACTTGAATGATGAAAGGACTTATCATCTCCTAAAGTGGTGAAATTTCAATTGAGAATAGTATGAATGATATGTGATTAATTAATGAGGAGTGATTGTGAATACACACCACTCCTATCAGGAAATATCTCACATTAAAGCACTTAAGCTGACCATTAAGATACATTTCATTTGCAAATTAGATGACTTTAGGACATTATACACTTACATCAGATTAGGATACTTGTATTAATTTAGGTGTTTATGTAGGATACTAGTGTCCAAATAATAAAGAAGTAATGTGTGATTATAACTTGTAGTGGCATAATATAAGCATGTTTTGAGCATTATAGGCAAGATAAAAGGTTTGGGTCATCAACATAAGATTGGTAGGACCAAGAGATAGGCCAAAGGGAATAAGATAGAATAGATGCAAGAATTTTAATAGAAATAAAGGTATAGAACTAAGAGTAACAATCAAGGTTTTGGTTTACCAAGTTTACAAGACTAAGGTGCTATATAATCCATAAATATCATCTACACATTCAAAAAATAAGTGAAGCTACAACTCCCTCACTATCTAGTTTTCATGCGTATGCATATAAATTTTCTCATTTTCTCCATATTTCTAATCTTATCACTATTATCATCTAATTATATCTAATAATATATTAGTTAACTCCTATTATCATTATCCTACCTAACATATCCCATTTAAACCCCTATTAGCCAATTATATATGTCCCTTCTCCATATTTTGTATCCCACATATTTCCCATCCAATATTAATCCCCTTGTTATTTTTAATTAACATCCCATTTATCACCTAAATCCCTCTTATGCCCACTCGTGAATTTTAAATTCACAAAATCACACCTATCCCCTAGGCTCTCCTCCATGCTTAGTACCTAGTCTCCTCCTAATTCTCTTCTAAATCTAGCTAAACCCCCACTAAACACCATTAGGCTTCTTTAATGGAGTATAGAATGCTCCAATCCTCCTCCAACTCTATAGAGAGTTCTCTCAAGATAATTCCATGGAATTTTAAATTCCATAAAATTCCCTCCTTTTTGTCTAGATTTTTCTTCTCTAGAGACTTTCAATGATTTAAAAATTTATTAAAAAATATCCCTCCATTGCCTTTTTAAACCAGCCACTCCTCCACTACTAAACTAACTATGAAATCTATGATCCTCTCATGCTAAATTAGTCTACTTATCAAATTCATGAAGCCAATATCATGATATCATAAAATTTAAGTCTATCCATATCAATCCAACATCTAATAATCTTTAATCTTAGTTTTTTTTTCTTAATCTTGTTTGGAACATAAAATGTTATGAAGATTTAGGCATAATGTAGGTATAATCTCTTCATTTGAATTTTATTTTTATTTAATTAGCTCCAAATTAGAGTAATGTTATAATTTTACATAGGATAACGATAAGTTTGTATAAATCAATCCATTTGAACAAAAAATTTGCATTGCACCATGCATCATGCTTTACTTGGATGTGTTCCTTTTTTTACTCACAAAATTACCCCTTCAATAAGTTTTCTATTGGAAAATGATTGTCCAAATTCAAATTTAAAAACCTAGGTCAAGATATTTCATGACTCCCTACTATATCTACCAAATTACCTTCTTGCATTCTTGGTGTCTTGGTCTTCTTCTTGGTAGATTCTCGTAGCCTCTAAATTTCTTGTAGGCTAGAATGAAGCTCTCACATTAATAGATTCCTTTTGCACTTTCCTTGTTATTAACATTCTCAACAAGGGAAAAATTACATTACATAATATTTAAGTGGTGTTATAGTAGGTCACCACTTGTATAATTTTTCCTTTTTGGGGTCTTACAATCAAATGCATACATGGATTGTAAACACTATTCCATTTACAAACATTGCTTAAATTTTGGTCTTTACACAATGTGCATACAAATAATTATACGTACATAGAATAAACATATTTCAATGAAATAAAATAGATGCAAATGTACATCCATAAAACAACAATTCTCTTATTGAGTATTACTCACCATGGAACACTTATAATGTTGATTTCATGCCACTAATCCAATTTGGTGGACATTCTTCTTTGGTTTTCTCCCTCTTCATGGGATATTATTTAGATAGGTGGGTTTCTTCATAGGCTACCTCTTATAATATTGGTTTTTGAATAAATATTTCATGTGTTACCTCTTATTTTGTAGAGGTTGAAAAACCTCCTTGCTTATAGGTGCTTGTACAACTTCCTTCTTCCAAGTTTTTGGACAAAGTTGTGGACGAAGATTCCAACACATTTCAACCCAATCACCACTTATTTTAAAATGATATCAATAATTCTTGCCCATTTCTTTGGGAAATAATCCCTTCTTTCCATTCTCCACTTTAATTGGAGAGTGATCTTTACAACATGTCTCCTTCCTCTTAAAGGGCATGGACTTCCTTTGTATCAACTTTCTATTACAACACATGGCCACACAATGATTATTCATTCCATAAAAATAATATGGATATGGAACCAAATATTTTGTTTAACATGGACATTCTTCTCATAATTAAAGTAAACATTATAATACTTATGCTTTCCATACCTTTTGGGGTTTTCCTTTGTGCAAATTTTATAATGGGAAGATGTGTCACCTCCTCCTTTGGGATGTTCATCTCTCTTTAGAGACACTTTGCATTATTTCTAGATGCTTTTCTCATGATTAAAAGGCTATCTCTCTCTTGACTCTATCTTTCACTCACTCTCACCATAATGGAGTAATGTTGTGTCATCTCCTTGTATGGGTTTTTTTTAAATATAATGGCTTGGGCTCTTTTCTCTTTGATTTTTTTTTTGCTTCAACTATCTTGGAGCATTCTCTAACTTCTCCTTTACCACTAACATATCCCAAACCTACATAATGAGGTATTTTCTCAACCTATATGGGATTATTCATTCCTTAAACATTGATGCTAAGTGCATTTCCATTAAAATATATCTTGGTGAACAACGTAAAGATAATACCCCAAGTATGCTTCTCACATTCACCCAAAGAATCATCTACATCTTAATGGGAAAAAAGAAAACATGGTGAATTACTTATTATGCATACCTCAATCATGGTTTTTGCATTTGTGGTAGAGGATGGTATCTTTTTCATGGTAGACTCTTCTTTATCCTCCACTCCTTTACCATTATGGGACTTTGCCAAAATCTCTTCCTTATCTTGCAACTCAAGTTGATCCTCTTGAATGATTCACATAAGACATTCTCCCTAAAACATCAATCAATTTTATAGTTCTTATATCTCATTTTCCAAGAGCTATAATCATTATCTTAATGTATATTTTTCCTCTTGACTCTATTGGTTTAGCTTTCAAGATCCTAAAGTCTTTTTCTCTTTAGAGCTTTGTCCATGGTTGTAGTTTTACAACCAAGAAACCTGTACTTCCAAACTACAAATTCGACAAAAGGAAGAATGTTAACTCAAAGTATAAAAGTGTTAACAAACCCTTTGGAAAACTAATCTAATACCAAACTTGGGTTGAAAATGGATAGTTAATGCAAAATTATCACTAATTCACTAGTTCATATACTAAATTGTGTTTTCTAGATTTCCCATAAATACGTAAAAATTAGCTTAAGTAATTAAAAATTGATATTTAAAAAATGAAATTAAAGTAACTAAAAATGATAGAGAACAATACATTTCATCTTGATAATGGATTTCTTCCAACTTAGACTACATCTTCAAGTTTGCTCAAAGTATGAACCGGTCAATTAAAATGATGAAAAATACACCTTACATAATTTTCTCCTAATACAAGGATATCTTTCCCAAAAAGCATCTATCTCTCCTAAAAAGGAGCTTCAAATTCTCTGCATTGTCTCTAAGAGGTCTTCACAACCATTCTTTATCCTTCCATTTGCTACTCTTGCAATAATAATTATAAAAACAAGCTTATTCTCCCTTTACAGGGGTTAAAAGGTTACATTTTAAATGCAAATTCATGATATTTATACTATTTTTGAGCTTTATGGACCATTATCTTGGCATTTATCCTTTTTCCCAAGGCATTAGGGTTAAAATCCCCATTATTATGCCTTTTTTTTATGTTTCTAAGCTTGAAAACAAAGAGATAAATACTATATATTTTGTTTGGTCTACCAAAAGTGGCATGGCATAATGGTAAAGCTCTTGGGTCTAGTGGTTAGATCAAGTGGTAAGGCTTGAGTATTTTATTAGTGCCCACCCAAGTTCAATACCCCCTAGGCCATAGGGGAAAATTTACCCTTTAATTTACATAGTTGGTTGGGTAGAGGGCACTCACCCAATGAGTTGAACAAGCTCTAGGTCATCAGGCCATACCTTGATCCCCAAGAATTAAAAAATAATAATGGTAAAGCTCTTAATTTAGTAGTGTGGGGTGATGGGGTCAAGCCCCACTCTCACACTTAAGACTTTTCATGAGGCTTTTGAATAGTATTTCACTTTATTTAGTGTATTTGATATGTTTTTATCCCACATTGATGGGAAGATGAATAAACAAAGGATTTAAAATGCAATCTCTTGCCCTTTTAAATTAGTCTTAAAAGCCACCTTTAACCCACATCGATAACAATGATGTTCAACCACATATTTAAGTGGAAGCTTCCCACCTTGTAAAGTGGTTTTTTAGACCATATTGTTATGAGATTAACCATGGGGAATACCATGTTGGTGGATTTAAGCACTATTTTTGTAAATTTTGATAGTTTAGTTCCACATCATTAGGATGGATGTAAATGTTGAAAATTTAGTCCCATATTCATTACAATGGATTTAAATTGAAAGAGGGATTTAAGAATGAGTATTCTTTCCTTGTAATGTGGTTAAAGGACCACCCTTTACCATAAGAATAGGCCTTGAAATCTTTGATTTATGCTTGGAACTCATAACAAATGCATTGTCTATCTTGGAGGCTATGTGGAGGCTTATTGGAATGGTGGCTTGAACTCTCTCAACTTGTCCTTAGATGTCAATCTTTGAAAATACATGGGAATTTAGTCCCACATGCACCATCTTGAGCCCTACAGGAGTTTATATAGAAAAATGCTTTCATAATATAATGAAGATAGGTGATAGGGTCACCTTCCTTACAAAAAAAGGACCCCACTACCTGAAGGGTCCCCAATTAGCAAATAACTACACTATCAAAGACCAAAACCAAATCCATTTGCCTTCTTTTTACCACATGTCACCATATGATTGTTATATTTGGAAAGCTATAATTGGTCCATGTGTCAAACTCATCTAAGACTAGTTAGTTTTTGACTCAACACTATGTGTAGACTTGATATTTTTTTACCTTTTTATCGTTACCTTCAATAAACCATAACTTTTGCATACAGTTTCAAAATGACTCTATTCAAATTATGTTGGAAATCTCTCGATGAGATCTTCAATGTACATATAGTTTCAATAGAATTTGAGACCCTATAAATGTATTTAATTTTGGGATCTTATTGGGTCATAGATACATTCATATAGTCAAAAGAACATTATTGCACAAAGTACTCTAGATAGGTGTTAGCCATTTTGGCCCACATACTAAGCTTCACCTAGACCTAAAAAGAAGCCTAACAAGGTCCAAATTGAAGAAAGATCAAATGGATTAGAAGTAGGTTCAACATTGAAAATAGAGGGATCCAAGAAGGTCCTCATGAGTTTCATAATCATTCAAAGGTATGAAAAGGTCAGACAAGCCTTAGAAATTCATCAAAACCTTGAAGGAACAATCAAAAGATGAACTGTGAAAGTTGAAGGACCAGTCCATCATTAGGACATCATGTAGAAATGAGAATATTTCCTATGGAAAGAAAGACCAAATGACTTGAGGAAAAGATCATGTTGTTGCAAATATTTTAAAACACTTTAATCTATCTTAAAGTGTAGATTCATTGATCTTTTAGGAGTAGGTTTACATTGCAAGGTAAAGGGTTCAAATAGGTTTTCATGGTGTTTGAGAAGTTTCAAGAATAAGACCAGAAGAGTCTATAGGATTAAAATCCTAGTTTACACTTGGGAAATATTTCAAAGTTTATTTGGCTAAGTGTTAGTGTAGATACTAGAAAACCACACACTGTGGTTCTAGATGTCATATTGACCCTTAGACCACCCCTGAACCCCCTTGGGACCATTTCTTAACCATTTACCCCACCATTCATTAGTAGAAATGACTAAATTTAACCATTTTTTAATATGACCCTAACCATATATGATCAACCTTTAACCACCAATGGTTAACCTTAACCACTAATGGTTTTCCCTTAACTACCTCAAAAGTTAACTACAGCTCAAACTCTAGCTTGTTTTTTTATTAATAGTTGTTTTAATCATCCACATAATCAATACATGTTAGGTTAAAATTAGATGACTTGTTAGATAGCTTGTTGAACTTATTTTTTCACCACTCCCTTACCTCTATATTAAAAGAGGAAGAGGAGGTGAAAAGGATCATCAAAATTTCTTGTACATTTGATAGGTATCCTTCTTACTTCCAATAACCAAGATAGAGATCAAAAGTGTTGTTAAAACTCATCAGTCAACAACCAAGGTACTATCACTCTATTGAAATTTCTTCAACATATACAATAAGCTTTTAACCAACCTCAACATTATTCAAACAAGCAATAATAAAGCTAAGTATATATTCCTTATCAAGATTTAGCAATTAGTTTTTTTGTGTCAGTCCTCATGTTACCTTCTCTTTCATCTCGTTTTCCTATGTTAGAGCTATGCAAACTCCAAAAACTTATTTTCTTCCCCATGGAAACCCACAACCTCTTTCAATCATCTGAGCACCCTTTATCTCACAACTAGTAGCCAACCCAAGCTCACCTTCTAGAACCTTCCCAACTAAACTTCTCTTCCAAAACCAGATCTTATAGTAACCATCGATAGTTTCTTAATTATTGATGGTTTGACCCTAACCATTGATCTTAATTAGCCACAGATGGTTACCCAACTACCGGTGCTTTGACACCAACCACTGATGGTCTATGTCTATCATTTTCAACAACAAGCTTATTTGACATATCAGACCCTAAACAAATCCCATTTTTTGAGTTTCTATCTATCACATAGGATCACTCAGTATTTTGAACCACTTTTTATTTATTTAGCATTGATATTTAATCATTTATTGATATAATTAGTCAAAAACACTTATTTCTTGTCAAGCTCTTCTTGTATTTCATTTCAGTATCCTTTATTATTTATGCAAGTTATTTATCTTTCATTTTTATAACTTAATTATTTAAAAGTGTGGATTGACAACCTCCAAGGAATCTTGTGCTTCTTGGATCTATCTCACACTAGTAAATCCACCCTATTCAACTAATCAATCATTTTTAGTGTTTTATTAATCTATAGGTCATTCCTCCCTAGATAAAGAGGATTATTTATAACTATCTAGATTATGGAGTGCAAAACAAATCTAGGTTCTACTAACCTCACCCTTATTTCAAGTTTGACAACCTTCTTTATAAATATAAAATAAATCAAAATTTTAATGAAACATTCTTTCATGCTCAGTGGGACCCTTGAGCTTTTTTTTAGGTTCATAGCTATATGACATTTAGTTGTATTAGATAAGAGTCATCCATTACATCTTTTTCTAAAAATTAAACGTTCCTTATCTATTTTATTTCTTTCCAAAATAAAAGTTCTAACTTTCTTTTGTTTTATTGGAAAAGGGTAAACATTATCTTGTTTTACTTTCACTTCTAAGAATCAAAAAATATTCATCTTAGGCTTAGGATTTGCATTGTCATCATCATATCTAGGTTCATCTTAGTTTTTTTGTATTCATTTGAAAAGATCAAATGACATCAAAATTTTCTTTTAGATTAAAATTAAATTTGCATCCATTGTTTTCTTGTATTGATTAGCTCACATAACTTAATTTGATCAAGTAAATTAATCATAGTCTCACTACTCTCCACACACACAAGACCAAACCACACATTCAATTAAACATCAAAACATTGACATAAGACCTGACTAGGATTTTATCACCTAGAGATCACCTTTCTTTGGCTATATTACTTAAATTTCACCACTAAGGGGAGAACCAACTTACTATGTTGGCTGAGTATAATCTCTATCAACTTAGTATATCTTGGCTAAGCACCTAACACCCTTATCGATGCAGTGTGTGAAGTGAGGGGGTAGGCCCCAATATCAATCCATGTACCAAATTATACTATAGATCTTGAGAGACTTTAACTACCTAAAACCATCCTTAGATATCTTCTTCTAATACCTGCTCTACAAGCCCATGTTGGTCTTCATAACTTCTTTAATTGAGGCATAAGCCTAAAGAGAGATAACAAAGTGTCCTAGGATTTTAACACACATTAGTGTATGCATTATTTTCTTTGAGATCTTATTTTGATCGCTTCTATTTTGAGTTATGTGATCACTTGTATCTTCCTTTTTGCCCTATTTTCATTGTTTTAATTAGGTAGCAACTAAGAAACCAAACAAATCAGGATCCACCTCCTAATCATCCATCTTCCTCTTCTCCTTCATCCATGGAGTATGTCTTAGATGTAGAGAGTTATTCCCATCCTTCTGAAAGTCCTAATATCCCTCAAATAGTTTTTTAAGGTGATACATATTTTTATACCTTTCTAGATAACAACCCTATAGCCCTTCAACACTACCTTAACACCATATCCCACTATACCCCTACTTTAGTTCTAGCTATTGACCCACCCTATGGTATGTCACCCAACCTTATGGGTATCACCTCTATTGCCACCATTTCCACCCAACCCTTAGTCACCCAAACATCATCTTATACTAATAATCCCACTAATACCACCATCCAAAACTAACCCACCCAACCAACCAACACCCAAACACCTTCCACACCAACCAATAACCCTTCTAGTATAGGAGTAACCAAACCTGTGGGCACCGGTACTCTACTTACCATAAGAGTACCCTACACTAATGTTACCACCCTTCCTCTTGTTTCTAACCCACCTACCTCTACTCCATTTTAGATCTTGGCGGTTCCCATACCTTCTACCCTTCCACCCATTAGTATCAAGATTACTACTCATCATCAACCTATCAACCCAACCATACCTCTAACCCAAGCCATGCCAGTTCTTCAACAAGTTCTTATTGTACTAAACCCCAATTACATCCCTAACCCATAGGGATATGTGGATTCATCCTCTACCTAGCCTCTCATATCCACCTACCCATTCATGGTGTCCTCTCAACCACCCATGTCCACACATCAATATGTGACAACCTCCCAACCTTCCACTAGTTATCCTAAAGTTACACCTACCTAAACCCAACATAATCTACCCTATAACTATGGGGGTACATAACCAAAATATATATATTGTTAAGATGTTAATGGACAAATTGAAAACCTTAGAATCATTTATTTTTAGCACCTATAACCTCTTATCATATGACCAAATCTGTAATGAACCAATTTACCCAACCATCCCTGTTTTACCTTATCCTCCTCAATGATATCTCCTAAAATTTTCAAAATTTTATAGCAAAAAAGACCCTCAACAACATTTGATAGCATTTAGACACTCTTGTTACTTGATTTCCTATGATGATACTCTCCTTCTCTACACATTTCCCATGTCTCTATCAGGTTTGGCACTAGATTGGTATAGTGTTATTACCCAGCACTCCCTATTTTCTTTTGCTCAACTAGATCAAACCTTCTTAGATCACTTTTTCATAAACATCTCTAAGAAAGTTTCCATTACCAATCTTTACTTCATCCATCAATTTTATGATGAGTCCATTGCTAAATTTGTACCCTATTAGAGAAGCTTGATAATCTATCTTTCTTTCTCTTTGCCCCAACCTGAGTTGATTGAGCTTTTCACTCAGGCTTGTGCCAAACATATTTCCTCCACTTTATAGGTTCAAACTTTTAGGACCTTTGATGAAGATTTCACCATGGCATGGAAGTTAGATAATAGAAACATTGATAAGGGGAAGTTAAAATTGAGAAACAGGAATTCCACCTTCAAATCAAATGAGGCTTCCTCCACCAAACCCAATAATCAAACCAACACTAACACCAAAAATAAAGGAACCACAAATTTGGTTGTTTTTAAAATCACTCCTCCACCAGTTGCTAACCAACCCAAGTCCTCCAACTCCTCCAATAAAACACTAGAAACTAAAATTGCAACAACAAAAACCAATTTACTCTATTAGGGGATTCATAGGCTTTGGTCTTGGAAAATTTGTTAAAATCAAATTTCATACAACTCCCACCAATCAAACCTCTATAGCAATTTTGTTATTCTCATCCTGTACCTAGGTGGTATAATGAGAAATAATTGTGTGCCTTTCATTGTGTCATTGGGCATGATGTTAATATGTGCAATACTTTTAAATACATTATCCAAAGTCTGATTGATACGGGGGAACTTGTGTTGGATAACCCCAATGCACCCCTAAATCAATCACTTGACAGCTTTAGATAGTCATTCCCCAACCATGCCCCTTTTGTGAACAACAAAAATAATACAAAAGAAACCTCTCACAACCATGAGGTCCATACCATTAACGTGGTTCTTAGTGAACTCATTATTGAGGAAACCATTACCCAAACCACCTTTCTTTTCCCTCTACTTATTAAGGTATTGGAGTCACCTTCTATTCCTTTGGAAACTAAAATAAAGGAAATAACTATTCCCCTTTCTCCACTTGTTGAGGTAGTGGAAACCAACCTCTCCTTTAGAATACACACCAAAAGAGGTAGCCATTACCACCATATCCTTATCTTCCATCATATAGCAATCCACTCTTCCTTTGGAAAGCATTCTTGAGGAAGAGGTCACTTTATCTACCTCTCCTATAGAAGACTCACCTTCCCAAACCTTGGAGCCCTTAATTAGGAAAAGGACAAGGTAACCACTCCCCTCTCTCCACCCATGGGTTTGTCCTTTGAGACCAATACCAAAGGGATCAAACCTATCTATAAGCCTTTCTCGAGACTGGTTCAAAACGTGGAATACCTATCCCAACCTAACATGGATTGTGCCACATTTTAGCATTATTTTGGGCTTCATTAACCAACTAAACAAGATCCCTCAACCATGTCATTATCAACCCAACCTTCCACTTCCATTATTTAACCCACCATCATCCCAACCAAACCATTAGAAACCTCTACCCCTCTAGCCATAGTTGAACCAACCAAACCAACTCCACCTAAAGTATCCTAAGCACCTTCTCCCATCCTAGCAAAGCCCATCAAAAACCTGGGTGTACTACCTACTTAGAGCCTTACTAACCCTCTAGTAAGGTTGAATTTAGAACCACCTATCCCACCAAAGGAACGCTAAATCAATCCAACCAAGAATAAGGAGCCACCTAAGATCCTAAAATCTAAAACCTTGCCACTTATCTCTACCTTGCCTTCCATTTTGGGACCATATCCTTCTTCCATCCTAGGACCACTTCCTTCCATTAAGAAAAAATGTCTTCCAAAGGCAACCCAAACCTAGCCTCCTCTTCTAGCTATGCCCCTACCTATTCTTTTCATGCCCTTGACCTCTAAACCCTCCACTACTAAACTGTTAGGAACTTGTGCTACCCCATTCACTTTATTTTTTTAGTGTAATAGTTTTTATATATGCATAGGCTTTGTAAGTCATCCTATGAGCATTTTATTTTATCTTAGTATATAAGTAAGTGTTGAGGCCAATGAAGGCATCCATGAATTTATTGTATTAAGCTTACTCAAAAGAAGATACCCCCTTGAAGAGGTTAGAAATTCTACAATTTAGCCATTCTAATTTAGTTCTACTTATTTGAGTTAATATATTACTAATTTTCATAGTTTATTTTGAGTATTTGTAATTATTTCTTAACTTGTTCAGGAAGGATCCTCTCATCTGGTATCAAAGTACCTTCAGAAGCCAATTTTTTTAGAAAGTCTAATCTTTGTTCTACTACATAATCATTTAAATACTTTTCTTAGAAAGTCTTAACTCTATTTTATTGCATAACTTTATTCTGCATCACAATAATCTATTTTAAATCAAGGTAAAAAAACCTATCTTCATAATTATGGGAAGTGCTTGGTTGAAAGCCCTAAAACTCATTCTGAGGAGTATCATAAGAACCCAAAAGTAGCTAGCCCATTAAGAGGACCTAGTAGTGAAATGGGTAATGACCCCTTCATGATTGAGTAGTTCTTACCCATGATGAAAACCAAGAGTTGTTACTTAGAGGTAAATCTATGGCCAAAATTTTTCTAGAGAGTGGTACTCCTTTAAACAACATTGGTGGCCAGAAAGATATATATAAAACCTTAGGTAGCCATTTAAACTTAGGGCCCATTCTATCAGTGTCAAAATATTCCTATTATAATCTCAAAACATCAATCAGTGGAGTATTAGAAGACTCTCAGATAATTTGTATTCAGAAAATTGATAGAAACTATTAGTAGACTCTCAAAGGACCTATAGCTAGACATTTGACAAAAAAAAAACAAAAAAAATCATTTTTTTTCATATCTCTCCATCTATAGCCCTATTAATCCTCAAACTTTATTCGAACACCTAAAATTCCATTCTCCACATTTTATTCCTTGATGTCCAATATCTCGATTCCACTCTTAATTCCCACAAATCTCAATTTTCCTTTTTTTAGGTTTTGCCTTAAATTCTATTTTTGTTTGTTTGCCTTGAAATTTTTTTAGAGTGTTCATCTCCATTTTCTAATCATTTGTCCCTCTTTGATAAATTTTCTAGTTTTTACATTTTCACTCCTAAAATTACCCTCATCTTTGTCAATCATACTTCCACTATGCAAAAATATTAGTAAAAGTACCTTTATTCCTTTCAATTTTTCCCAAATTAAAAAATTTCCTCAATAAACGTGTCTTAACTCTAATTTTCCCATCCATTGCAAAAAAACTCTTATTATGGTCATGGTAGTAACCCAAATAATGTTAGGTTGTGGAGCTAAAAGCTTCACTGATGCAAACAGGAGAGGAGGTTGCTGAAGGTTGCTGAGTTGCAGAGAAGTTGGGGTCAGTCTGATCAGTCGACGTCGACAGGATAGCAGAGAGAAGCAACCGACATCGGTCATATATCGGCCGACGTCGGTCACCTCCAGGCAGACAGGGACCGACGTCGGTCGCCTGTGTGGTTCGACTGCGAGTTAATTACGGGCAGTTGGTTGACGAACCAAGTGTTTGCATGGTCAGGGCTAATTATAGACTGAGAGCTACGGATCTAATTATTGTAATTAGATGTCTAATTATTGTTTGATGAGATCTATATAATAGACTCATGGTTGTATTGGAAAAGTGTTCTAGTTTAAGTTGAGCAAAGTTTGTTCCTTCTGTGTGTGAGGTGAGCAAGGGTGTTCCTCCTAGTTCCACAGTACCAGGTGTAGGTGCTGGTTTTGGAGAGTTAGCTGGATTCTTTAGGAGTGTAAGATTTTGGTCACAGTTGCATGGCCTATATAGGAGATCTACATGGTAAGTAAGATCGTTGATCTGCAAGTGTATGTGTGTGCAAGGTCAAGGTTCACAGGTGAGCAGAACTGTTGTTTGATTTGCAGGTGTGCAAGATCATATAGACAGTAACACAACAGGGAGCAGTATCAGGCAGGATCTACTTGGAGTACAGGTGTGTACTCGGATAGAGCAAGAGAGGAAGGCAAGGGAGTTCCTTCCATAAGTATGGTCTATTGAATTGCAGGTTGTTGTAGATTCATGGGAGATCTACTTGAAGTACCTTGAGTACTTGTTGAGTACGTGGAGTACTTGTGGAGTGCGTGGAGCACTTGTGGTGTGCATGGAGCACGGGAGGTGAACACCAACTCTGTATTTGAGTTGGGTGTTGGGACCTGAGAGGGAGAGCTTTGGGGAGAAGAATTACTGTTCACTTGAGGTGTGGTGAGCCTCTGAAGAGGTGGTGGAGAAGAAGTGGCATCTTCTTTATTGTATTCTTTTCTGTATAAAGTGTTAATACAAGTTGTGTATTATCTCTCATATCTGTGTTATTCTGAATTCTAGTTACTTGGTGAATCTAGTTAATTTCTGCATATTAAGTTGCTTGGTTTAGTAATCAATTGTATGCTTTCGGTGTTTCGCATCCTAACAAGTGGTATCAGAGTGAGGTTGGATGTTCTCAGAGCGAGTTTGACTAACAGATGGCCCAGATCTGTTAAGTGTTTGTTGATTACAGGTTACTCACAGGGGTTGCTATTTGAGTGGGAGTATAGCAAGGCAGAAGAATGGAGAAATTTAGGCACAGGTGTAGCACCACAAGGAGTGTGGTGGGTTGTCTTCAAGTGGGAGCTTGAAGAGGAATACAAGCCAGGATATAGATTAGACAGAGTACTGGTATGGGTACAGGTGTAGCTCTTTATCTCCAAGTGGGAGATTGTTAGGGTGTGGAGCTAAAAGCTTCACCTTGTTGCAAATAGAAGAAGGAGGAGGTTTCTGAAAGTATGCAGTCTCTGGCATCGGTAGGCCACACCGACGTCGATCAGGGGATGCAGAAGGGAAACCAACATCGGCAGAGGATCGGCCGGCGTCGGTCACCTCCAGGAGGGCAGGGATCGACGTCGGTCACCTGTAGCGGTCAGAACTGCTGTTGACGAACAGTCAGTTAAGTGAACGCGAAGTTTGCATGTGAAGACCAGTTCAAGTCTTTGAGCCACCCGTCTAATTTTAGTGTATGCATGAGATCTATATATGAGACTCATGGGTTGTATTGTTAAGTGGAGAATTTGGAGAAGAGCTATGTGAAGCTTAGAGAGTTCTTCCCATGGTGGAATCAAGTAGGATTCCCCATGTGTGTTTATGTAAGATCAGGTTTGATTTGTAGGGGTGTATGGATGCGAGGTTCAGAAAGGAGATCAGTGGGGGAGCTAGATCCAAGGTGATAGCAATACATCAGCAGGATCATGGAGAGATCTACTTGGAGTATGAATATGTACTCGATTGTACAGATGTGTAATGAGGTGAACAACAGCTTGTGTTAGCTGTGTGTTGTGACCTATGAGAGAAGATTACTCTGGAGGGAAGTTTATTGTAAGCCCACAAAGTGGAAGAAAGAGTGCCACCTCTTTGTTGTAGATTCCTTTGTAAAGAGTTGAATATAATTGTATATTGCCTCTCATGTTCTGTGTGTTTTCTCATTGATAATTATTTGTTCTTTTGGATTCCACATGTTTAGTTGCTTATACATTGGTAATCATGTGTGCTCTTAAATCTGACAAGTTGTGTCAGAGCTTTGGGGAGTTTCGGTCCTATCAATTGGTATCAGAGCCAGGTTGCAGGAAGTAGGGTTGTGTTTGGTTACAGGGCACTCTCAGTAGTTTCTGATCGAGTGGTAGTAGAGCAATGGCAGATCAAAGTAAGTTAAGAATGGAGGAGTTGAAAAGCACAGATGGTTACTTAAGGTCCCATGGAAAGAAAGAGCAGGTAAAATAACATTGTTGGTTGGTAGCAGATCAGCATGAAGAAACTGAAGATACAGATGTAGCAGGTGTTATTGCACAGGATGTGTTTGCAGGTTTCTTGGATAAAGTTGAATCTTGGATAAAAGATTTGGTTGCCTCTTTCCATGCAGCCCTAGGTAGAGGAGCTGGTGAGCCTTGCCAAAGGATTGGCAAAGGGGAAGTGAAGCTAAAATTGCAGGCGGCCAACACATAGGTGTTGATGAAGGTCATGCAGGTCCCAAGTTTGGAGATTTGGCTAATTTCTTCAAAAAGATTGGGTGATGAGAGATGCACAAGAACTCTCACAGTGGGTGCACTTGAATTAGCTGGTGGTAAGAAAATAGGTACTCTTTATCTACTTGTTTATATTACTGATTCTTCTTCTGTTGTGGAGACGTAGCTTCGTAGGCTTGGTCACATGAGCAGGAAGGAGATGCATGTTCTTAAGTGGAAGACGGATATATTTGACAGGCTTAAGAACTGGAAAGCCTTGGTGTTCTTGGAGGAGATGGCGAATAGAGTTCAGTGGATGAGGCTGGATACATCTGAGCAGGGCAGTTTGGACATGAAGATTGATTCAAAGGAGCTCACGGGTAAAAATTCATCACTCACAGGTGAACACAGACACCGATGTCGATCAAGAGGAACTGGCATCGAACAGACAGGTGCCAATGTCGGTCATGTGCAGACCGAAGCTGGCGATGTCAAGCAGGGTAAGACCGATGTCGGTCATGGGACCAATGTCGGCAGTATGTAAGACCGATGTCGCTCAGGAGGACCGATGTCGGTAGCAGGGACACCAGTGCTGGCAGGTTGTTAGTTAGGGACATACGCATGGGAACCGACGTCGGTCAGATGCAGACTGTGGGGTGGCTGAGGTCGGTCACTGTAACAAATTTTGGGTGGACAGCATGCTGTCAAGGAGTCTTAAACACCCATACGGAGGACTGAAGGCGTAAGTAGGCCCTCAAATTTGTGTTCCTCTTCTTTATACTTGTTGCTGATTGTAGAGCAGGAAGGATCCAGGAAACAGGTGGGAGCATGGTAGGATTATGATGCAGAACCAAACAGGAGTTTTGGTAGATTTGCCAGCTAGATGAAAGCACAGAGATGAATGGATTCCTCAGTAGAAGAATAGAGAGAACGGATATGCGAGACGGAAGACCAGGCATATGGTCTTGAGGAGCTGCAGGACAATGGTACAGGTTTTGACAGGTGGAGGACGAAGCACGGCTTCAGTCAATGTCAGGGTAACTACTGTGGTTTGTCTTACCAAGAGGATGATGGTCATGACATCATTCTGTTGCTGTATGTGGATAGTATGCTAGCTAGTAGGGGTGTACATACAGGGTTTTGCTGAGCTAAGGGTAAGATTAGTTTAGTGTCATGTCATGAGGAGTTTGGAGCAGCGAAATTCTTTGATATGGGAGGCATGGAGATCACAGGTTGATTTTGTCTCGAGTGGGAGCTAATGTGAATCAGGTATTGGCGAGGTTCAGGATGCAGAGCCAGAGCACACTAAGGGCTGGATAGGTACAGTGTCCGAAATCACATGAGGTCTGGTATAGACCTAAGTATTCTCATGCAGTGGGAGCTGTCAGAGTTAGGAGCCAATTCGGGGAAGTGGGTTCTTAGGTTTTTGAGAGGGACGGGTAGCAGGTGTTGCCATGCAGGGTCAGGACTTCACTACATGTGTTTGTAGGTTCGGATGTGGCAGGGTACTCGGATGATAGGGGGTACACCACGGGATGTGTGGTGGGTTGTCTTCAGGTGGGAGCTTGAAGAGGGATACAAACTAGGAAATAGATTAGACGGGGTACAGGTATAGGTACAGTGCAGCTGTTTATCTCCAAGTGGGAGATTGTTAGGTTATGGAGCTAAAAGCTTCACTGATGCAAACAGGAGAGGAGGTTGTTGAAGGTTGCTGAGTTGCAGAGAAGTTGGGGTCGGTCTGATCAGCCGACGTCGGCAGGATAGCAGAGAGAAGCAACCGACGTCGGTCATATATCGGCCGACGTCGGTCACCTCTAGGCAGACAGGGACTGACGTCGGTCGCCTGTGTGGTTCGACTGCGAGTTAATTATGGGCAGTTGGTTGACGAACCAAGTGTTTGCATGGTCAGGGCTAATTATAGACTGAGAGTTGTGGATCTAATTATTGTAATTAGATGTCTAATTATTGTTTGATGAGATCTATATAATAGACTCATGGTTGTATTGGAAAAGTGTTCTAGTTTGAGTTGAGCAAAGTTTGTTCCTTCTGTGTGTGAGGTGAGCAAGGGTGTTCCTCCTAGTTCCACAGTACCAGGTGTAGGTGCTAGTTTTGGAGAGTCAGCTGGATTCTTCAGGAGTGTAGGATCTTGGTCACAGTTGCATGGCCTATATAGGAGATCTACATGGTAAGTAAGATCATTGATCTGCAGGTGTATGTGTGTGCAAGGTCAAGGTTCACAGGTGAGCAGAACCGTTGTTTGATTTGTAGGTGTGCAAGATCATATAGACAGCAACACAACAGGGAGTAGTATCAGGCAGGATCTACTTGGAGTACAGGTGTGTACTCGGATAGAGCAAGAGAGGAAGGCAAGGGAGTTCCTTCCATAAGTATGGTCTGTTGAATTGCAGGTTGTTGCAGATTCATGGGAGATCTACTTGAAGTACCTTGAGTACTTGTTGAGTACGTGGAGTACTTGTGGAGTTCGTGGAGCACTTGTGGTGTGCATGGAGCACGGGAGGTGAACACCAACTCTGTATTTGAGTTGGGTGTTGGGACCTGAGAAGGAGAGCTTTGGGGAGAAGAATTACTGTTCACTTGAGGTGTGGCGAGCCTCTGAAGAGGTGGTGGAGAAGAAGTGGCATCTTCTTTATTATATTATTTTCTGTATAAAGTGTTAATACAAGTTGTGTATTGTCTCTCATATCTGTGTTATTCTGAATTCTAGTTACTTGGTGAATCTGGTTAATTTCCACATATTAAGTTGCTTGGTTTAGTAATCAATTGTATGCTTCTGGTGTTTCGCATCCTGACAAATAAGAGTAAAATTAGGGATGATTAAATTGCTACCCTCAAGACCCACATCAAAGATATTGATGAAAAAATTCTCAACCTTAGTCTTCTACATACCACCATGAATAATTGTGGTATACAGAATCCTCTTAAGACACCAAGTTTTCTTCTTCTAGCAATTTTCATGGGTTGAAGCTTAATTTTCCTCAATTAAATGGTATAAATTTGACTAGATGGATCAATCATCTATAACAATATATTAGCCTACATAATACTTTTTATGCCAACAAGGTCTCACTTGCATCCTTTCACTTGGAACATGAAGCCCTTCAATGGTATCATTGGTATACCAAGGCTCAAGATGAGCCCATATGGACTAATGTTTTCACCCTCATTTTGAAATGGTTTGGCCCTAGTGATTTTGATGATTTCACTAGAGCACTTACTAAAATTCACCAAATATAAACCATGAGAGAATATCAAATATAATTTGAAAAATTAGCCAATCACATAGAGGGATTATCTGATGAAGTTTTTAGGAATTGCTTTGTCAGTGGACTAAAGGATGTAATTCGATTTGAGGTCAAAATGCTCTAACCCAGCATGATGATAAAATGATTAGGTTGGATAAGTTGGTAGATTACAATATCATGGCTCAGTAATAATTCAAATCAAACTTTGTTCCATTCAAAAATGCAAATCCACAATGATCTCAAATAATGACAGTCCCCAGAACCACTCATATCAAGCTTTTGATTAAAGCAGAGATACAAGCCCATAGATAAAAAGGACTATGTTATTATTATGATGATAAATTCACTCTATAACATTGATGTGTTAAGAAAAATTTCTACCTATTATATGTTGACTCTCCACCCAAAACTAAATATTGAGAAGATGTTCAAGATACAATATAGGATCTAGAAGAAGCTTCATCAATTATGAAACCTGCTTCTTAGGAAGACCAAGTAGATATCTCTCTCCATGCCTTAGTAAGAGTCACCACCCCAAAAAATATACAAGTTAGGGGTTACTTCAAAAATATCCCTCTCACAATACTAATTGATTTTGGTAGCATTCATAACTTCATTGACCCTCAGATTGCTAAAAAAAATGATTGTTTTGTCTATCCTTACTCCAACTTTAATGTCATGATTACCAATAGGGGCATATTACCTTACAAAGGGAAGTTTCAAAATGTGTGTATCTCTATTGGAGATTATAAATTACTCTCTAACATGTTTACCTTTCCCTTAAGTGGATGTGATGTTGTTTTGGGAGCCCAATGGTTATGCAGATTTGGACCCATATTATGGGATTTTGCAAAACTTTGGATGCAGTTTCCTAATAATGGATAAAAACACACATAGAAAAGCTTACAACTAGGGTCCTTAGCATCATCAATTTAGATCACATGGAAAATTTTAATAAATAATAATTCACATGGCATCATTGCTTAGCTCAATTCCATTCAAATCCAAACATTAATGGTATCTACTCTTCCTTCTAATCTACAAACCATTTTCCATAAGTATGCATGTGTCTTTATCAAACTAGTGGGATTTCCACCCTCATGGCCAAAATACCACCTATTTAACTCATTCTTAGAATCATTCCTCTCAACATCAAGCCCTATCGCTACTCATTTTAGTAAAAGACTAAGATCAAGATGCTCATTCAAGACTTATTGAAGAAAGGAATTAATTGCCCCAGTACCAGCCCATATTCTTCCCTAGTTCTCCAATTCTCCTTATTTAGAAAAAAATGGGTTATGACAAATCTAAATTAGCTTCCATGCACTTAATCACATCAAAATCAAGGATAAGTTCCCAATCCCTATTATTGATGAGCTTCATGGCACTCATTTTGTATCCAAGTTGGATCTCTGCTCTAGATATCACCAGATCTGGCTTCATGAGGATGATATCCCTAAGACAAATTTTTACACATGATGGCCACTATGAGTTTTTGGTCATACCTTTTGACCTTAATATTGCTCCTTCAACATTCTAGGCTTTGATGAATAAAATATTTTGAACCTACCTACGTAAATTCATTCTGGTCTTCTTCGATGATATCCTCATCTATAGCAAAACATGGTCTGAGCATATTCACCATCTAAAGACCATACTACAACTTCTCTCTAACCATCATCTTTGTGTAAAATAGTCCAAATATGCTTTTGTCTAGGACAGAGTGGAGTCTCTCAAGCATACTATTTCATCCCAAGGGGTTTGGGTGGATCCTTAAAAAATCACTACCATGACAAATTGGCCTCATCCTCAAACACTTAAGAGCCTACATGATTTTTTGTTTCTAACTAGATACTATCACAAGTTTGTCAAGGAATACAAGAATATTTTAGCTCTTCTAAAATCTATGTTGAAAAAGGATGTTATTACATGGACATAAGTTGTTGAGTGTGCATTTGAAGAATTGAAACAAACTACATGTACTACACCTATTCTAGATATGCCATATTTTACCAAGACCTTCACTATCAAAAGTGATACTTATGGTAATGTTCTTGGTGTTTCTCTCCTCCAATAAGGATGCCCCATTGCATTCACTATCAAATCCCTTTCTAGCAATAATTTAGTACTCTCTACTTATGAAAAGGAAATTATGGCCATTTTGCATGCAGTATAGAAGTGGTGACCATACCTAGTAAAGAATCATTTTTGCATCAAAACTAATCATCAGAGTCTAAAATATTTCTTGTAACAATGGGTCTCTACCCATTCACAACATAAATTGGTCAGTAAGCTCATGGATTGTGACTATGAGATCACTTATAATAAGGGTAAGGATAATAATTTGGATGATGTTCTATCTCTCACATTTATAGACCAAGCTTCTCTTTCAACTATTTTTATGCCTATTCTAAATTGGTTGGATATTATATAGCATTGGTATGTCAATGAATCCTCATTATCTCAAATCATTCTATATTTAGTGATTAACCCCTCTACTATACTACATTATTCTTGGGATGGTACTTCTCTATGATACAAGGGTCGTATGGTGCTTCCCCAGAGCATAGATCTTCAACAAGATATATTCTAGAAGGGAATGAAAAAGGTAATTCGATATATGGTGGCTAAATGTGATATATGCCAACATAACAAGGGTGAAATAACACTCATCCCTGGGTTACTCAAACCCTTACCCATCCCTACCAAGATTTGGATTGATATTTTTTTGGATTTCATTAAGGGGTTCCCTAAATCTAGAGGGAGAATAGTTGATCTCCTCTATAAATATAGTCATTTTTATGCCCTCAGCCATCCCTATACCACCTCCATAGTTGCACAAATTTTCTTGGATTAGATTTTTTCTTCATGGCATTCTCTCATCCATTATCTCAAATCATGATGCAACCTTCACTAGCCATTTTTAGACAACTATTTCACTGCACTAGTAGCCAATTAAAGATGAGTTTTGGGTGTCATCCCTAAATGGATGGGTAGATTTAAATTTTCAACAAATTCTTGGAAACTTTCCTTTGTTATTTCACCTCAGAATAACAACATTAGTGGGCAAAGTGGCTCCACCTCACTGAATGGTGGTACAATACCTCCTCCCACACTTCAATAAAAATGACTCCATATGAAGTAGTCTATGGTCAAGTACCACTAGTGCTCCTTCTATACACCCCTAGTAGTTCATTAGTTCAAGTAGTCAACATGATTCTCTGAACCTAGAATTAGATCCTCAACATCTTGTGGGACAACATTCATATGACACAAAATCAAATGAAATAATAGGCTGATCAACATCATTTTAAGAGTACTTTTCAAGTAGGTGATATGGTTTTTCTTCATCTATAGCCATATAATAAATCCTCCCTAAAACTCAAAGTGTATCATAAGCTAACTCCCAAGTTTTATGGGCCTTATAATGTTCTTCAAATATTGGGTTAGTTATTTATAATTTGGAGCTCCCACCTTCTTCTTGAGTTCACCTAGTATTTCATGTCTCTTGTCTAAAGAAAGTTCTTGGAACCAACATCAGGGTATAGACTATTTTACCAAAACTTAATAATGAAAGATCCATCCTTCATGAGTTGGAGGCAATCCTAGACATATGCATATGCTAACTTATCTCTCACTCCATCATAGAAGTTTTAATTCAGTGGCCCGAAATGTAATTAAAGTATACCACATAGGAACCACTATTTTAGATTCAACACCAATTCCCACATTCGAAGATTTGAGGACAAAGATTTTTATAAGAGCGAGGGGATTATAGGAACCCATGATACCCCTTCACTTTATTTTGTTAGTGTAATAGTTATTATAGATGCATATCCTTTGTAAGTCATCCTGTGAGCATTTTTTTAAATCCTAGATTCATGGGAAGTAGTAGTTGTTTAGATTAGACTTATTATATAAATGTTGAGGCCGATGAAGGCATACATGAGTTTATTGTATTGAGCTTACTCAAATGAGGTTTCCCCCTTAAATTCCAATGATTATGAAATTTATCCATTGTAATTTAGTTTTACTTATTTGAGTTAATATATTGGTAATTTTCATAGTTTATTTTGTGTATTTACAATTATCTGCTTACTTGTTTAGGAAGGATCCTCTCCCAAACATTCTACTTATAACCCTTCTATTTCTAAATCACCCACTACCAATCCTACTACTTATCAAAATTCTACCTCTAAACCACCAACCACCAAGAATACTCCACCACCCAAAACTCCCGCTACTAAGCCTACTCCTAAGAAGGTTTCCACCCCAAAAGTCAAAACCAAAACTTCAACATCCTTGCCACCATTTCTTGAGACTTACTCAACCATCCTATAGAGATTATTTCAAGTTTATTACTTAACTTTGCCTCATATCAAACCATTTGACCCCCTTAGTCCTAAACCATCTTGGTTTGATAATAATTTGATCTGCCCATACCATAGAACACTGGCACATGATATGAAAAACTACAAAGCTCTCTAAGTACTAGTCCATTAGCTATATGCTGACAATAACCTATTATCAAATGAGCCACCCATAACCCCATAGCCACTCTAGAAACCATAGACCACCACCTCAAACTTACCTACCCCCACACTCTCATCCAAGAGTGAGGAGGAACTAAAGCGATCCTCTATCCCAACTCTTCTCCAAATCCATACCATCCATGTGGTCACATGATCACAAGCCCAAAAAAATGATAAGGGGAAGGCAAAGGTGTCCATTTCATGGACAACCTTTTCTACCACCCAATTACTCAACGAAACCCAAACATCCACACCTTTTCCCAAAACAGAGATATCCATTTTAGGTACCTCTCAATCTAACCCTTCTGAATCAATCCAAAGAGTAAATTAACTTCACCAAACACTAATAAAGATGAGTTTATATCAACTAAACAATACCTTACCCCATCACTATTAGACAATGATAGAATCTTTGTAGTCCATAGAGGTTCAACTAGAAGATCCAAAACCTCTAGAAGCCTTTGTTATAACCCTCTATCTTTCCATCCTTATTACCTTTAAAGATTCATAAATACCCTCCATTCGTCCCCAATATCTGGATCCTACTTTATTCATTACCACATACATCAACCAAAACTACAAAAAAAAGGTTATGATTGATGGAGGGGATAACATCAACATTATCTCCTTCCACATATATGACCAACTAAAATTATCAAAGAACATTATGTTGGAAACCATAGCAGTGCTCCATTCTTTCAATGACACTATGGCAAAAATGTTAAAAACCATCACTTTCCACATTTGTTTAGGTCCTCACATGCTTCTCGAGCTCTTATATGTAGTATAAGGTGAGTTCTAGTATAATGTCTTACTCAAACAACCTTGGATCCATTATATGAATTTTATACCATCTACCCTACATTATTGCATAAAATTTAAGCACGAAGGTCAAGTAGTTACCATACAAGCTGACCTAAATCATTTTACATCATACAACATGATGTACCACCCAAATGATGTTTTCCTCATTCCCACCACAAGTCTTCATCAACCAATGATGATTCCACTTCTCTTACTAACCAAGCCTCAACTATCTCATCCATTCCTTCTACCAAAATCCCTATAAAGGACCCCTTGGAATCCACATTCTAACATCTCTCACTCAGGGAGTATCACCTCTTCTCCTTGGATGCCTTCCATACTCCCCAAGAATATGGGAACCTTGACTACAACCCTGGTTATGACCCCAATACTAAAACCAGTATTTATTTTGGGCCTCCCAGTCTCAAAACAAATCTTATCTATGGGGGACTTAATCAACCACATATCTATTCTATGACCTTCTCTTCTCCTCGACCATTCACCTCTAATTTCTTCTACTTGGATAAACCAGAGCTTGTCAAGACATACCTCTATAGGTGTGCTTGGAAGGGATTTGGTCTAAGACATTATGATCATGGACCACACGAGTTTCTTCCATGTAAGACTCAAAATCCTCATGAATTATTTGGTCTTGGTTTTGTTCTACCCAAAAAACCAACAGACTCAGCTCCCATTACTATCATTGATAAGGAAGTCCCATCCTCACCATCCAGTCCACCATCAACATCTAAGGATTTCAACATCATCCCCCCTAACTTTTCTCATCAACATGATAAGCCTTATACCCATAACTTCTCAAAAGGACGATGAGATTTTAACCACTCCTATGACTCATCTTGAGATGGTAGGAGATGACTCCCCTACTATTAATACCATTTAGTGTCTAGATGATGATTCCATTATTGTTTATCTTAGTTTATAAGATTCTTCTATCCACAAATCCCTCCTTCTTAAGACTTAAACCATGTTGAATGAATCCACCACGATTATTAACTTGGGTACTCTAGATAACATGTGCATTGTCAAAATCAACCAATCACTAAATTTTGTGGAGATTCATGATTTCCCCTCCTTCCTACAAGATTGTAGCATAGCATTTACTTGGTCTTACATTGACATACCAGGAATTGACCCCTCTATTGCCACCCATAATATAGTCACCAACCATAATGCTAAGTTATTTAGGCAAAAAATTCATTGAATGCACCCTCACATAGCCCTTCTCATCAAACAATAACTTCAATGCCTCCTATTCATAAATTTCATTCAACCTTTTGATTATCCCTAATTCATCTTAAATATCATCCCTATCACCAAATCCATAGGGGGACTTTGAATTTGTGTAAAATTTTGTGACCTTAACCTTGATTACCTAAAGGATGATTTTCTTTTGCCAAGCATTCATTAGCTTGTTGATCTTACAACCAGCCATGAGATGTTATCTCTTATGGATAGGTTCTCAAGTTATAATCAGATTTTAATTTCCCTTGAAGATCAATACAAAACCACCTTTAATACCCCCTAGGGAAATTTCAATTATAGGGTCAGGCCTTTTGGTTTGAAGAACACTAGTACAACTTACCAACGTGCTATGACTTATATCTTCCATGATCTTATTCACAAAATCATAAAAGACTATGTTGATGACCTTCTTGGAAAATCCAAATGTTTTAAATATCATTTGGCCATTCTTAAGATTATCTTCGAATTCCTCATCCATTACCATGTCTGTCTTAATCCCAAGAAGTGTATTTTTAGGGTTTTGTTAGGAAAGCTCCTTGGCTTTATCATTTCCCTTCAATGAGTTGAAGTTGATCCCACCAAATTCAAAGTAATCCTTAGCATGCCTCCTCAAATCCACCTCAATTAACTCCATATATTACAAGGGAAACTCTAATCCATTCATCACTTTATCTCTCAGCTCTCAGATCGATGCCAATTGTTCCACCACCTTTTAAAAAATGATGTATCTTTTAAGTAGAACAAAGACTATCAAAAGGCCTTTGATTCACTTAAATAATATCTTATTTTTTGACTCATCCTCATTCCTCCTAAATAAGATCAACCTTTTTACCTTTATATTTCCACCACTGACCACACCTTAGGGGCAATGTTGGTCCACTGAGATGAGTAGCATAAAGAGCAAGTTGTCTACTACATAATCCATACACTTGTAAAGTATGAGACTCAATACACCCATACTAAAATATGTTACCTCCACTAGCCTTCATCACCTCTAAACTTCTCCATTATATTTTCAACCACAAGACCTATGTCATAACCAATTCTAACCCACTCAAGTATATGCACTCTAAGCCATACCAAAACTAGTGTATGGCTAAGTGGATCATACTCTTAGCTAATTTTGACCTTGAAGTGATTTAATAGAAGTAAATCAAAGGACAATTCATCACCAACCAATTAATCAAATCACCCTTAGTGGATAACCAACCATCATCCCTTGAGTTTCCATATGAGTCTATCATCACCCTTTCTCAAGAGGACATCACCTATCAAATGACCATGTTCTTCGATGGATCAAAATGTCAACATGGTGGGGGAGCTGGTATCATCCTTATTTGCCTTAATTTTTAACCTCTTACTTTATCCTTCAAACTTCACTTTGATTGTACTAATAATATAGCTAAGTAAAAAGCCCTAGTGATAGGTCTCCAAACTGCTTTAACCTTAAGAGTCAAAACATGTAGCATCTTTGATGACTCCCAACTCATATTCAACCAAATTAATGGATCTTACCAATATAATAATGATATATTACAATATTACAAATAGTTAGCTAATGTACTCTTATCATCATTTGAATATTACCTCATTCGAGCCATTCTATGATCTACAAACAAGTTTGCCAATATGATGGTTTATCTCACTTCTTAGATCTTGTCTACACCTTATAAATCTAAGCCATATGTAATTATCCATCATCTTACCATACCTTATTATATAAAATTATACTCTCCAGCCATCTATAATGTGGAGGATACCTAACCGACCTTTGGTATAAGTAGATCTTTGACTATTTCAACCTTGCCATCATCCCTTCCAATCTTTCTAGGAATGGCCAAAGGGTATTTATTTAGGGTACCTCTTATTACACCATATTAGGTGGAATACTTTACAAGTGTGGTTTCAATGGCCTTATTTTTTTGTTGGCTACATAATCACAAGGCTTCTCATGATATCAAGGAAATGCATGATGGGGTTTGTGGGGGACACTTTAGTGGCCTAGCTATCGCTAAATGTATCCTTCACCTTGGTTACTACTGGCCTACTCTTAACTATGATAAATGTGATTATATGAATAAATGTGTTAAATTTCAATAACATACCAATTTACATCATGCAACTAGACATAGTATCTAAGTATCCAAAAAAAATTATCCCTTCTCTTAATGGGGTCTGGATCTTATTGGTGAAATTAACCCCCATTATTTGTAGTGACATCATTTTATTATCACTGCAATAGAATATTTCACTAAATGGGTAGAGGATATTCCTATCATCTCAACCAAATATAAAAATATTATTGATTTTATCACCCATCACATTATCTATTGTTTCAATGTTTCATATAAAATAATCACTGACAATGGTAAATATTTTAAGAATAAACAAGTCCAAGGCCTTTGTGATGCATTTGGTATCAAGCTAAATTTCTCATCACCTTATCACCCACAATCTAATGGATAGGTTTAAGCTTCTAAAAAAACTCTCAATAACATGCTAACTAAAATGGTTAATGCATCTGATTGGGATTAGTATTTACACATCTCCTTTGTCTTATGGGCATATCATATTAGCATTTAAACCCCTATAGGTGATATCCTTTTCTCTCTTATGTTTGGAGACGATGTTATCTTGCCTCTCAAAATACAAATCCCCTCTCTTCACATATCCCTACAAGATATCATTTTTTAGGGTCATTATCATTAAGGACATTTAACCCAACTTGAGCTACTTGACGAACATTGTTTAGCCATACTTACCCATCTTCATTGCTATCAAGAATGAATCAAGCATGCTTATAAAAAGCACCTCAAAATTTAAGAATTCAATATCAGAGATCTCATCTTAAAGGAAAATCAACATGTAACCAATATAAAGAAAATCAAGTGGGGAAAGTTTGCTTTCAATTGGCTTGGACCTTATATTATACTACACAAATATGGATCAAGAGCTTACCAATTATCCTCCTTGAAGGGAAACTAGAACCTGAGCCCCTCAATGTTCTACATTTGCATCCTTTTTTTTGTTAAACAAAATCAAACTCACCTTATGTCTAACTTAAGATCATCCCTTATTTTCACTAACATTCATCTCTTTATTTTAGGAACAACTGATTAAAGTTGGATCATGTGATTATCCATCACAACCTTAGCCTAATATTCAATATGGGTACCATAGATCTACCCATGGCATGGTGTTCATGGTAATTTCCACCCCTTTACAAGATAGGTTCCCATGGTTGTTATGACTCAAAACTACTTTACCCATTATCAACCTTCTTGTACTTTAGTCCTGCCTTCATG